>CAUJNA010003239.1:464595-649595 GCA_963377175.1 Effrenium voratum
TTGGCTCAGTGGGCAGGCAATGAATTTTCTGCAGAAAGTCGATGCAGTCGTTTCCCAGCGCCGGCTGGTTGTCTTTGTCCGTCCCTTTGAGCACATGCCCGCCAGTTGGAAACACCCATGATCGTATAGAGGTGCAAGCAGGTTGTCGCGCAAAGCTCGCGCATGGGGCACGAACGCAGGCCAGCCTTAGACGATGCTCGCAATGAGCGACCAAGGTTGTTGTTCAGATACTTCTTTGATTAGTCACGTTTCTACCCTCCAGTATAAGCAGAGGTTTCTTTGCTCCCTCCATCTCGTGCTGCAGAAGATCTTCCACCACATATATATATATATACATATTATCTAACTTTGCCTTTGTGTTTGCGTGTGTTTGAAGCCTTATGAAGTCAAGCCACGGCCAATGACGGTCTTCAATTCATTGGTTCGGGGTCTTGCAGTCTTGAGAAGCGAGGAAGATGGAGTCGGAGTTCCGGCCGAAGCAAGAGCTCTTTGGCATCGAGCCGGCCAACTACAAGGAGTTAGACTGGGTGGAGCAGGAGATCGAGAAGCTTACGATGGTCTGGGACATCCGAAACTCTGTTGCCCAGTGGTTTGCTTCCTTTTTCAGCTTTTTTTGGGTAAGGGTCCCGATTCCTTGCAACTCAACAACCTCAAAACGGGTGCCCGTGTTTTTTGCCCATGGCCGGGCATCCGAGGAAATGGCTGGAACAAGGAATGGGACAAGCTGAGATCCGGATCCTTCCAGTCTCTGAGCCTCGGTTGCCTATGGTTTTCCGGCTTTGGTTCATGTTTAGAGGGGGTTTCATGTTTAGAGGGGTCTGAAAAGGTTAACCTTTCTTTTCCAGGTTCTTTGCGCAAGTGAGCTTAGGTCGGAAAGTGGGAGTTGTTTGGGACCATGCCGAATGCGATACTGTGGAATCCTCGAACAAGTGACAAAGTTCTGGCCCAAAATTGGTGTCAGGGTCATTGCCATTTTGCGATAGCAACGCCTTAAATCAAAAAGGCAAGCACCTGGCAAGTGCAGTGTTGTGTTGAACACGTTGCGATCCACTTGTTCAGTAGCACGCTTTGTGCCTTCCTCTTTTTCTACCCAAGTCACTGGGCAGCTGGGTCTTGATTACGAGGAAGTCGCTCCAAGTCCCGCAGTTCGTGCCAAGCTGCATGGGCTTTTATCAAAAATAGATAGACAAGCTGGCGCGCCAGCTTGGTCCGCACTTGTTTCCTCTAGAGCAGGCCCTTTGTCCAACATGGCCGTTGGAGGGAGCGAGTTCCTGCCGTTCTAAGATGTCGCCAGAGCCATCTGCCGCATGAGACGCGGATTGCATCCAAATGCCGAGGAATACCGACGACATGGATGAGCTCGCCATGCAGTTCCTGGGCCGGATGCGCAAGGCCCGTTCTGTCCATGGGATGGTTGGGTTAGGGGGTGGGTTGGGGTAGTCAACAACCCCCTGCTCCGGAGGGCATTGCCAACAGCTATACTTTTCCCATACTGTGGATGGACGAAATCCTGCACCACTTTGAAGCCATGAAAAACCAATGCTGGTTGGCATGTACAGGAGAATCATCAATCCAGTCCCTTTTTAAGTTGTCCTTTGATTGTTTTTTTTGGGCGTCACAACCTGCCACGAGGGAGGGGAGGAAGTTTAAGTCGGTGCGTGCAACCATGCATTGGCTGGCCACCTGATGCACGACGAATTGGCAATGGTCAAGATGGATTATGCGCATTCTAAGACTTGGAGTTTCAGACATGGCAGCAACCAGGGTGGAAGCATATCATGCCGTGGCATGTCGAGCCTGTTCTAGATGGAGCGGTTGTTTGCTCCGCTTCGCGTGCAGGTCCTTGGCAAGGACAAGAACGTTCAGAACTGGCAAGTCTATCAAGACCTGAAGGGCGATCTCGAAGTCTTCCGCAACATGAGCCTCGAACCAACTTGAACGCAATTCAGGTGTGGTTCTGGCGCTTGTTTCTGGTGGTTTTCTTCTGCAGTTGCATGGCATGCCGTTTCACTCTGAAAAATGGATCCCGTGGTTTGCCATATCTATCGAGGTCTGAATTTTATGAACGGAGTGGATTATGAAGGGGAACTAAGCGCTGAGTTTGCCAAGACTCGCATTAGATTTGTGGCAAGTCCACTCTAGTTTGAATGCCCTGAACAGAAGAAAGGGCTTGGGGCAGGATGCGCATGTGCTGCAGTGGACCTGTATCTCGCAGAAATTCCCTGGGTCATTTCGCCCCAAGTTGTACTTGGGTGCATGTTGCTTGGATGTTAGCTTTAGCTTTTTGCAAGCTCATGTTTTGTTTGTTTTTTGCAGGGGAGCAACCAACCAAGTGTATTATAATGAGCAGCACTTTGAGACCAGGGTTCCGGAAAGCGCCGAGGATGCCGGTGATCCAAAACCTCCGCGCGGACGCCATGCGGGAGCGCCACATCAACGCCATTGTGAAGGAGGTCAAGGAGACGAGTGCGGAGTGCGGTGAGAAACCTAGGTGGCTGGTCAAAAAAGGTACCCAGAATGGAACGGTAAATGAAGACATGGTCCAAAACGCGAGGTCCCCTGGTTTAACTTTGACCTATACCCAGGTGAGTCACAATCAAAATTTGGGTAGATGAAGGTTAGTAAGGGGCAATCCCAGCCAGAAATAGTTGCGGCCGCCTTTTTAATTCTTGAAGCATGGTTCTGGGTAGACCATTTAATACCGGGTTTTGATTGTGACTCAAGTGTTTCTGTCAAAATGCCGGCATTTCCTCTATGGTTGGTTTCCCTGTTTCCCTCAACAATTAGGGGGGTCCATCAGTTTGAGAGACGCGTCGTGTTTAAAGAATCAGGGACTTAAAGGGAAGCCAAAAAGGAGGTAGTTTCAACTGTTGTTTACCCAGGGGAGAGCAGTGACTCAAGTTGCCCGGGCCTTGGGCCGGTGTGAATCACCAAAGATATGGGGTTGTCTTTTTTGACCATGTTTATTTTTAAAGGGACACCCAGAGGAAAGCCACCATTTTGGGGGTTCCCCTAAAAAAAGACACATCCATACGAGGTAGCGATGATACTAAATATTGGTCATGACTCAGAGTTTGTGCCTTCGCATTGCCGACTGAGGGCCTGCTGTGACCTCCTATGGCCGAATCCACCAGGGAGCATTGGCATACATTCACCCACTCATGGTGCCTATGTGGGCAAACATGCACTGTAAAATTACAACTACGGCATTTTGGCCTTCAGTTGTGGGGAACTCAGTGCCTGCGTTCTGGCATGGGAATACTAAACTAAAGTCAAGATTCACAGAACAAGCTGAACATCTAGCTTGAAGGTTTTGGCTCAGTCCAGCTTAGGGTATGTGTCAAGGTTTGGGTTCGGAACCCCCGAAAACACGGGTTTGCTGTTGGCCTCGGGGGGGACAAATATTAAAAAAAACAAAATCAAAGCACCGGAAAACAAAAGACACCACACACACAAAAATAAAGAAGAACTGGTTCCCTCCAACGGAAACAAAAGACACCACAGACACAAAACAAATAGAACAAATCAAAAAACGGAAAACAAAAGACACCACACACACACAAATAACAAACAAAAAAAAACAGAAAAACAACTGAAAACAAAAGACACCACACACACACAAAAGAAAGAAAACGGTTCGAACAAAACGGTTCCCTGGACAAGACGAGGAGACCTTCAACCCGAAAGATGCCAGCTTCACGCTGCAGCGCGTCATGGATTTGGGCCTGCAGAACCACGCCGCTCGCTCCGTTCGGACGGGGGGAAAGGGGAAGGTAGGGCGATCGTTTTCGTCTTTTTAAACGTGGGGCTTCTAGTTGTCTAGGTCCCCCAGTAGTGCCCTTTTACCGTTTCTTTTTTGGTTGGGAGGGTTCCCCTAGTAAAATAGACAGAAAAAAGGGTACCCTTATTCTATCCTCTCTACTGGAGGACCTCTAGTTGTCAAAACTGGTGGGTTTCCAGTTGGTTCCCCCCCAACAAATGGTTGGCTTCCCAAGCCCCATCCTGTCTCATCATTTGAGTGTCATCTGAGGTTGCCCTGTAATTGTAAGTGGGGAATCAAAGCATTGTAAGGCTTACTCCTCAGATTGGCAGTCCGGATTGAATCAAAGTCGAGGTTAAAAGACTGGTGTGGGAGTCGGGTCTCGAGGTCAGGTTGAAGATGAGTGATTTGAGAGCTATGCATTGAACTTATAGCGTGCATGTTCCAGAGTATGATGCATCGATGGGGGGTCATTCGGTTGCGGCAAGCTTACGCAAGTCAAATTCAATGCGGATGAGTACGCCAATCCACGGGACCCCGGCTTTTGCAGTTGATTTCTGCGTGCGGGATGGGTGCCGCTGACAGCCCGATGTTTTCTTCTTTGACCGTACAAAGTACCAGAAGTGGTCGTGTCCTTTTGCAGGGCCCTCCCAAAATGGGCGCTTTGTCCTTTGTGTTCCCTTTAAAACCACAACACAAGGGGGTACCCGCATAAAAAAGGCACAGTTGCAGTAACACTTAGCAAGCACAGCTTGACCTGTGCGCGCCGATGCGCCGTTGAGTGTGAACTAGGGAACCATCGCTTTTGGCTTGGTATATGCATGCCATTGGGCATTTTTCAGAAAAGGATATCACATTTGCAACAGCCTTGCTCGTTTGTCCGGTGTTTTGTTTGGCTTGCTGCTTCCGTTTTGCTTGCCAGGGCTGTCATGCTGTTACACCGCACGTTCCTTGCGATGGTGCCCATCTTAGTTGGCTATGATTTTTGATAGGGAACACCTCACAATGGCCTCCACCAAAGCACCCTGAGTTGGATTTTCCACAAATTTCACGCCCGATTGATGTGTTTTGCCGGACTCAGGCGGATCTGATCGCTCGGCTTTGTGACGATGCCAAGAAGGAGGCGAAGATCGAGAACGGCTTGGAAGATATTTCCAGGAGACATGTGCACGGTCAAAGTTTGCTCTTGAAAGTTTGCCACCATTGCCATTTGGCTGTGGTGGTCAAAACCGTTTTGGGATCCCATTTTGCTTCGTAGGTGAATTCACCACCCATTTTAGAACCTACTTTCGTGGGGATTGGGATGTTCATTGGGGGCTAACCGGGCTTTTGACCCATGGCCATTTGTTTTCCCAAAAGGACACCTAGGGTTGCTTGTGTTATCCCTGTTTCCTTAGACCAGTGCCTTCTACAAGCAAACTCGAGGTTGCGTTAAAGACCGGAAAGGACGTGGGACAGGGGTAGATGTCAGAACTCGTTGGACACTTTCGACAGGTTGGCAGTTGGTAGTGTTTTGAGACCCTTTTGCGTCCTGTGTTTGATATACCCGACGACGCATTCGTGTTTGTTGGCGTTGAGATGCTGTGAGGATTTGGTCCACAATGACCATTGACGTGGTGGAGCACAAAGGCGATGCGCTGCTTGGCTGTAGCCGTCTAGCTTAGTCGCATGGGCTCCCGATTTCGAATTTCGGCGGGGGACAACCTCATTTCCACTTTGTGGAATTGGCGTGTGGAATGACATTAGTAAATATAGGCCAGGGCTGGTTAGCTTCCCCCCGAGTTTGTGGCAGCAAAATCTCACGGCTACACCCATGGTGCACTGCTGGAGGGAAGAAGCAAAAAACAGCAGCGGGCAAGGGAAGAATTGAAATAGCCCAAAGCGTGACCGAAGTCATGAATCTGCGAAACATATCGCGATGGGTGTGTGTGTGCTTGTGTGTGTGTGTGGTGTGTGTGTGGGCTTGTGCTTGTGCTTGTGCTTGTGCTTCTGCTTGTGCTTGTGCTTGTGTTTGTGCTTGTGCTTGCGCTTGTGCTGGTGTTGGTGTTGGTGTTGGTGTTGGTGTTTGTGTGTGTGTGTGTTCGTGTTTGTGTTTGTGTTTGTGTTTGTGTCATACGACGCAGTTGCTTAGGCAATAGCTCTTCGTCGGTGCGTCTCTTTTGGGTACATTGCCTGCGTGTGTAGTTGTTTGGTTGGCTTTGATCCCACCCGCATTTAATTGAGTAGTGATAGCGCTTTGCATCGGAATAAACCTCGAGAATCCGCATGTCAGACATGCCTTGGTCGCACCAAAGGGCGACTGCCACAATGTGGGATAACATGCAATGCGGGGGGTGTGGTCGAACCATGTTTTCGCCCAGAATGCAATTTTTCAGTCAGCGTTCAGTCAGCCGGCAGCGATCCAGTTGAGGTTCCTCAAGGGTTTCCTCTTCTAGGTCCCCCAGCTAGGTGCCCTTTTACCGTTTCTTTTTTGGTTGAGAGGGCTCCCCTAAAATAGACGTCCAGAAAACAAACGGGTACCCGTGTATTCTAACCAACCTCTACTGGAGGACTTCTAGTCTTTGTCCAACGCGGCAGCCACCCGCCAATTTTGATTTCTCTCGCCAAGGTTCAAGGTGCGAAGCACGGAGGAGCTGTACCAGGCCGACTTCTTCCATTTGCTTAAGAATACATTTATTTTCCCTTGCTGGTTTTAAACATAATGTTTCACTACTGGACAAACAAAAATCCAGGGGTCTTAACCAAATGGAAGACTTGTTCGCTTTGTTGGGGAAATCTCGCAGCGTTCTGGACGAGTTTTTTTCTCCAATTTTAAGGCTTCCCCACCACTACTCCAAAGACCCGGCATTTTTTGGGGGTGTGATGTCGACCCTCTACTAAAAAAGGAGGTATTTACCATGGAAAACCATGTTTTTCCTAAAAATACCCCTAATAAAAGTGGGTATTTGGAGTAGGGGGTTGTTTCATAGCTATGTATGGATGCCGTCCAAGTTGCATGGATCTGTTGCGGCACTGGCCAGAATAGAGGGATAACAACAACAAAACCCACCGAAACAGCAGGAACTGCCACTCCAAGCCGCCGCCGCTTGGTAGGGACCCGGTGGGCTAACCTGCATCTCACTCCTCAGACTCCTGTCTGCAGAACTGCGAACAACTGGAAAATCAACGGGAAGATATGCACGACCACGCGAAGGTTTCGCGCATAGTGCCCGACAGGACAAGATAGGACCCGAGAGGATCCAATAGGGCCGAATAGCTCCCACTGAGAAAGGATTGCAACACATATTGTGCAATGCAGAATTTACATAACATGCACCTGGCCAGCTACATCACTTAAATCACGATTTGAGTCTCCGGTGGAGGGAGAAATGGGCCCTTGCTGGGCCCAATCTCAATAGGTGCCCAATACGGAAGGCTCAAGAGTGCTCCTTCTTGCTGCAATCGACTTGCTGGTGCGATAGGCAGGGAATGAGAAATGGAATGAACCCAGGAATTGGTCCCCTTCAAGGAAACCACAAGTGAGTTTTTTTGGGGGGCATTCCCACATTCCCTACTTCTCGCACCAGCAAGTCAATGGTGGACAGATTTGCTGGGCCTCCCTTTCCTTGCAGTGCATTCTTGCTCATGAGATATGTCGCCTGAATGTCAGGCCCTTCACTGTGTTCAATCGCATGCGCAGGCACTGGATGAGAACATCCAGGCGCTCTCCTCCTACAAAAGCTCCTCGGGGTGATTCGGGATCTTGACTCATGAAAGGGTTGGCGAAGCGAAGACCATGCGCAGCATTGAGGGACATGTTTTGGGAGCAAAGTCCACATAGCTCATGATGCTTTGTTGCTTGCCTGTTGCCCAATGCCGATACCATGGAATGCGGGTTGCCATTCCGCGATGCAAGCTTTGCGAAACAACGCTGCTTGCTCAGGTTCCAAAGCAGTGTTTAGTTCATGTGTTTGTTTTTGCTTGGCACATCTTGTTTGTAGGGCACGAGTTTGCTTTCCTTCCAACATCAGCCGGTTGAAACATCAGTTTAGCGTGATGTCCTGTCCTTGCATGTCCATGCTCCCCAGAAGTGTTGTGCTTTTGTTTGCCTACACGGATTGCTTGATGGGCGGGCTCGGATGATTTCCGGAATTGCTACCCATTGCGGTTGTTTGGCGGAAGGTTTTGAGACACACTCGAGCACACCTCCGTGCATGGGACAGGCAAGAACATTGCAGAGAGAGAGGATGGATGCCTTCGGGGATAAAGAGTGACATCTGTTTTCCACTCAGCTGCATCATGTTTATGGTATACCAATTGTCCTTCTTGGCCCGAAAGCTTCATACCCTTCGCACGCGATTCGTTGTTAGCAAACTTTTGAAAAGGCAAGGGTTGTCCCTAAGTTTTGGAAAGGGCCACTACAGTTTGCTCACATGATGTTTACCCAGGACTCGGTTTCATGCGCATTTTGCCAGATGGCGTTACCTCTCGCGATACTGAGAGTTGTTTCACTTCAGCTTCGGCCGCTAGTGACTTCGCAACTGTCTTACTGCAAAAACCGCTTCGTTTGTCACTCGCATCCCGGACCTCCAGCAGCCCTTGTCCCTATTTTTTGGTGAGAAGACTTCTAAAATACACTACCAACATCGGGTGTTTTGTTTTTTTCCCATGGCCACTGAAGGGTTGGTCAATCACTACCCATAGTGAAACGCTGATTTGGTCCTTGATCTCGCTAGACATGTGAGCGATCTGTTTGGACATCTATCAAGGGAATCATCCGAGATTGAGCCACTTGTGGCTTTAACATGTGGATTGTTTGCAAGTGTGGGTTTCCGCAAAAAGGCCAACTCTGGCATCGACGGAACACGTGTCTTGTGCTCCGAGGCTCGCCGTTCTACCTGCCCTTTGCCGCCAAGGCCGGAAGAATTGGACGACCCGAACGCGCCAAGGTCAACCCGTTGATTTGATCATTCCGGCGTGCACAGCCATGAGAGCTAGCTGCTAGCTTGGGATGTGACAAGAAAAAACACTGTCTCTGTCGAACTCCAAAGGACTGCCGATTCACCGACTGTAGCTGTTTCGGCAGTAGTCGAGGTGCAGTTTGCCCATCCAAAGTTCGATTTCTGGCCATCAGCTACCTCTGGTGGCTTGCAACTGCAGCACCTGGGGAGTGAGCTTTCGCTCGTTTTGTCTTGTTCAGACAAATAGCTACGGCTCGACTAGCTTTCAGCTGAGGAATATTGTTTGAGGCGGGGAGACCCCCCTTTTAAGGCGGGGGGGGGATGCCCCTCCTGAAAGTTTCCTTCCTTCAATTTGTAGCCCTCACACGCCCGACTTGCGGCGTGGTGAACGCGGCACCCGCCGTTTCGCTCCTGAGGTGGAGCACTGGGAGAAGACCTTGGCGAACATCTCAGAGGCACAAAGTGAGCTGGACGTTGGCCTGAGAAGAGACGCCAAAGGGAGACGGTTTTAGAGCTTTTATTAGAATATGTGTGTGTGAGTGTTTTCAGTTTTTTTTTTTTGTACAACCAACAACAAAAACAAACATGATAATAATAAGCACTCCCAGCACCTTCGGGCTACATATGTAAGAATTACGGGTGCCCTCAGTGCCCGCACCTTTTTGATTCGGGAGGGAGGCCATAAAAAGTGCCTTCTTCCAACTCGCAGGTCACCGAAGCCATCCAGTCGGTGCAGAAGAGCTGGATGCGCCTCAAGCTGCAGCTGACGGGTTGCAGCGGTTGAAGCGGTTGAACCCCACTGGATGGTTTTCAAGGGAGACCAAAGGAAACCGGGTTTTGGCGGTGTGGATGGTTTTTTTTGTAGAAACCTCAAAGGACTACCGAGAATGTTCAGCCATTGCTGTTGCGAGGTTCATCTTACAAGCAGTCAGGTCCTCTAGCCCGTGTCGCCCAATTGCTTGCATCTCAAAGATGTAAACGCTGGACAATTAATTACTGTTCCAGCACCAGCTAAAGTTTTTAATTATGCAGAGGGCCGAAGACCAATTCATGTCATTGCCAGTTGTTCACATCACACAGCCCTCTCAGGTACTTGGAGAACGTCTTTCGTGGCTCTGAGGATATCCGACCACATCTGCCGGATGAGTCCATCATGTTCGACGAAGTGAATGAGGGCTTCATCAACATGATGAGGCACCGAGCAAAATTCCGCTTCTCATTCCGTGTTCGCCCAATGTGTACCAAACACAGAGCTTGAAGCAAGCCGATGCATCTCCTTCTGCGTAAGGTAGCTTGCTCAGCTGCAGGCCAACTCACAATGCAGACGTCTTTCGATGCGTGTTGTTGTTTGGCTGTTGCTCAGCTTTTCCGTCGCTGAAATCCACCCTCTTCTGAATTGGTTTGGTGGGATCCCCACGCCCTTCTTCTACTAGGGTGATTGCACTCAACTAAACTGCAGAGGTTTGCGTTGCGGGCTCCGCGCTGTGCCATTGTTGCTTCCAGGAAGGTCTATCAGGAGCCTTTGGCGACGAAGGCGTGCAACCAGCCGAAGATGCTGGAGCCACTCGGACGGGCAAATTGGGTCCCTGCAAAGGTTTCGTGCTGGTTTCGTGCTGCGCCCACAGCGTCATTGCCCTTTTTGGCAATTTGCGGCTCCTCATGATCAATAATTACTTCTTTTGTTGCTATGTGTTGCTATGGCTCAAAGTTACTGTGATCCGCAGTGGATTCCGCAAATTCCAAGCTGTTGCAGGTGAGCACATTTGACGAGGTCAGTTCAAAGGAGTTCACTTCAGGAAAGGCAACGGCACACTGCAGGCAATGCCGTTTGGAAGTGCGGCCCGATGGCCATGAACACAGACACGGACACTTGCAAGCACACTGATCGGACCACTTGCGAGGAACGCACAGATACCTGCACAGACAACCAGCGCACACACGAACACAGGCACACAAATACACAACACAGAGAGGGAGCGAGACAGAATGCGAGCAGTTCGGCACCCTACCTTAGCGGTTTGGGTTATGTTTATGCCTTATGCGAATTCGGAAAGCGCGTGAATTCGCATGTTTTGAGTTACCTTCTTTTCAGAACCTCTTTGCTTCCAACAGGACCAGCTATGCCGCAATGTCCCGAGGAATCTGAACTCCTTTGAGGCATCCTTGGAGCCTTGGATTGCAAGCGTTGAATTGGCTCGTGCCAGGCAAGGATTGGTTCCCGAAAAACTCAATTCGGTTGAAATGAGAGGTACTCGGAGAAATCCAGAACGGCGTTAGACACTTTGGCCATTTTCTTTTGTACTTCTTGTTTGTTTCCTTGTTAGGTTATGTTTGTGTGTGTGTGTGTTCAGTGGCTCAGTCCTCTCTGGCAGGCAAGCAGTTGACGGAAGGGGCCGACTTTTGGGGCAGGCGCATGGAGTGCATAAGAAACTGGGAAACCAGGCGTTTGCAAGCACAACGCGCTTTGTGTTAGAGAGATGGCAATTTGCCCATGAGAAGCCTGCGGCCTACCATGGCTTGCCGCAGTTTCCGGTCATGCGTTTGTCCATGTTGGGAAGGTCCAACGAGAGTGGCTGTCACTGAAGCGGGCGTTCCAGACCTGCCCTGTCGAGAAAGATGGCCCGCGCATTTCATGTCTGGCGGTTAGCCGTGTGTGAGATTGAGTGAACCAATCATTTATGTACATACATATACGTATACACAATGGTCAACAACTTGATTAAGACACACAAGTCTCGGACATTGCTTCGGCCAGCTTGTTGATTGAACAGCCTTGGAGCTCTTGTCATTTACTTGGAAACATTGGGCCTCTTGTTTGTTTGTTTTTTTTTTTGGGGGGGGGCTATCCCTGGATAAGCCAAGGATAGCTCTGTTTGCCGCCATCATATCCTCATAGAAGAAGCGAGGGTTCCCTGAATTTGGTATTCTTGCGGACGCGTCGGACATTTAGGGTTTACTTGATTAGCAATGCAAATCGCCAAGGAAAACATCCAGAAGAAGCTGAACGACTACCTGGAGAAGAAGCGCAGACACCTCAGAAATCTTTTCTTTTTGGTTGATGTCCATAGGTGGCCAGTGTGTCAAATTGATCAACCATTTGGTTAGTGTCATGCTCGCATGTTTTCTTCCAATGGTCTCAAACAGGGACACGAGGTGTCTCCAGTTGGCTTCCGGACATGGGGCCGATGGGATCCGCTGGTCTGAGGAGGTTTCCCTTCTTTTTTCAGGACGCTACTCCTGGGATCGCACCGCTTGGGGTTCCTTGAACGGCCAGTTGCCTCGAACCTCCCACGGTGATGCCACGTTGAGGGTTTTTGATTCGTAAAAGGGCCTCCTCTGAAGTCGACGTTTTGAGGACACACTGATTTATTTGGAGGCCCTTCGGTCCTTGTCCTTTTACTTCTGGGCCCTTCCCATGTGAGCTTGAAGACCTTGTTATTTTGACACACTTTAGCAAGACACATGCATTTTGGGAAAACTTGAGGGGTTCAATAGTGGCTTAGCATTTGTCGTTAAAGCGCAGACAAAGCAAATATTAAGCAACCAGGAAAGCCTCTTTTCTGGCAGGTTGTTTGACTTGCCGGCTGCAGGGGGGGTACCTTTACTCGGTGGTTTTTTGGAGAGCACCAAAAATGATTGGGTAAGTTTTTGGGGCAAACCTTGTTGGCTCGTTGCTTTAGTACAGGTGGGAATCTGGGGGTGCAAAAGGGGTAACCTTCAATCAAGGGGCTTTACTACTCGTGCACAGCCATGACCCAGGTTCGCCGCTGTTCATGCCATCTCCGCGCTCGGGAAATCGGAACGTGCGTGCCGTCGAAGCGCTCGAGGCCAGTTCTTCCCGCGGTTTTACTTCATCTCCAACGACGATCTGCTGGAGATCTTGGGCCAGGCGCGGCTTTGGAATCTGGGAATCTGGGCATGGCGTTTGGAAGGTTTGGAGCGTACTCAGGTAGATGCAGCTCATGTGTCGCGCTTGTTTCAGCCAGTGGCCTTGTATTGCATCCAACACACACTGGTCAAGGGTATCCCCTGGAGGGACCTGATGGCCCAATCCACTTCTGGGCCCCATATGTCTAGGCTCAAGGTTTCAATATCATGATGTGAGGCACATCCGCGAGCGTGTTTCAATATTGGGCTCCTTTCCGTCAGGGCTGAGCTGCTTCCCGTTTGGCAGAAGGGAAACAAGATAGTCTTTGGGGGTGAAAGCAGATGGCACCGTTGCCGGTTGTGGGCAAGTAAGGGAGACAATGAGACCTAATTTCTAGAATTCGGTTTGGATGCGACTTTTGTGGATCTCACCTGTTCTTCACCCTGTTGGCCCATTTTCGTAATCTTTTAGTGCACTGTTACTTCCTGAGTTCATGGACTTTTTAAACTTTTTGGGAAGACCATTTTAGTGGTAACTGGAAAGTTTGAACCTTTTTTTGTCCAGTCTCAGGAAGCGAGTTTAGCATCCCAGGGATCCACAAAAGCCACATCCAAGCCGCTTCCGATCTCATCGCCCTAGTCTCCTCGGTCTGCCAACCGGTTCCTTAGGTCTGTAGGTTCTTTGGTTTAGTGGGGGGTTCGATTTGACCCACATCCAACTTTTAGCAGGGGATCTGAAAACGGACCCGGTGATTCTCGGGGGTTTTCAGCAAGAAGGGGCAACGGTTTCGGTGCTGGAACGAATGTTCATCGGAGCCCAAGAGGACTGCACGAACGCCTTGATGCCTCAAAACCTTGGCCTTTGAAAGTCGCGAGTGACGTAGGAACGTGTTTTGTTTGGGGGTTTTAGCCTGATTTTATTGATTTTATGTGTTTTTTTTTGGGGGGGGGTTGGCCTGATTTGGTTTATTGGTCTTGTGAGTCTGAACAGGGAATCTGTCGCTGGCCGGCCAAAGCTTGTCTATGAGCTTGAATGGCGAAGCCCTTGATGCTTTGGTGGGCACCAGTCTCCTAATGACGTCCAGCAAAGGGTTTTTTGGAGTTGATACCGGCGTGCACAATATATTTAGTGGATGCATATTTTCTATATGCGGCCGCTCGTTAGCATATCACTGTTCCTTTGTGGCCAGGCGCGAGATCCGGAGCAGGTGCAGAAGCACATCAAGAAGTGCTTTGAAGGCGGGAGCCCCCCTCCTTGCGGTTTTGTTTGTTCCGATCTGTTGCTTAGAAAGGGATGGGCGAGATTGGCTTCAACAACCAGACCCTGGTCCACTTGAACAGAACACAACAGGGAGGGAGTGTTTGAAAAAAAGGTTTAAGACCGGGGTTGGCCCAACACTGCTCGTTAAAGGAATCCATTCAATCCTCACGCTCTGGTTGCCAGTTTGATATGAGGCTATTTTTCGTTGGACGGTGCTTGCAGGGGACCTATCAGGAACGCCGGGATACCATGTCCCCAACTCACATGGAAGTACAGTTTATTTCCGTCTTAGAGGTTTCCGTTGGGTTCCTTCCATTTGCTTACGTAAGACTAGTTGTTATTTTCCCTTGTTGGTTTTAAAATAATTTATCACTACTGGACATATTTTCGCATTTTTTTCCTGGGGTCGAAAAACCAAATGGAAAGTTCCATGTTGGTGGACGGGAGGCAAAAATACAGCGACTTTCCCAACAGGGAAACATTACGTTGCCACCTGAGCTTGAAGCCACGCACGCAGAGTTTCTGGTGTTGAATGCACGTATGTACGCCGACAATATGTATATATATATATATATAGGTATTATTATGTACAGAGTATGTATATACACATGATTTGTCGATCGTCATAATGTGCACCTGTGTATAGAAATATATATATATATATATATATATATACATATATATATATCTGTATATCTACATGTATACACATGACAGTGTCAACTTGAACGTATGCACTGAAGCATACATACGAGTCTATTTCAATCCAACATAATCATGGGCGACTGGTTCATAGGTTCATTTGTTTGTTTCTATGTGTTTACTTGTTTACTGGGTATGTTTCTGTTTTATGCATGGCAGAGCTCGCAAGTGAACTGCCGGCAGCGAAAAGCGAGGCGTGAAGTCCCTCGAGTTGCAGCCGCCGGCGCAGAACCGGCGCTGGGAGGCCGGGTCTTCCGGAAGGCTTTGCCGTTTTCATGGCATGGAGGCGAAGCAAGCGAAAGACAAGATTCGTCGATTTGCTTAAGAATATTTTTTTGTTTTTCCCTCTTGGTTTTAAAGGGAATGTATCACTACTGGAAATAATTATTAATTTCTGTCCGGGGGCTTAAGCAAATGGAAGCATAGATGTGCTTTACTTGGGTATCCCTTAGTTCAGCTGTCGGAGTTGTTGTACACTTTGCAGATGTGTCTGTTACCATAGGGAAAATTGGTTATACCTCCAGACTTTACATGTTGCTTTCTATGGTTCACTGAGTAGTGGCAACTGGAAGCATTTGGATCCGCTTGAACCATGTGGTGGTCATGCAGTCGCAGTCTGGAGATCTCAGTCGCAGTCAGTCGATTGCGGGTAGTCACCCTCAAGCTTGGAAGTTTCAAGCAAACTGACCGCACAGGCACCAATGCCTGGAATTCGGGGAAATACAGCTCTTCCGTTGGCGAGGATGGGGGACGATGGGGCATTGGTGCAATCTAATTACTTTCTCCCAATCCTGGCCAACCACTCCATTTCAGACCCACTCCAAGGTGTTCTATCCCATGGGTGTCTTTTGGATTGGTTCGACTGAAAAGGGATTCCACTTTCTGTTTCTGGGGTTATGTGAGGGCGTGGCACGATTCTCACCTGAGAATAGGCATGCTTCGACCATATTGAAAGGACTCCCATTAAGGCCAGCCATGACGGCCTATGCGAGGAGGTTTGGTCACACTGAAGTCAACGTATGGCTGGCACTTCTGACTGGGCGTGTTCTTCATTCCTTTGGCCTAGCAGAAGTTGTTGCAAGCAGTGCCTGAGGTGTCTGCTAATGCCAGCACTCACGACTTGGTGTAGACATTGGACAAGCGGTCAACGCTTGCCATCTGACTTCGTCGCCCGCCAAAATGAGCTTGGCATGGTTGTTGTTGGGACACATTTCACATTTTTCCTTTTTGTGGTTTCGTTGGAAATCCAACCACTGAACTGAGTAACTGCTGGAATCTGAATGGTTGCTGCCCTTCCAAGGCCAAGTTGGGTGTCCCAGATCACTCTGTACCCGAGGCCTTGGGCCTGAACGCGCCTGACGGGGAGCGGGAGAAGTTGGTGGCGCCCGTCAAGCTGGAAGGTCCTGTGGAGGCTTCTACGGCCGGGGCGTGGCCGTATGGCCGTTGGGCAATTCACCGGGTTTCTCCGAAACCGTTGAGTGTATCTGCTTGGTAACTACATGTCTGGGTGCACCCTTTGGGTTGCATCAAGCAGGTGATGTAAACAATTCCGTTTTGTTTTGCTTTTTGCCCGGAGGACCCTACAGTTGCATTAATCCAAAGTCAACGTTACTCGTGTCCTTTTCCCTTCGCGGGTGACAGCCCATGAAGGTTCGGAGCTTGGGGATCGATCTCTTTTCGGTCGATGGGTTGTACTTCACCATGGCATCCAAAGCATTGGTTGCCGTTCAAGCCAATTGCTTTGGCAATCCCAGTGAGCTCGAGATCCTTTGGCAAACACGGCAGATTTGCAGTTGGACTTCACTTTGAGAGTTTGGAGAAACACGAGAGTTCCTGAAACCCTCAAGATCTCGTGGATTCTCCCACAGAGCATTGGACCAAGCTGCATGTTGTTTCCAGAGCTCGTCGGTGTCAGGTCTGGCTCGGCCTGGTGGAGAGGAGGATGTTTGAGTCCCTCAAGGCGGTCGAATGCTTCGGCGGTGTCCAACACAAAAGGTCCATATATTGTCCACGTGTTTACTTGTTGAACGCATTGTGCCGCACTCAGTAAGTCGGTGTTTGCTCGTTGTTTGCTTGCTTGCTTCCTTGCTTGCTTGCTTGTTTGTTGGTACGTGTGTGTGTGTGCGTGTGTTGTGTGTTTGTCTTTGTGTTTCTGTTGGTTGGTTGCTTTGTTGTATGTGTGCTTATGTTGTTTTCTTGCTTGCTTGTTTGCTTGCTTTCTTGCTTGTTTGTATGTATGTTTGCTTGTGTGTTTTTGTCTGTCGTGTGTGTGATTGTCTTTGTGCTTCTGTTGTTTGATTGCTTGGTTGTGTGTGTGTGTGTTTATGTTGCTTGCTTGCTTGTTTGCTTGCTTTCTTGCTTGTTTATATGTTTTGCTTGTTTGCTTGCTTTCTTGCTTTCTTGCTTGTTTATATGTTTGGTTGTGTGCTTGCTTGTTTGCTTGTGTGCTCGCTTGGTTGGTTGGTTGGCTGGTTGGTTGTTTGGCTGTTTTGGTGTGCTCCTGCTGGTTTGTTTCTTTGTTTGTTTGTTTGTTTTGTTGTTGTTTGTTTGTTTGTTTGCTTGCTTGCTTGCTTGTTTGTTTGTTTGTTTGTTTGTTTGTTTGTTTGTTTGTTATTGTGCTTCCTTCTGCCTGTGTTGGTGTTTGCTGGTTCTTGTTGTGTTGTTGTGGTTGTTGGTATGTTTGTTTGTTGGTTGGTTTGGTCCTTTTGATGTGTTGTTTTCGAGTATGATTGTTGACATACTTGTTTGTTTGGTTGTCAGTTAGTTTGTTAGTGTCAAGTTTGCGCTTGATTGTTTGTGTGCTGTTGTCCTGACTTGTTGTGCAGTATGGTTGTTGTGTTAGTATGTGTTTTACCGTGTTGCTTTGCATGTGTTGTTTTTGTATGTTTTGCGTTTTTTTTGTTTGAGTTGTTCTGTCGTGTTGTGTTTTGTTATTGTGTCTTGTTGTTTTTTGAAGAGAACTGTTTTCGAAGCCGGCAATACCAGATTAGTTGCGTGCGTTCCCCACTTCCGCCTGCTAGTTTTGTTCAGTATGCTTGGGAAGCACTCCAGCATTCGGAGCTCCGCACCGCGCGACAAAGAAGGGTTACAATCTGAGTTGTACTCGATCATAGCGCAGTGTGGATGATACTACGATACCCATCATTTGGGAGGACATAGCGAAGGTGTGCCCAACAATGTCACAATGGCTAGCAACAATCCTTGAAGTTATTCTAGTTCATGTGTACATGTTGTATGCATCTTTGTGAAACAAAAGTATTGGACATTCTCCTCCTTCTCCGCCTTATCTTGCTGGATTCTCAAAAACCTGTTCTCCTGATCTCCTCAAAAGCGGAACACCCTGTTCTCCTCAAAATCTTAACTTTTCATAGCAACCTGTTCTCCTCAAAAGTGAAGATTCCCCTCAAAAGCGGAACACCCCCCATAAATCAACAAGAGGTTGATTTATCCCAGGTTAGTACTTTCAGCAATGTTTGGCTGAAATGGCAAGATAATGTGCCAAACCTACAACCCCTCCTCCCCTCCCAACAGGAAGGTTGTCAGATTTCGATCAGACCACTTTTCAAGGAGTGTCTAAGAGATTTGTTTTTCGCGGGGTGGCTGGGGCCTGTTCTTTTCCTCCGAGATTGCTGAACAGGTTAAATTTGGACTTTGGGACATCCTCCCTAGGGTCTACAACCCATCCGCAAACCACTATTTTTGGTTTTGGGACCTCCTTCGAACTTGGGCAGGCACACTTGGTGAAGTGCCACAACATGAACATCAACCCCAAGGCAGGGCCGCTGCAAATGCAAACACGTGCCGCTCAGTCTTCCGAGCTTTCTTCCTGTGGTTTTCTTTGCATCGTTTTTGCAGTGGCTTGAGTTCCCTTTGCGTTCACATGCGACGAGTGCGTGGAGTCATGCTTGCCAGGCGTGTGAATGTGTATGTACCGGTTTGCCTATGCCGCACACGTGTTCAGAAAGCTCATGTTCAACTGTTCAACAGATAGATCGCCACTGTCAATATTGCTTCAAGCTAGCCTGCTAGAGAGCACCAAGAGCCATGGGAAGACCAATCCAGTTAAGTTTTGATTTGACCAGGTTTCTCAAGAGTTGGAACCCCCTCAAAACTGGTTGGTGGACATGAACATATGAGCGCTCATATGTATTTGTGATGTCCACCAAAGGGTCCCCCACTTGTAGTATATCAGGCGGTGAGAAAGCATGTCGAATGTGAGTTGTTCCTCAACTTATCCTTGCCTTATGTAATTATATGTCCACCATAGGGTCCAGCCGAGGCGATGAAGAAGGAGAAGTGGGTGAAGGAGTTCTTAGGCCAACTGCTGTGCCTTGGCAGGGCTCGTGTTGTGGGGGGAAGCTCCAAACATGGGCATTGATCTCCGAATTTCTCAGGCAAACGCAGAAACTGTACTATTTGGCGAACAACCACAAAAGTGCACCATGTCGGGTCTTGAAAGACCACCACCCTCTGGAAAAGGCCTGTTGATCACTTCCTTGGTCCAGAAAAAGAGATGGTCGCGAGAGAACGAACGTGTCCTTGGTGCCGACAGATTACAAACACAGTCGTTGAATTGCAAAAACAACTCGGATATCACACCATGGGGATCAGCTTGCCTTTGCGGAATCTATGGCTGGGATCTCTTGGGTTTGCAAGAGGACCCTGAGAATCTGAGATGCGTTTGGCTTCAAGGGGTCTTGAGAAACATCTTGATTTCACTGCCATGACACGCAACACAGCATCCATGCCGCAACCTAGATGTGGGTCATGTTCGGAAAGCCAAGAGCAACACATTGCCCACTTTCCAGGCAATGGAATTTCTGTGGCAAATGCCTGGGGAAGATCCCGATCTCTTTCTCACGGATCTCTTTATTCAGGGAGTCTTTGTGGATAGCCACCCCTCCTTGTGTGCTTTGAAGGGAAAGCAGAGGTAAACCGGACCGAAGCCCTCTTTGTGTGTTGCCCTCTTTGTGGCTAGCCACCCCTTCTTGGGTGTGTTTTAAAGGGAAAGCAGAGGTGCCACTTTATGTGTTGCCTTAATCTGAGGATCACCTCCGGGCAGATTGCTTGGACCACCGACTGCGCCTTGGCCCTGTCGAAGGTGGAGAAGGGTCAGAAGAACGCGCTCAGGACGCGGTCGCGAAATGAAAGATCCCGATTTCGGAAGTTGGCTAGGTCCCCCAGCGATTGGTGCCCTTTTACCGTTTCTTTTTTTGGGGAGGGTTCCCCTACTAAAATAGACTACAGAGAAAATGGTACCCTTATTCGAACCTCTCTACTGGAGGACCTAGTTGGTGTGCTGATCTGTCTCCTTTGTGTTGATTGGTGTGTTGCTTGCCTGCTGCCTGCCTGCCTGCTCGCTTGCTCGATTCATGACTGGCTTGCTTGATGGCCTTTCCTATGCTCAACAACCATCTACATCTTTCAAAGTCAGCTGTCAGTTTGTGGGGACTCAAGTACTTGGGACCAGTGAATCACGATGTCTTCTCATCAGCAAGCCCCCGGACCTCGTCATCAAAGTCATTTGCCGATTTGTTCGTCGTACCCCCTGCAGGATGCTGAAGCGGACCCAGAGCAAGTACATCAGCAAGCTATGCGAGATGATCCGGAAGCCTCTCACCAAGAGCCTTTTGCAGCACCGGAGAGAGCGAGAGATATGCAAAGAAGTTAAGCTTCCCCTGGGCAAAAACCAGATCCTCCTGTACAGACCAGTTGGAACATATTCGAGCGACTGTTGCCTCGTAGGCCAGGAGAAGCAATACAGCCAGTGGAATTGCCGACAACAACATCCATGCATGTGTATATATGTGTATGCATGCATTGCACGTAGAAAGGCGTGCGTGGGCAAGTTTGCATCCCACGCGTATACATGCAGGCATGCAGACATGCACACAGTCATACGTCCACACCTGGCAATGCATTCCGCTTCGTAAGTTGAATGACTTCACTCCTATAGCTTTGCATTTTGATGTGTGCCGGAAGATATACATACATGCATGCCTGCACATGCAAACACACACACACACACACATGCGTGCAGGTCCATGCATCCATCCTTCCATCCATCCCTCCATCCATCGATCCATCGATCCCTTTACTCCTCCATCCCTCCATCCCTCCATTCCTCCATTCCTCCATCCCTCCGTCCCGCCATCTCTCCATCCCAGCGTGCATGCATGCCGGAATTGTTTCCATCCAGTCATTTCTTCGTTGAAAGGTTGTTGTACCATGATGACGTCTCTTGCGTCGGCCTGAAGCAGCGAGCTCGCCCTAGGATCGAGCGCAACAAGCTGGTGGCACTGATCACCATCGAGGTGCACGCGCGAGACGTGCAGGATCGCATGATTGCAGCCCGGCAGAAACCGCGGGGCCCATGGAAGGACAGGGCTTGAGGTGCTTTGAAGTGGCCTTAAGGGCATGTTACTGTGTCTCTGTTTTTCTTGGGCCACGATGGCCACGGAACTAGGTGGGATTAGCATGCAGAACGTGCGACATGGGACTCAACTCGCCGGAAGCGGCAAGGTGGCTCTACCCGAGCCGCGAATGGGAGTGTCTGCTGCGTCAAGAAGTCCAAATCGCCCCCAAACTGAAGCCAAACACTGGGACCGGGGAGCATCCCTGATTTTGGGGGGCCCACTCAAAACTCGAAACGCGAAGCTGTCACCCCACCAAGCCTCTCTCTCAATCTGCTTGTTCCCCAAGAGAAACGCACAGAAACCGCGGCTTGCACTGCTTGCGGTCCCAGACGCTGAAGACGGAGTCCCCCTCCAACTTCAACTGGACCTCCCAGCTCCGCTTCGAGCTGCGGGATAGCCAGGAGGAGTCTCGATTTGGGAAGAAGCTCGCGATCGGCTTTCACTTTTGGAGGGCGGGGAACATGTCTGAAAGTCGGATGTTTTAGGAGAGGTTGTTGTTTCAAACCCAAAAGTTGGCCATTTAGAAAAGTCCTGAACTTAACATTTGGCTTTTAAAGGTCGACTCCTGGGTGGTGGGCCGCCAGTTTACAGGTGGTGAGTGAGGATTCAAAACGCAAACTTCAGGTCAGCAAGTGTTGGAGGCATTCACAAGCCCAAGACCTTACTTGCTGATATGATATCCACTGATATGTGCATACCAGCGTTTCCTGTGGCAAAAGCCGGGGTCTTGATGGACAAGCTTGAACTCTGCAGAAAGGTCTCATTGCAGCTAGAAACAGTTTTCTTTGCTGATTTTTGCGTGCACATGGGCTCTTCATGAAGACGCGATTGCTGGCCGGGGGCTGGTGGAACTTCAGAGTTTTGGTTCCCAAAATTCTCACTACTGGGCAAGTCCAAAGAAAGGAGCCAGTTTGAGCACATGCGAGGAGCTCTGAGTTCACATCACTCAAAGCCCCTTGACCAGGGACGTAGCGGGAAGTGATTTGAGCCCGAAGCGACGAACGAGATATCGCGCCTGCTTTGTCATGTGGGACTTGCAATGATTGCACCAGAAGAAGTAGATATGAATCATGGCTATTGCATTTGGGGCTAGTGCAAGGCGACATGAAGCTGCTGTTTATTGGTTTGACTCACCACGGAAGTCCGTTAGTGCTGAGGTTCTGTTTGGGGTTTGTCACAAGCTGGTTCACTTGGTCAGGAAAAGGAGTTATGATGTATCCTCTCACCTTTTGTACATGGAACCTCACAGGGGTCCTGCTTTGGACCATTTGTCGTCGGAGCCTCAGGTTGCATGTGAGGGTCGCCTTCCTGGTGCCAGGAGCCGGGGGCGGTTCAGGCCTGCTTCGTGCTGCAGACCAACACCACAGCCCCTTACGGCCGCTCAGCTGGGAATCTGGGAAGATGGGCAGCAGGGTTGGGATTCGCAGTAGCCAGGTGAGGGGTCCCTTGTGCTGCTGTATTCGGAAAGGTTGCGCTTTGACACCAGCCAGCAAGCAAAGGGGCAAGTGGTTTGTCCTGGGAAGCCGCTAGGAAAGCAGGTCTTCCTTTTACCATACCTCTGGCATTCCTCCGACCAGGTGTAAATTTTCGATAAAAGGCCGTGACTGAAAACGAAATGCCGCGGCGCGTTGATCCCGAGAGTTCGGGAGGTGCAATAAGTCGCTTGAGAGCGAAGCTCACCACGAAGCCTGCATGTTGATGATGAGCGGGAGTTGTTTTACACAGTCTTACATTTGGGGCACTGCCGTTTGTGGAAATGACTTTGCAGAAAGGCCAATTGCCAATGGCCATCGTCAAAAAGAACCAACAGCTTCTGAGCTCATGCAGTCCAAACGGTGTGTTTCAAAAAAGTCCAAAAGCACTTGCGAAAGCAGTTCTAAAGAAAACGAAGCCCGCGAAGGCAAAACATGGGGTCGCAAAACCATCGCGAAATGGCTTGCAAAAGCAAGCTCATAGTTACTTTGACACAGTACTCGGCACGGCTCACGAGCTTTGACCCGGGCGCTGGGCCTTTTTGGTGCAATTCGTCCCCTGAAGTTTTGTTTTGCATTGAAGGGCTGCGTAATGTATCCCTTTGACCGTCGCAAGCCATCGCTCGCGGGGAGTGTCATTCTGGATGTCAACGCTCACTTGGGAAGGGCTTCGGAGCCGATGTGTAGACTTCAGAATGGGAGGATCAGTGGGAGGAATCTTATTGAATATACCGCTAATGGAACCCAGCCGTTGACATGATCTTGCCGGTTCTCAGCAGGGAATGAGGGAATGACCCCCATCAACCATCCAACTGGTGGAATCCTTTATTCGGGAATCCCCAAAACCGGTTCATTCCCAACAACAAGTTAACCTTTGCCACTACCTGTTCAACCATCTCTCTACTGCTAACTGCTATTGGGTGGAATCTTTAGACTTTAACTTTGTGGATTCCCCTCATATTTCCCTGTAACCAACAATTTATTTTAACTTTTGCTGGGGGATCTACAGCACCCAAGATCTACCAACGATCGTGGTTCGGTAAAGATCACCCTTCATTCTTCGCCGAAAGCTCTTGGAAGGCTACGAGTACCAGGGGAACAATGGACGGCTGGTGGTCACACCTATGACGGACCGATGCTACATGACGCTGACGACAGCCACTCGTCATATGGCCTTGTAGAACAAAGCATGGTAGCATGGATATCTGCTTTTTTTTGTATGCTTTGTATTTGAGTGCACCATGTGGTGTCATGCATTGACTTGGGTTTGTGTCTTCGGATTGGTTTTCCTCAAGCTGAGTGAGCTCGCATCCTCGTGTTCAATGGGAGTCGCCAAAGGGCCTTGTCGATTGTCCCAGATCTGCTTCAGTCGAGGCCCCTGGAAATTATGAGGTGCTTCGCGGATGAAGACCTTAGGTGCTGATTGAAGGTGATATCCTCTTTGAGGGCGAATGCTCATCTTGAACCAAGAAAAGGCACGAAGAGTACTGAGCACTGGGTGTGTCCTGTTCATCTATGTTTTCTATGTTTATATATATACATATATATATATATCATGTACTTGTGGAAGAATAGACGAAAACCAGTCACTCACTTTCGTGAGCGAATGTTGTTGGCATCAGATATGTTTCTCATTCAGCAACAAAAAGCGTTCAGTAGAGACAGTCTGTGCATGATGCGCGAATGTGTCTTCAGAGAGATGAGTTGGGAGAATGTCAGCAGCCTTCCCAGCGTCGTTGCAACGTCTTCCATGATGAAGGTTCTTGGCGGGCCTTATTTCAGGTTGGAGAATGAATGTATTCTTATTCGTTTGTGCTAACGACGTTTGAGAATATTCTGCTGTCCATAACCTTTGACTTGCCGGTGTTTTCTCTGAGATCGAAGCCTGCATTGTGGAGACTTTCCCTCGACATACATGCGGAAGAAAGTTACTCCCAACTAGTTAGTAAAGACCCGCTTAGTTGTTTCCCATGACGGTTTTTTGCCATCTGAGTGCCTTTTGCGGTTGCCCTGTGCGAAAATGGCGTCTGGACCGAACACTTGACTGCCAGTAGGTTGAATCTTTAGACTTCAACTTTTTGGGATATCAAGGGGGTTTCCACTAAACCCACAAACAGTTAAATTGTTTGTAGAGGGGTCAACAGCAACCAAGTTTACAGCAACTGTGTGTGGTGGATGCCTCATTATCAGCATCCCTTGTGAACTTTTGCAAGCAGGGTGCACCATTTGGCCATCAAGTTACAGGTACTTGTCAAAAGTTGATGAGCCCCCACAATGCTGGCTTTTCCTTGTAGTGTCCCTTGATGCCAACCTGACTCGGTTAGCATATATATATATATATGAGGATCGACCAAAAAAAACCCTATGGCATGTTTTTGTAAGGACTGAATACGAAAGCATATTCGGTGTTACGGCGCTGTGGTCGCGGAAGACCGCGGAAGGTTATGTGTTATCATGGGATGACGCTTTACTCGTGTACTACACGAGTACTGAAAAGTTGTGCTGCTTGAGCTGGGGCAGCTCGTACTCTGCTAGTACTTGAAAGCTGCGATGTTTCAGCTTGGCTGTCAAAGTCAAAGTGTGCTTCATGTGTTGAATTGTTCTGAGATGAAAACGATACCCCGAACAATACCTGCGCAATTCCGAAACGATACCGCGCAGTGCCTGGGGCCAACTGAGCTACCAAAGCAGTTTGGCATCACATTGTCGCCTTGCCGGGGCTGGCCCATTCGTCTCGTCTTTAAGCGTGAGATATCACTTGTGTCTGCTGTCCGGCGCTGCTGCTCATTCTCTCGCCCAGGAGCTGCGTGCTGGCGCTCCAAACGATGCCCAAAACGACGCCAAAGCGAAGCCCCCGGAACTGTGGCTGTCGCCGTGCGCGGGGGGGTGGCTGGCCAGGTGCTTTACGTAGCGTAGCTTGTCGCTTGTTGCCGCGTTCCTCGTTCCTTTTCTTTCTCCGGTGTTTTGCTGCTCCGTTTCCTACGTTTGCTTGTCCTCCTCCGTCCTTTTGCTCGTTCCTCGCTCCAATCCTAGTCTACTTCTTGCTTTCTGCACTAGCGCTTCCTCTTGGCTTGCTTTACTTTTACTTTTAGGAATTTACTTATGTTCAGACATCAGAACGTGTGGTTGTACCTGCATCGCGGAAGTTCGCGGAAGATTCGCGGAAGGGCGAGGCGGAAGGCGATTTTTGGAGCAAGGAATATTGGACAACCCTCATATACATATATATATATATATATATATTTATTTATTTATTTATACGTGCGCATGGATATATCGTAGGGCATCTTCCGGCTCCGTGCCGGAGCTTGTGAATTCGGTTTTGGCCAACATGTTACAGGGCTCCTTAAAAGATACATGTTGCAACCATTTGACACATGTTGCTTTTTCAACACCAAAATAAAGTCGGAAACCGCCAGAAAACAAGCTGCAATGTTCAGTGTGTCACTGTAAGGATCCCTGTCAGACATGTTTCCGCCTCTGGCGGAATTGAGGCCATGCACCTGAAGCGCGGCGGCGCGCCGGCGGGCCCTGCGGGCACCGGCAAGACGGAGTCGGCGTTTCGGATGGACCCGGCGGGTGGGGGGGCGGGGGGCTGGGGGTATGGCTGCACCTACGTTTGACACATGGGGGGGGGAGTGACCGGTGGCGGTGGGTTGCAGAGCTGGAAGTCACGCTCAAGAACCACGCGTGTGCAATCTCACCTGGAGATGGTTTGTGGCTGCTGTGCGGAGTTACATCAGGCAGATTCCATGCCGCGAACCCACATCGGACAACTTTACTGAAGCTTCCTAACTATTGAGATAGATCGCACACCCAAAGACCCATTCTGTCTGTGGATGTTGCAGATGCTTCGGCCGAATTGGGTTTGGCGAAAGTTGCCGGACGGCATGACGCCATGGCCGGAGAACCCATACCCAACATGCGACGTTTTGTTTCTCCGCCAGTCTAAGGGGACCGTGCCAGCTCTGCTGTTTGCCCCGGGTGTAGGAGTGTATCTCTTGGAGCCTTCCAAAGCTGTGTTGCAACGTGGCACTTGATGGCAGCTGCTTGGGGGTTCTGAAATGGCTATGGAAACTGGCTGAGGGTTGAAGCAAAGCACCTGAGGCAGGTTTGGACGAATCACGGCCTTGCTGTCACTGGAGGCCCTCCCGTGCTTTAGCTGAGGTTAAGGACTTGGGCAAGGGCATGGCCATGCTCTCCGGCAATGAGCAGTTCGGGAGTTGGGCTTTGGCTGGGTTGGCCGGGTTGCAGTGGTTTGTTTGGTTGCGGTTTTTTGGGCAATTTGTGTTCAGTTTGGGGGCTTCTTGGGTGGTTCGGGGTGTTGGTCGAGCCTGGTTTGTTTTGTTGCTGGTGTGTGGAAACAAAACCGCCTGAATGGCAGAGGGCGTTTATGTTTGTCCGGATGCCAGTGGTCACCTCCAAATCGAAGGATTGCTCTTGTTCATTCCGCCAGGGGACACGGAGCAAGAAGTGGGCTTGGAAGAGTTGTTCGTAATGGTTATGGGCAGGGCTGGCAGTACCTGGGTGACAATTCACAATTCCAGGAGTGGCATCGGGATGAGATAAGGTGTTGTTCACTGGGTAAGCACCAACCTTCATGAGACACCAACTTGAGTTGAGACTCCTTGAAGAATCATTGAAGAGTACGCCACAAGTCAACAGACATCACCGTGTGGTCTGAAGATGAAGCCACAAATCAGCAAACCAGTTGCTTGTTTTTGGGGTGTCCATGCGAATCGCTAGCCGGGAGCCAGTTCTGAGCCAGCGACAGGTATGTCATCGTCTTCAACTGCTCCGATGGCCTGGACTACAAGTCTTTGGGGCGGATGTTCTCAGGGCTTGCGCAGTGCTCCAGACGCAAACCAACTTGGCCGGTGGGAGTTCGGCAGGGAATTCTGTCAGCTGTTGCAAAGGTAACCTGCCAGTTGCGCAAGTCATCTAATTAGGCCGCTAGATACATTAAGCTACTGCATGGGGACCAGAGCTGACCAGGGCTTGCCACTTGTAAGTGTCATGTCTGTTCCACTTGCTTCACCTGCAGTGGAACTGCAATCACTGGGTAAAGTAAACTCATCCCGCAGCGGCTATGTGTGCGGCACCTTTGGTTTTGTGGGACCCTTCTGAAAGCCCAAAACAGAGGGGCTGTGATGAAAGCACTGAGCACATTCCACTGCATGCCTTTGCTCGACTCGCAAGGGTGGTTCGGTCCGGCATGAGGCCTTTGCTTGTTGCTTGAGTCAGTTAGATCACCGTCAGCTCCAGAGGGAACCCACCAGATGTATCAAGGATGGGTGCTAAATAGCACAAACTGTTCAAGTTTCCCAAGGCAAAGCCAAATGGACGGGCATTTGCCTAATTTGTCCAGGTCCCCTACTCAACACTCAGGGGAAACGCAGAGGATGTTTAAACTTCGAGTCACCGGTCGGCCAGCATTTTGAGCACTTCAGACAGCTCGCTGCTTTTGGGAATTTCGATTTGTCAGCACATCTAGGTCCCCCAGTGGTGCCCTTTCTCACCCCCTTTTTGCGGGGAGGGTTCCCCTACTAGAATAGACTACAGAAAAAGGGGTAATTACCCGTATTCTAACCTCTCTACTGGAGGACCTAGACATGATGCTTGCCAACAGAAATGGAATTGCTTGCTGCTAGTGACATGCAGCATCTTCAAGTTCCCCCATTAATCAGTGAGTGTATATGTATGTGTTTGTGTTTGCTGCTTTTCACCAAACCAGAAACTAAGTGTCAACAAGGTATGCAGGTTGCGTCGGGAATTGGCATCCTTGAATGGTGTGTCACACTGACGCCATTGGAGACTGACAAACAGCAAGCGAGATACATCCGGAGACAGGAGCAGATGGAGACATGTTTTTGGGATTCAGACACGCAATCACAACGACACATCGACGTTCGCAACCACACGCACAATACAATAGATTGACATATCACATTTCCGTGAACATGACAGCACCGTTGCGGTTCTTGAATGCCTTGGAATATTTCGAGCTGTGGTCAGATATCATCCTAGGTGCGGATGCTGGGGCTGCTTCGATGAGTTCAACCGAATCGATGTCTCTGTGCTGCCACTGGCCAGAGTTGGGCCATGCGGGGATGGGGGGATGGGGTGGGGCCCAGGGGACAGGTGGGTGACACTCCCAAAAGCAAATTTGGATGGAAACCCAAAAGCATATTTCTCCAAACTCGTTGGACTTTTGGGTTCCTTGTTTTTTTTTTTTTTTTTTTTTTTTTTTTTCGGGTGTACTGTAAGTAGCCCGGCTTGTCCAATCCTCTAGATTGAGCCAGTTCTTCTTTCGGACCTTATGCCGGGTTCCATGTTCAAGCGTCTATGCAATTTGAGATATTTGTATGAGGTTGGTTCTATTAGATTGGGAGGAAGTATGGTGGGTAGGTGTGCCGACATCATTCCAATCTCACAGTGCTTTGTTGGAACCTGAAGCGACCATGAAAGGGTGTTGAAAGGCGTCTTTCTGACAGCACAATGGCGCCAGGATGGGTGCAAACACACACACACAGACACACACCACACAATCGGGGCTGCCATATTGTGGCCATGAATGCTTCCTGCACGGGCGGTTGCGGAAAGGACCATGTTTCTGGGCAAAGTGCGACAGGCTCGGGAATTGTGAACTGTGCAAGTAGGGATTGTAGATTCCATTTGCCGATTGTGTTTATGTGGCGTTCGAGTCATGGCGGCTTCCGGCGATGTTTCTCATCCCACTGAGGTCTGTTGTGGCAGTCCAGATCATGACGATTCAAGCGGCGCTGAGGGAAGAGAAGGAGAAGTTCATGTTTGAGGAGCCGAAACTTGTGACGCCTAACTTGGAGCTTTGAAAGGGCCTTTGTGAACTGGATGAGAGATATTGGCCTAGGACGCGTGCAGATCCAAGCGCAGGGAGGTGGTTTGGCTTGAACTTGACATCCTGCCAAACAGAGGGTCACAAGTCTTAGCGCCCGCATGAAGCACAACAGCAAGCCATTGTTCTTGAAAAGACAAACACATATTTTGGGGGCGGTATGGCTTTATCAGCCCTTGAGCGATGATTCTTAGGGGATTGCTCCGCTAACATGGAGCCCACGCCCTTTTTGAGGGACATGGTCTTCTATCCCCAGTCAGGCTCCATGCTCTGTGACTCAAGGGCTTGCAGGATCCATGTGCGAGCTTGAATTCGGCTCCCAGCGGAATCTGATCGGAAAGCCCCTTAGCCCTGGCCTCAGGGTGAAGGCCATGGTCTGCCCCATCTTTGGAAGTCGAAAAATCCCCCGGTCCTTTCGCCCGAGGAGATCCTCATCAACTTGAAGCCGACCTGCGCGGTGCCTTGAGCTGAAGGAGCAAAAGCCACAGCCGGGTTTGCCGCACACGGGGTGGGTGCGTGTGCCGCACCACGGCTATGTGCCGATGTGGAGACAAGGTGTTGAAGCCTTCGGGGATAGGATGTTGCAGCAAGTCTGGCTGTGTGTTCTTGAGGGCAGGAACAACTTTGCTATGGGGTATGAAGGAGACTATACAGATCACAAGTAGGGGTGCAAGAGGATCAGATGTAGGGAGCTGTTTTTGAGCTTTTGCTCACAACTTGCTCCTGGATTCCGGTTGGCAACCCGCTCAGCCTTGGAAGGGCACGTCTGAGCAGAGCTCACCTAGAGCTTACCTCCGCCCTTCTCTCAGCTGAGAACCTCGCAGGAGTATTTCAAGGGGACAGCTTACTAAGACCCAGCCTGAAGCCACACACTTCAGTTGAAATGAGAGCAAAGCACTCAGCTCGAATTGGCCAAAGCAACTTTCCACTCAGCTCGAATTGGCCAAAGCAACTTTCCAGCGCTGACTCCACTTCCACGGTCAAAGCGCTTGAGGTTGATTGGTCCAATCCTGCGCGGTGACTGCCCAACCATTGGAAAGAGCTCCTGTCAAGTGCCAGTGAGTTTGTTAGAGGAGCCGCTCGAGTCATGTATGGCAAAAATATGTCATGCATATACTTTGTTCGTGTGTGTTTGCGTGTTTTGGGAGTTGTCGCGCCTGCCTCTCTACAAGTCACTGGCCCAATTTCTGTTGTAAGGATTCGCCCCAGCTTGAGGTTTCAACGTGTCGCAGTTCCGCTGGTTCTTTGACGGATTTCGCACGGCTACGCCTTTGCTGTTGTTGTGTGGCGCATGTTTGAGCTCGAAGGCAATCAAAGGGTAACAGATTCACACACACACACACACATAAACACACACACACAAACATATACGAATACACCGTAGCACGCGTATTCATGCGTGGTGCGCCGTGTCTTGAAGGCTGTCAGTTGTTACACTGTAGTACACACATTCATGGATTGCTGGCTGGTGCGCCGTGTTTTTCTTCAGGGCTGTCTCAGTTTTGGTTTCTTTCACTTCGCCCAGGTCTTCATCACCATGAACCCAGGCTACGCGGGGCGCTCGGAGCTGCCGGACAACCTGAAGGCGCTCTTCCGGCCCGTGGCCATGATGGTGCCGGACCTGGCGATGATCATGGACCCTTCCGCGAGCATTTTTTTCCCCGGGGGAGGACCATGGACCACAGGGGTCCCTATATTTCCCTTTTTGATGGTTTTAAACATCACCTTTTTGGTCCATGAGTATCCCTTGTTGGGGGTGATGTTTTTAGGGGAAATATAGGGAGCCCTCCAATGGACCTGTTCCGAACAAACACTGGAAGGGACACCTTTTTGTTCTGGTTTCGGTGGCTCTGGAAAGACCAATTGGCCAAATTGACGGGGCATGAAGATTGCATGTTTCGACACAAAATCGGAAGGAACACGAGCCAACCCCCCATCCCCCCCCCCCTCGGCCCGGGTTTTGGCAAAAGGAAGAAAAGCAGCACTTTTTGATGCTCAAGCAAACACACAGGTAATCCTCCCCTGAACTTCAGTGTTCCATCAAGTGTGACAAGCCATTTAAGGAATCGAGTCTATGTGTCACCCTTTGCGCGAAGCCTCGGACGGAACAATTGGGTCGGGTTCGATTTAAGTTTTGGAAGCTCTTTTGAAAAGCGCCCCTCCATGAGCGAATATGTGGGTTTTTAAGTTGGGGTCCGGCACTGAGTTCCTCATCCCGAGTGTTCAGGGGCGAAGCGGTCAGAGACCACAACTTGCCAATGGGCCATAGATCTCATGGATCCAATTTGGAAGGAACCTTTCAGGGAAGCGATGGCCTGGACGCCTTTTGAGGGAAACTGACGCCAGGCTTCGGGTCCAACTGGCTGTCACTGCCCTCTGAGCTCCTTTCAATTGTGTGACAGGCCGTTGCTCCGGACTATGTGGTGGCACCCTAGTTTCCCTAACACCCCGTGAGGTGTTGCTGCCTCACAGGCATAGTTGAGCTTGTGCACATTACGTCAAAGTACTGGGGAAGCTTGCACGTATAGTCTGTTTGGTAAAGGTTATGACTTTCCCGTCAATAGCAGCACCCTGCAAATGATTGTATGAACGTGGAACCTCTTCTAACGTGCCCTGTAATGCCTTCAAAACGACTTGTTTTGAGCCCGGACAATATACTAAGTGTTCAATTGCGAGCATGTGTGTTTGCAACAACTCTCTAATATGATATCTCTATCTCTCTATACATATGTTACATATTATATCAATATTCGTACATATTTATGTGTGTGTGTGTGAGCTTCTTGAACGAGTGCTTCCAGTGGGCGCACACATACATATACATATACACTCCGCATACATGGATATTAGTATATATATATATACACATGCCTTTATGATGTGTGGCGTGTGGATTGAGGAAATCATGCTGGTCTCCGAAGGCCCGGGACCTTGCCGAGCCATGAGGCTGCTTCCTTTTTTTGAGGTAGCTGCTGGGATCTTCCAACATGCACGTTCAATCGTTGAGGCCGGTTCAAGCTTGGTGATTCTCTGTTGGAGCTCGAGGGCTTCTTTGAGAAGACAAGTCCTTTTGGTACATGATATGCTGAACAATATGTTCCCAGGTGAAGCTTCTTCGTAAGACTCGGCCAGATTAATCTTGTGAACTCCCGCGACATGCAGGAAGTATCCAGTGTTGCGGCGCGTGATGTTCAAGACGGAAGCTGTGTGCCACGTTTTTTTTTTTTCCCCGAGGCGTGCCAGATAGCCCATAGGCAATAATTTTGGGATGGCCCCAAAAGGAAGCCAAACGTGGATATGTGTTTCTGTCCATTGAGCGCCCAGAGAGATTCTTCAGCTGGCAGATTGGGAACCTGGCTCAACTCATCACACTTGCGCGTTTTGTTTGGTCGAGTTGACAAGAGACCCGACTAGCAGCTAGCAGAACAGCCCCGGCAGCTCCAGGTCTTTGTTGGTTGCCCACGGATTGGGGATGTCCCGGGGCATCGAGTTGTATTTGTTGTAATTCTGGATGAGTTTGAGATACTATTGGAGAGGTTTTGCAGTTGGGCGCTCATGCCAGGAGCATCCATTCAAGGCTTGTTGCTCCTATGGTGTCATTGCCGGTTGCCAGGCTTTAAGGACTTTAAGATGCTGGCCAAGAAGAAGTTCACCCTCTACCAGATGATGCTGCAGCAGATGTGGAAGCCTCAGTGATTGGGTGAGTCGCAATCAAAGCGGCGTCGCCGTAGTATGTCAGGATTTTGAGGTGTGGTGTTGGCACACCACATGTTTCTTGATGCCAATGCTTTGCGGGCAAGACCCCCGCCTTGGACGCGTCCGCAGGCAAACTCGTGTCATCCAGTGCAGTGACAGTGTGCGTAGCATTTGGTGAGAGTCGTTCGAAATCCAGCTAACAGATAGCACACGCTCAGATTCCGTGCAGCTGTTTGGGCTAAAGCTCCTCTCACACTTTACTTGGCCGTGGCAGGGTTCTTGTTTTGAGGAGGCGCGGAACAAGAAAGAGGGTGGTCAGTCCACTTGGGTGGTGGCGTTCAGCCGCTCCCTTCGCATCACGCAAGTGCAAGGAACAGACTCACACACGGTCTGGTGTAGCACCGTTTTTTTTTTTTTTTTTTTTTTTTTTCCGCTGAGGTCCAAGCAGCATCACTACGACTTCGGCCTGCGCAACATCAAGTCCGTGCTGGGCTGCGCAGGCGCGCTGAAGCGCAAGGACGGGGGAGCGGCGAGTGCTGCTTGTCAAATCAACAAGATGCTCAATGGCAGTCACCACATCGAGGTATACAATAGTGGGTTGCAAGAGAAGCTCTGATTCAACCAGGGTGAAGACGTTCAGAGCTTCCAATTTGCCTGCCACCAGCTTGTTTTGACGAGTGGAAGAATCTGCGTCAGTTCTGCCTGCGGTTTTGCCGCCCCAGAGACTGCGGTCGAATCGGTCGCAGGAGCCAGACATGCCCGAGCAGATCCTGCTGATGCGCGCTATTAACGATGCCTGGCAAGAAGAGGGTCCATAGGATACCCCGTGAATGACATAGTTGCATCCAATATTTGCCAGCGGCTAGAATTTTTTTTATTCATGGATCTGTTGTGAGGCTGCATGTTCGGGTGATCTGCATTACCTGCAAAATGGCCTGTGGGCAGCGTTCTTTCGCACCACTAGAGAGGGGAGGTTAGCCGTTCACTGCTTGGCAGGGCTCAGCTTGAGCAAGCAAATTCCATGAGACGGTGCTTTTGGAGCAGACTTCGAAATTGGGGGCCAGGCTGCTTCTTTCAGGCCATAGCCTTCCAGGCAAGTTATTGCGAGGTCACCAGGTACTGTAAACAAAACAAACTGGATGAGGAACGTTCCTAACTGGGCCCCGGTTCCCTTTGTTTCCGATTTTTGCCATGTATCTTCAAGCTCGCTTGAGTGGTGTGCACCCAGCTGAAAAAGCCAGCGAGTGCTAGCTGATGGCACCAACCTGTCCAACTGCTGCAAGCGTCCTGCACATAACCGGTTCTTGGGTCATGAGCGGGGCGCTTTGTACGTGTGTGCTCTTTTGCTCCAATCAGGTGACTCGGTCCTGCTTTGGCTTCAGTGAGAATTCTTCATTCGCCACGTTGAAAGACGTAGTGAGAGCCAACTTAATCCAGTCCACCCTGTTGTGCCAAGAATGCCATTCACCAAGCATCAAGCGACACTGATTTTCTCACGGCTGATGCAATAAATGCGGTGCACTTGTTGGTTTCTCTGCGAGAAACACATCTTGCAGCCTGTGAAGGAAGTGATTTTAGCCATGTTTGCTTAGCATGAATCGAGTGAGTTGGATGGATTGTGCACTTGCTGGTTTATACAAGCAACACTACTAACGTTTACACTGCCTGAAACTTTAGTTTATGTTTCCAATTTAAGGGGCACTGGGGCCCTAGTCTATTGTCCGCAAGAAACCCGAAACAAGCTCGCCTCAGGGCAGTTTGCAACAAGTACTTGCAAGCGAAGGCTTTTGTTTGTTGTGTGTGTAAGTTTGTGTGACACGTGCACGAAGGGAGTTAGTTCTTGAAACTGGCCCCATTTGCGAGCAAAAGGGATGGTGTTCCAGGTTTGTTCCTCTCCTCAGAACGGACCTTCTCCGCTCAAGTTTGTTGCTTTCATGCAGAAGTCAGACTGACATCCTCCATCCATAGTGTTTCCTCGCCAGAAGCACACATTCCATGCATGCAGACATGGAAAAGTTTGTTTTTCCCTGTCTTGAACGACAAAGGTAGCGTTTCTTAGGGAGGGGGTAGCCCCTCGACCATGCTTGGACAAGGCTTGTCGAACACTCCCAAAGAAAACATGTGAACATCACCTTCCGAAGCTCGCGCTCCGACATCTCGGCTGAGGACATGAACGCTCCCAAGTGGGTCTCCCAAGATGTGCCCCTCTACAACGCGCTTCTCAGCGATATCTTCCCAGGTCGGGGCTGTGGGAGAGTAGGAGAACCGTGCAGCAAGCAACCAGCTCCTGCCTGAGCAAATGCAACGTTTTTTGGTTGAAACTGCGTCGGTTTTGAGTCCGTTTCCCCGGTAGTTGAGGATCGGGTTGCTCGTTGCACATTGGATCAAGTGCGACAGAAAGTTTGTTTCCTGCACCCCACCTTATTACCTCTGCAGCCGCCCTTCAGGCGTGGAGCTCCCCATCCCGGACTACGGCAAGTTGGAAGAGGTGATTTTGCAGGCGCAATTGGAGTTGATGTTCCTTGCGAGGTGCTGGTTCCATGGGATGCTGGTGGCTTCGCTGCTGTTGATTGTGCTGGACTGCTTGTAAAGTTCGTATCAGGCGGCTTGTGTTGCCCAAGTCTGCTTTGGCGCCTTCTTTGCTCGGTAGCTCACCCATGTTGAGTTTCCAGATGCAAGAAAGACTGGATATTGCTCAATTTGCTCAGACCCACAGGCTACACGCAGTTCTCCCGGGTTTACCCCCATGCTTTTCGGGGTGTTGTGAAGCCGCGTGTCGGAGCTGCCCCGAAAGCCACCAGTCCCCAGATTTGCACATTTGCGTGTCTAAGGGTGCCATCTTTTTAGGCCGGTTTTCGTACCAGGTGCTCGGCGAGATGGGCTGCCAGAAGGTGAAGCACTCGGTGGCCAAGTGCATCAGCATCTACGAGCCTCGGCATTTCTCGGTGGGCCCCAGCCGTCCGGTTCCTGAGCTTGTTAGATGTTTAGGGTTTAGTGGTAGTTTCCATTTTACCCACTAAAACTTAAACTTTTAGCAGGGGATCTGAGGGCAGCCCAGTTTTGATGGGTCCAAATGCGAGTGGGATGAAGTTGAGTCAAGTTGCGAGAGTCTGGGATGAATGCGAGCAATTGCTAGTTGCTGGGCCCTTTTTCTGGACTCAGGTCTTTGGGTCTGTAGGTCTTTAAGGTGTCACTGAACCTATTTGCTCGTCGCCGTGCCATCATGTTTTGGCTGAACGGACGCAGGCAAGCCATGCCCAGATGTGATTCGTTCTCAATGATTCCCGTTCCTGTCACTTAAGCTCGATGGCGCACCAATGTCAATTACAAGCGCTTCCAACGCAACCTTGGTTAGGCCGATTCCCAAAAAAAGAAGGGCCAGTTTCTACTGGAGATAGATAGGGAAGCAAGCACGTTGAAACCAAAAGTCAGTTTTCTTGGATCTGCACTGAGGGCAATTTCAGAGGCTTCCTTTTTTTGAACCCGGAGTTGGTTTAGGAGATGGACCACAGAAATGTCAACCTAAATCCCATGAACTTCTGCATCAACACGAAGCCAATTTTAGGATTTCTTTGTTTTGCCCACTCTTTATCCATTGGGCGTTGGATCACTTCAGTTGCGCCTTCCCTTTCACCCTGAGGAGACCAAGATCACGCGGCACGGGAACATGTTGGTGGGCGGCACGCTGGGCGGCAAGAGCGTTTGCTGGAAGGCCCTGGCCAAGGCGAAGTGCATCCTGAAATCCATGGGCCAGGAGGGCGCCTTGGGCGCTTTTTCTTCTTCTTCGTTTTTCGCAAGCCGATGCGACGGAAGTGTGTTTTCCAGAATCAGGGCATGGAAATATGGTTTTAGTGGGGGGCCCTTTGGTGAACATCATGTAGGCGGGAATTCATGTCCACCGACCAATTTTGAGGTGGTTCCCTTTTTACATTCATAGCCAGTGGGGGCACCCCAAACCTTGTGGCTTTCCTTCGATTTCCTTGTAAAGCAACCAGCAAGATCAAGAAAAGGCAACCGTACTTGGATTTTATTTCCGGCGCATTGTATTGCCATGCTCGAGGTCATGGCCACTCATGAACTGATGTCACGAGGGTCAGGTCCTGTTTTGCAGTGGTGGGGGGTGTCTCAAAGTTTAGGGGGAAACCGAAGGGAGCAAAAGCCATTCCGAGGTGTCACCTTATTTAAGAAACACCTTTGTATAAAGCCTGCTCGATTCTTTTTGAGCCTGACCAGCCAATCAGCGTCGCGTTTGCGCAATTGCACATGTCATGTTGAGTGGACCAGTTGAGTATAATTAGCTGGCTGGTGTTTCATATGACAGTATGTGGCTATTACGTGATGAATGGTAGCGCAGGATCCATCCTTACACGCATCGAACTATTGACCCACTATGATCCTTGCTATCAGCTGTTTTATAGCTCTACGTCTGGACAGTACGTTTTCTTTTCGGTGCATCTCATTTTTCAAATAAACCTCGCTGCAGAAATGCGGAGCTGAGTATTTGGGTGCCTCCCTAAACAGAATCCGACTTCAACACTCATAATTTTGAATCTTACACCGCCAGGCTTAGCGGTGTTTGCGAGCTCACAACCACAACGACAGATGCGTTTATGCTCGTTGATCCCCATTTGAACGGAACAAAGCTCGGAGAGTCCCCGAGGGATTTGGATTCGCACAGTTGAGATAGACCCTGAAATGGGCTTTGTGACAGGGACCTCCAGGAATCAAACCTTAGGACGTAAAGACATGAGACGGCAAGAACCGCCAAGGCAAGGGGATCCTGCAGTTTCACCCACCAGTTGGGAGCAAGCGCGCCGTCCAGTAGCGCTTGCTTGGGCTTGACATGAGTCGTGGTTTAGAACCATATGCGAATTGCATGTGGTAGGCTTCCTGCCTGTCAGGGATTCTGGATAAACAGCGGGTCATTAAGTGCGATGATCAGTCGAAACTGCTACGCTCATGCGACCGACCAACATGTTGCATGGTATTCGAGTCACCCAAGAAAAGCTTGCTGCGCGCCCAGGAATGGAAAAGGTGCAGTTTGAGATCATCAACCCGAAGTCCATCACCATGACACCCGACTGAGAGTCCCTACATTGCCCCAAGAAAGGGTGGCAACTACGGCCTTTTTGGGCCAAGTCAAAGTGAGTTTTCCTCCTGGTGGTGTGACGTTTGAGGAAATATGCAAAACACCTTCAATATCGATTTCTGGCGCAGCCAGTTCTTAGGCGAATGGGTGGTTTCTGATCAAACATCTTGAGCCATGTGAATGGGAACCAGGCGCGCTTTTCTAGTGGGTTGGGTGTCTCTTGGTTCCCCTTTGCTGCCAAAAGCCACGTGGTCCAGTTTTAGTTTTGTTTCCAAGAGCCGAAACATGTTTCACAGTGGATGTTGTTCTTTTTGATTTCCTTTTTTAAACAGAGAAGCATCCCAAAAGAGAATCCAAGTTTGAGAACGAAACATATTGCAAGCCAACCTGAGAACATTCTACCAGCTCCGTCTTCACAATCCTGTGCTGCTTTTCGTTTTGGAGAGCAGACCGGAATTTAATTAAAGGGGGCAGGGTGCGTGGCAAGTTGTGAGAACTCCCGGTTATAACCCCACCTCGGGGACTTGCAACCATTGTAAGCGAATTATGACCATTACCCAGTTGTCCAGTGGTGCCCTTTGTTTTTCCTTTTTTTTGGAAGGGTTCCCCTTTCAGGTCAACCAACCAAAAAAGGATGTCCTTTTTTCCCATGGAGACCCACTGGGCATCTGAGACTACACGAAGTACCCTGCCCTAGAGCCGGTAGCCGAACCGGGTATCGTGGCGAGGAACGAGCTCTATGGCGCCTACGATGCGATTACCATGCAGGAGTGGACCGATGGCGTCCTCTCCTCCATCATGAGGCGTATGTGCCAGGAGCCGTGCGTGTCCCGTTGGTTCCACTTTGGGTTTGTCTCAGAATGGGAAACCTCCCAAACGGTGGTGCTTGTTTTGGTTTTCCTTTTAGGCAACCCCAAAAAGGGTACTTTCGACAAAGGCACACCACATCATTTGAGCCCGTCATAAGCGATGTGCCAGGATTCGATGTTCTCATTTTTACGCTTGGCCAACTTGCAACTGGTTCGGGCAACCATCACAGTTCATGCGCAAGCCTCGTGTTTTTTCCAAATGGCTGTTTGGAGTATCTGGGACTTGGAGGGCCCAACACTGAAGCTGCCCGGTTGATAGAACTTGACGCCCTGATGTGAGGGTCTACAAAGTGCGGCCATGGGGCCACGGCCATGTTGGTCACGGCCGACCCTTGAGACGCATCCTAGCTCCCCAGTAGTGCCCTTTCTCACCCCTTTTTTTGGGGGAGGGTTCCCCTACTGACATAGACTACAAAAAAAAGGGTACCCTTATTCTAACCTCTCTACTGGAGGACCTAGCCATCTGAAGAACACACTCGGCTGCCAATCTCTCAAACGATGGGTCCTTGTTTGCCCGTGGAGCAAACACCCACTTCATTTCGAGGAGGAGAGCTACGTTTCTTGCTGCTTCCTATGCAGTTTGATTCATGGCCAGGCCCAGATAAAAGAGCCGTAGTCTAACTGCGGACCGAGCCACAGCAGGTGCACTTTGCTCCCAGCAAGTTTCACATGAAAAGTGGGTAACCTTGTCAGAACTTGTCCAAAGTTGAGGACGAGAAGCCTGATGAGAAGTGGCTGGTGCTGGATGGTCCGGTGGACACCCTTTGGATCGAGTCCATGAACACCGTGCTGGACGACAACAAGGCCTGGCTTTAGATGCCGGGAAGATTTTTCTCGCACCCCAAATCCAAATTTTGGTTCTAAGAAACGCTTCCAGCGCGCTGGAAGAGCTTGTGCAGAACCAGCATTTGTGTAGCATGCTGGATTTCATACTTTAGAACCCATTTCTTAGAACCCACTTAGGGTTTCCAAATTTATTGGGCTGTGGTACGAGTGCAGCAAACTACAACACCCCCATTGCATTCATGACAAGCAGATCCTCCTGTTGGCACCTGATGGGTACTTAAATTGGTCATGGGCTACTGGAAACCATCGGAACCTTTCGCGAGTCCTGCGTTGCAGCCCGTGCTCGTCGGATGAATCAAGGCCTTTTTAAGTTCTGCGATGCGAAAAAGGCAGCGTGCGAACCAGCTTGCACTTAGTGCCTTCAGCTCTACAGCGGTACCAGCAGTTCTTGTGGTTTGTTCCATTGGCAAGAGCCTCGTGAAGTGGAACCCAGCTTCTGTCCCGAAGGGCCTGGCATGTTTGATTTAGTTAGTGTAACATCTGGGGAAGTCAGCACTTTGGCGTTGCTTGCACGGGGAGACCAACATATGGTTGAATGGAGTTGGTTCTGAGTTCGTTCTATGTTTGTCTGCCGCAACATGGGTCGTGCCAAGAATTATCGCGGAATTCCTTCTTGGAATACATCCACCAAACAACGCGTGTCCGCAGGCCTCATCCTAAAATCCTGCCAAACGTCCACCACTAGAACAAGCCGCGTTGTTTTGGAGACCTGTTTTCATCTCTCGAGGATTCCTGGCATGGGACTTTGGGCTCAGGTGTTGACGCTCATCAACGGCGACCGCATCTCCATGCCGCCGATGGTGCGCCTGCTTTTCGAGGCGGGGCGAGTCTTTTTTTGGGCACCGCGGGCCTGTGAAGCCATGTTCGCCGGGTAAATACAGTGTTTGCATGTTGTATCGTGAGAGGATAGACTGAAGATCTTTGACTTCGGGATTTCCCTATTTTTTCATTGAAGCCAACCACAGGAGTCTCAAGGTTTCTTAATTCCTTCCATATTTGCTTGCCTTTGAAACCAGAAAGGATTGTATCTCAAGATGTGGTTAAGTCCTTTTCAGGTGGATCTGTTGCCTTCCTTTTGAATGTCCTTCTTTGGGTCTACTGCTCTGCAACTCAACATGGATCCCACAAAAGGAGTCCCCCAAAGGCGATTCCATTGAACATTGCCTGTCAGACTTAGTGTGCCCGAAAAAAATAGTGTTCTGAGTTTTTCCAAACACAGGCCCCATGGCGGGCCCTTCTGAAAAAATAATACATATTTGTTTCCCTTCATTTGTCCTTTCAACCGACATTTTGATGGATGCAGGTGGCGGAGCTTTCACAGGCTTCGCCTGCCACAGTCTCCCGCGCCGGCATGGCGCCTCGGGATCTTCCGGGGGATGGGCTAGGTGAGACGTGGAGGAATGGATTTTTTGTTCGTTTTGCTAGGGGTAGGTTTGGGGCTTACATATAGGGGTCGGCCAGTTGGCTAGGTTGGTTTTGAGGTGACGGGTGCGGTCGGGCAAGAGAAAGGGCTTGGAAGCGCAAGGGTGGTTTGCAGTGCTCAGAAGATTTCGCTGCGTGTCACAGAGTAGAAACAGCGAGGAATTGGAAGGCTGGAAGTCCATGTTAAACTCGCCAATGCCCAGGCCTTGGGGCTTTGCGCCTGATCAAACTGGGTCAAAGTGAATCCACCAGGATATGGACCGCTGGGTTGAGTCCTGGCTATTTACCAGGGTCCCCAACCCATTTGGGGGCGACCCAATTTTTGTCAACCACAACCGCCAAGCACATCTCAAGAACTGTTTTCCTGCTTCGGTTCTCCCCTATTTTTGACAACCACAACCACAGCCATATCTCGAGAAGTGTTTTGGTTTCCCTTCGGTTTCTCTTCGCAAGCCAACGCCATCAACCTATAGGTGTCCTTTTTGGTTGGTTTGCTTAAAAATAGGGGCGATTCCTGGTTGAGATGGGGTTGATGCCCCATTTACCAGGGAAACCCATCTGTTTGTCCCAAAGGCCACCCAACGCCATCAAAGGTCTCTCTGAGGTTTACTTCGACCCACCGGACCTCGGATGGGAGCCCTACTTCCAGAGTTGGATCGAGAAGTTCATCCCCAGCAACCGCCAGCAGGATGCCTCTCGCATGAATCGGTTTGTCTCTTTGTGGCGGGTACCCTTTTGGGGTTGGTTGAAATGGAAGCCGAAGGAAACGACGCACTTCGGGGGTACCCTATTTTAAGACACCCCCACATGGGAGGAGTTTTGTTTCTTCCAACATGGACAACTCTGAGGTAGGTGTTTAAAGGGAAAACAAGGGGACACCCTTGCCATAGGGCAGCCCTATCTTGAGAAGCACCGTAACAGTAATACTAGTTGCTTCAGACTTCATTTCTTCGAAAACCAGGTTTCGGAGAGACTCAAAGATTTCACCACCAGAACCCCAGACCAAGGCCTTCAAGGGTAGATGCCCAAGGAGTACCCTAAATATGGCTTCAGTGAAGCAATACGTTTGGTCGTTTGGGAACTCTGAGACGCTGCCAAATAAAGCTGAAGCGCTAAATAAATGTGCTCCGGGTTCTTTGGAGAAAGTTTCCAGGTTTTGAGGAAAACATGTTTGAGACTGTTTGTCCTGAGGTGAAGGCGTTGTCCGAGAAGTGGATCCCCAAATGCTTGCGGATCCGGAAGACCTGTGTAGAGCTCGCACCCATCGTGGATGCCAATGCCGTGATGTCCCTCACTCGTGCCCTGGACGCAACTCAAGATGGAGACGGCTGTGCGCTTTTGGTGAAGCTACCCTTCCAGCTTTGGTTCAGAGGGGAAGAAGAACACGCCACCATTTGTGGGGTGCCCCTATTTCGACACATAGATGGAGGCGGGGAGGTGGAGGCGGGGATTCTTGAAGTTTTTTCTGGGATCTCGGTTGAACAGATGTTTACTATTCACTATTTGAATCAAAAGTATGTGTTGTTTGGTTGAGGGCAAATAGAGACACTTCCCTGGGTATTACAAAAAAATAGAATGTGGTTGAATTTCACGAGCAGACACCCTTCGTCCCTTGGTATCACAAACAAACAGGCTCCAACAATGCCAATTCCAACAAAAGCAATAACTCGGCAAAGCTACCGCAGTGTTTGAAGAGGAGAAGTCGGACTCCCACTGGTGATGCCAAGGAAATCCCTTCTAAGTCAGGATATCGCAACCTCACACAGGGGGTTCGCGCCTCGATTTTGTTATGTCCTTTGAAGCACTGTGCTGGGTCGGCAAGTTATTGTTGCGGTTTATTGTTCACTCATACAGAAAATGTGTTGAGGCATGACCGCTCCACTAGCACCTGTGCATGTAGCATGGAGAAGAGCGCCGCTTAAGAGGACCACTAAAGCAAGGTCAAAGCCTGACAGGAGCCTTTGTTTGTGGAATTGAAAGGTCCTTTGGATTGTGAAACAAAAAAGGCTAGAGACAGTTCCGAATTGGATGCAGCTGGGAGTTGCTCATTGACATGGTTATATACCCGGTTGTTTTGACAGTTGTAGTGACAAACGGCATATTTTCAAAATTCGGCATGGAGCGGGTTTTCTAGCACCAACCACCAAGTTGTTGCCACAGCGGTACTGTTGCGCACTCTTCCGAATACCCAGAACGATTTTCGCTGGATTTTTGAATGCGCTTGACTGCCTGTCTTGACATGTTTTAACGTGTTTCGACGCTTTTTGGTCAGACTGGGTTTTGACCGGTGGAATGGTCCCGAACGCTCAAAGTAACAGCGGTGATACAATGGTAGCAACACACATCAATATGTTGTAAGCCTTTCGTTTGATGTCACAATTGTAGCAAAACAGGGGCAGCAGGGTTTACGCAGGTCTTACCTTCAACCATAAGTGTGGCAACTGTTTCTCAAAAATGCAGCGCTTCCTGTTCACCCCCTCTTGTTGTCGGGAGAGCGCACCTTAAACCCTTTCCGCACCTTGTCCCCCCATCAAAGATTGGTTCGACTCGTTCGGCAAAGCTCGAATGTCAATTTGTGCTACTGTGCGTGGCTTCCGTTCGGCATAATTACTTCGCAGACCCATGCAGACCCATGCAGACCCATGCAGACCCATGCAGACCCATGCAGACCCATGCATGAAGCATTTTGATGCCTATCAAATATGCTGTCACTGGTTTGATAGCTTTTCTTCCGGGTAGCCTTCCGATTTCGTTGACCCCAAGCGAGCACGCCTTGCCCAAAGCTTTTGGCCACCCCCGGCAAGTGGCTCATGGGGGCAAGCGCCGTGTGATTTGCTGAGCAAGCCTTGAAAAGCGGCCAAAAGTGCCCCACCTCGGCGTCCAACGGCACATTTCGTGGCCTTTTGCCCGGGACAGCAGAAGGACACCGGGTCCCTTACAATAAGAAAACACCCTGACATTTCGGTCTTCGACAGCTTTTCCAAGAGCCACCCCTGCCCAAAAGCCCAAACCCCCAAAAATGTCTTACGGAAGCCTATACCATACATGTGCCCCAACCGCCCAACCCCCCCCTGGGCGGGGGCATGGAACACTGGACACTGGTCCCACACCATTTCCACTGCAAGATTCTGGGGTTGCCTCCAAGGCTCGCATTTGTTTTAGGGTAGACTAAGTATGAAACAGGATCGAAGAACATCGTTTTTGGGAGCCACCCCAGTCAGTGGGCCGAGGATTATACGAGACCTTAGCGCCTCGCATCGACATCGAGACCTTTGGGGAGAAGGCTCTGGAAGCGCTGGACAAGTTGTTCGCCTTCTCCTTGATCTGGTCTTTGGGCGCTTCTCTGACCGAGGCCATGCGGTCGCAACTCACATGTCACATATCTAAAATGCGTCTCACAAAGCAATCAACTATATATATATATATATATATATATATGTGTACGGATATTTGTTCAGCACCCACGTGCTTTTGTTTGGCTTCTGCCGCCCCACTTTTTTGAGGGCACAGGCGTTTTGGGGGTGCTACAAATGGGGAAGCCCCAAAAGGGCGGTCGCTGTTTCTTGCCTCAGGCCTCACGACCGACCTTTGACCAGTGCGTGCGCGAGGTGGAGAGCCTTGCAACAAGAACTGCGGTCGCGTGGGCTTCACCTTTTGGGATTTGTTGGGGGTTTTGCCTTGGTCGTCCAAGGGCCCGCAAAAACAAGGTCCTTCTAGATGTTACTCTTGGTTGAAAAAGGACAATCAGCCAAAGGCCTGCTTTTTTAGAGTCCTGGAAGATCAAGGTTGGTGATGTGTTGTGTGTGTGTGCGTGTTATTTGTGTTTTGCACCCTGTCAAACATGGGGCTGGTTGTGGTTGGGTTAAATCTCAAACCTTGAAGGGGGCGGTCCTAGGCACAGTGTTTCTATTTGGATGAGGGCTATACATGAAGTTCGTATAAGCCCGCGCATCCTGGAGTACAGGAAGGCTTTATTAAATGTCCTGTGACTCCCTGCGGCTCACAGCAGCAAGTAGATCTCACGCGTTGTTCGGAGTGAACCCCACAAGGCAAGCTTCCCTTCGATCGCACCTCGTCGAATCTTCAGGTAACCCGGTGTGCACCGGAACCTTCTCCAGTTTTTTTTTCTCACCGCGTCCGCCAGCGGCGCAAGCGCGCCAGCGGCGCGTCCTCGCGGAGCGCGCAACGTGAGGAACTACTTCCCGGCCTCGCACTCCATCTACGACTACGGCTTCAACTTCGACAAGGCGGACTTCGCCCCCTGGGACGAGAAGCTGCCGAACCCCTTCAAGCCAGAGGCCGGCCGCTGAAGAAGCGGAGAGGAGAGACGGGGAGAGAGGGAGAGAGCGCCTGGAGTCAAGAGGAATGTGGATCCGAAAAGGGGGGCACATCCTTTTCGGACGGATTTCAAGCAAAGACAAGCCTCTAGATCTCCCTCCTCACTTTTTGGTTCTGGTTCTGACTTGTTGAATGGGTGGTTTTTGTCCCCGAAAGGCGCGTCCTTCAGGTTTGTGTTTTTGCACCGCAGCTTGAATCTTCCTGATTGTGGTTTATGTTCGAGAGCCTTGGCGACAGCGGGGCATGTTCGACTTGCGTTGCTTGAGGTGGGATGTTACTCGGCTTTGTCCATTGAGACCCAGGTGTTAAGCTTTGTCTTGCTTGTGTTTCTGTGTTCTGTAAACATGCTGATGGGCTCTTGCGTTTGTTATTTGGGGGGTTACATTTGGGCGCCCTGGTGCCGCTTTCTTGCAATGAAGTTTCTGAGTCGTGATCCCGGAACAAAGGCTTCATGCTTTGAATGTTGGGGTTCCCTCTTCTTTCAAGTGGTGGTTTGCCTGTCTACCTACCACATTGGGTAGCTGGCAGCAGTGGGTGTTTTGGGTGCAAACTGAATTCATCTGAGGAAGGCACGCCGTTCCACAAGATCATTGTGCCCACCACGGACACTGTGCGAGACTTGGCCTTGCATGGTCTGCACGCACGTCACACACCACATGCCCACACGCACGCACTTCTTTTTCCGGCCATTTCGTAACGGCACACGCCATGCGTACCGAAGTGGTGGCTGACACTAATTAGCAGGTGTTCAGCTAGTCAAAGTTCGAACAACACATGTTTCACATTAACGTGTGTACCTCTTCATACCCCTGCATGCACATACATACATCATCAAGATCAATACAACGGCGGGCAAGAATCCATTCCTACAAATCAATATCGAGGAGCGAGGAGCCTATACATGCCGGAGCCCGGCGTTTTGTTGTTTTGTTCGGTGTTTTCATTTTGGATGTCCCAGATCTTGAACGCTCTAGGCAAGTGAGTGAGAAACTGGTGAGTTCAAAAGCGAGAAACACCCCCCGGGCTTCATGAGGCCCCAGTTTTTGGGATCACGGTTCGAATGGAAGCCGAAATGGCGTCCTGGGCCTGGTGGAAGCAACCTGTTTGCGGCCCTCGAGGCCCCCGGGGCCCCGAGAAGGTGAATTCAACTAGGGGAGTTCACCAAAAGCCACCGGAGCCGGCATATGTCACACGCAAGATACGTTTCCTTTAATACTGGCAGGGCGGTTCGGCTTATGTATCAAATACAAAGTGACCTGTTGCGTGTTGCGTGCTTGACGCTTGCCACATTTGGGACACCGCTGCACATGTTTCGTGGCTACAGAGCTTGGCACCGCACAGGAAACTTGTTTGACATGAACAGTGTCTGCATGAGACTGCTCGGGAAGACGTGGCCCAGCCTTGGCAAGTGAATTTGACTAGGTCCCCCAGCTAGGTGCCCTTTCTCACCAACTTTTTCGGTTGGGAGGGTTCCACTAAAATCGACTAGAGGATAAAAAGTGGGTAGCCTAACCTCTAACCTCTCTGGAGGACCTGAGTTGGACGTCAGGAAATTCCTTCATCCTGAAGTCCCTGAACTCCAAGCACTTTCACAGCTTGCTGGTGGGCTGCACCGGCACGGGCAAGACCATTGCAGTCCAGGAGGCCGGGAAATCACGGGATTTGTCAGTTGAGCCTCCAGAGTCGATGACCTCAAACCCGAAATACACCTGTTTTATTGCCTTTCGAAGCGCTTTGGCTGATTCTTTTTGTGAGGCCAGAGCTTGCCTGGGGCGCGGCTGGGGAAGATAAGCTGACAGTTTGCCTTCTCGAGGCGTTGGTCAGTGCATTCGGAAGAAATGAGTGCTTTGGTCCTACTCTTAGTTGAAACTTGCTTGTGGCAGATCATGTTTTCTGTGCTGGTGGCAAAGCGGAGCTCAGATGTTGGTCAGAGGATCCCTATTTTTGTTGGTGCATTCTCGCAAAGTCTGCCAAAAGCAAAGGAAATCTCAATTGGTCAAACAACCGGTCTCAAGCCAACCTACCCTATGTGTTTTACTTTGAGCGCAGCAAACAAGGCTCCCAAAGAGTCAGATATATTATGATGGTACCCTGTACCGAGTTCTGAAGGCATCCACCTTGCTGGAGACTTATTCAAAACTAAGAACATGAGACATGACCAGCCAGTTTACCAGCACAGGCATGCCTCTGAGCAGAGTCGTCCTTACATGTCTACAGTCTTGCTAGTTTACACAGTTTTATACATCACCTTGGAGGCCAATGTTGATTGATTCGCCCTGTGGGCTGATGTTCATGAGGAATTCTGTCGCATTGCAGTGGCCAAAAGTTTGGCGCGGTTTTTCGGGCCCGAGGCGATTGGCGGCTTGGACGACACGGGCTGGACCTCCTTGACGATCAACATGTCGGCGATGACCTCGTCAGGCGGGGATGTGTCTCTAAAGGTGGACCGCCCCAAAAGTTTTGAGGGGACGGTCCCCTCGCCCCGAAAAAGAATGGATGGTTCGATAGGCATCAGACATGGAATGACCGAGAAAAAACATTATATTTACGGTTTGCTTTAAGGGAATCCCCTAAACCGGTTCATTCCCAACTCCGGGACTTGTGATTCCTTACCTATTGCAACCACAAAATGGGCTTGGGTGTCGCTTTGGTTCCCCTTCACCCCAAGGTTGGGCCCGATGGAGCTGCCGTGAACAGGAATGACCCTTCCTTGGTGGCTTCCCGCAAGAAATCGGTCAATCCCCCAAAGGGCTTCTGAATACCAGGGTCGCTGGGCAACTGGCACAAGGAGGCGAATCGATCTCCTCAATTTCCTTTGAGGGTAGCTCCGGAAGGCAGCACCCGCAATGTCTCAAACGCTTCTACGTTGCTCTCTCCAGGTAAGACGCAGGAGATCATCGAGAGCAAGATCGAGAAGAGGATCAAGAACAAGTTTGGCCCGGCTCCGCGGCTGAAACCTTGGTGTCAACTCCAGGATGGTCCTTCTATTTTGGGTGGTCCTTCCTTTGCGTAGCTTGTCCTGGGGTACATTTCCTCCTGGAGGTAAGCAGGTGAAAACAGGACCACCCTGGGTTTGAGGCCGGTGCTTTAGCTTCATGAAGATTCAACCTTTGTTGCGTTTACAGTCGTGAAGCACCTCGTTCTTGTAAAAGCTACCCTCCCACGTGTGCACTTCCACGTTCGTTGCGAGCAATCTCCAGGCGGTTTGCCATCTTTTTCCAAAATCTGGCGGTTGAGCTTGCTTTCCGCCAGGCGGGCAACAAGCGCATGCTCATGTTCGTCGACGACCTCAACATGCCGAGGCAAACAAAACAAAACGCCGGCGACGGGGTTGCAGAAGTCCCGGCGCCTCGTGTATGCAGAGGGCCTTCTTAATCAAATGCCAAATGGCTGTGGGTCAAAACCCTGTACCCCTGGTGAATATCGAAATGGGTGGCAAATGGATGTTCATCCACCCCAAAATGGAGCCCCCATTGCCAAATCACTCAGTTCAGGGACTGGACCTGAACAAGCTTTTCTTTTCGTGGCCGTTCGGTTGTTTGTCCACCAACAATATGGCCATGGGTCAAAATCCCGTACCCCCAGTGAACATCCCAATCCCCACTAAAATAGACTAAAATGGGTGGTGCACCTACCCCAAAATGGTACCATTGGTTTTGACCCACAGCCATATATTTCTTGTAAATGCATGTCGAACACAAGTTCATCCGGACCCAGTGAGTCCAGATTGGCTAAATCAGCTGGGTTATGCTTGTTGGGGGTGCAAGACTGGATGATCGACTTCTTAAACGGCTTCAAAGGGGACAAACAGCTGCAATGGGACACCGGCAGGAAACCCACTTGACTGTTGAATCGTTCCGCAAGAGGGTGCCCGAAATCATTGAATCCTAGTTAGTGCTTCACTACTTGTGATTTGATCGAAAGAGAGCGTCGTCATTTGCCAACTTGGTGGGTCTGCTGTCCAATGTTGTAGGCTGTAACTTCCCCATGTCCGCAAAACCGAGACTGAAGGAGAACAACTGACTCAGCAGACGTTGCAACAAGAGGCTCCTTACCCCTGGTTTGTGTCAAAAGCAGGGCCCCTCGAAATGATGATGCTGTTGGTATGCAAACCTCATATCTGGAGTCTCCACAACCCTAAAAAAAATGGCTTCATTACCCAACATGGGGTCATGGTCCCATTTTTAAAGGGTCGTTTGTAGGCAACTTTGGTCAAACATCATGGGCTCGGCCAGTCGGACCAGTCGGCAGGAAGGACCTCTTCGGGTCGCAGCCTCCCTTGGAGCTGCTGCGACAATGGATTGACTACGGCTGCTGGTATGACCGCCAGAAGCAGACCTTGAGGCAACGCGGGGTCTGGTGGGAGAGAAATGGGCAGATGCTTTAGAGGAAAAATACATGCTGATTCTGCCTGTTTGTGTGTGTGGTGAGTGTGTGTTTTGGATGAACATGAGTTGAGACACACCACATTGTTGAAACACGGCGCATTGAAAGTAGGCCTGTCTGGATAACTACTTTCGAACAAACAGCTGACACAATGCGCTCGACTGGGGCACGATCTGTCGCATTCGAGAAGAGTGTGCCCACCGAAACGCATGGTAGTGGCGCTTGTGCCCCGTCCTGCTTTTAACAACGGTGGCATTTCAGCTGACCACCCACCACACACACACACACATCCCACCACTTCTTGCCGTGTCTCCGCATGTTTCCGCACGTCGCCGGCGTGTCAGTGTGTTGCCCAAACTGGGGGTGGAGTCAGCCTTCATTGCCCACAGGCCACAGCCGAATGTTTGCATTCTTGGCATGCTTCGCATGCTTCGGCTGTTGATTTCGGCACGGGAAACTCTACTTGCAGATTGTCTCGGGAAGCTGAAGTAGGGTGCTGGCGCTTGCCGAGGTACGTGGAGGGCATCCACATGGTTGCAGCCATGGGACCCCCCGGAGGTGGTCGCGCCGTGATTTCCTCACGCCTGCAGAGCGCCGCGAACAACCTCTGCTTCGCAGCTTGGCATCCGACTGGACGGGCGGCGCAGCCGCCTTATGGGGCTTGTTGGGAGAGGCTGGGCGGGTTGTACCCGTTTTTGAGGTCCCACTGATGAGTTAGGGGCTTTGATGCCGCTCTCGCTCTGGAAAACATGCGACGCAGCCCTGCACCGGGCTCCTTAGGTCTGCAAACAAAGCATTCTTTGGAGTACACACACATGAATAAAAGGTCACAATGAGGTCCCCCTAAAGTGGGGTCCGGGGCATGAGGGCTCTGGGAAAACAGAAATCCATGTATTGCTGGGGAGGGATTCGAGAGTAAGTGGCCACCTCCACAGCAAAATGGACATTCGATTCTGTGCCGGTGTGAGGGTTCATAGGGGTTGCCTGGTTGCCTGCCTAGCTGCAGGTGGGTTTTACATTTGTTTGCGTGTGTGTGCCTGCAATCTTGGCATCCAGCAATCATCCCACCCACATTCTGTCCCGTGCCTTTCCCTGCATCTTCCCGCAGTTTAACGACATTTTCCTCCGAATCTCTTGTGATCTTGCCAGAGCAGTCTTTCCAGAGTCGTTCCAAAGTCTGCAAACAGTGTGTCAGAAGCCTTCCTGTCCTTTTCCCAGTCTGCACACAGTCCCCAGGGAAACCTTCCATTTTGCTCCCATTACCCAAAAGGCACCTTTCGATTCAACTGAACGTCAAAGATGGAAAGGAATGCGGGTACAACATCTTTGACTCTGCTGGTTTTCAAGCGCATCAGGGTGCCAAAGCACAACACCCTCAGCAGTCATTGGTGCCTGTGGGTCGCTTCCGGTCTCAGGTCAATCCCGCAGACAGCCAGATCAAGCGGATTTTTATGACCCTGGCCAGCACCTTGGATTCTAAGACGTGACGCGAAGACATCGGCTGCAACAAGTAGCTTGCTGCGCAACGTGTTCATAGATTCATAGATATATAATCATGCATGTATCTATATATATATATAATCATACATATGAAAGGTAAAGTATTGCTCGAACTACAGCACTTCAGCGCTGGCCGAGATGCTGACACTTGGAGATGTTTGATGTCGACTTATTGTGGATCAAAGTTTGCTGTGTGATCGTGCACGGTCTTGTGCTTGACTTGCTTCCAATTTCACCTACCACCAAAGTCGTAAGAACTTGTGGATACTGCCTGTTCCTGCGCACTTTTGCCCACTCTCCGCTGAAAGCAAAAAGTGTGACGGCCAAAGAGTTTCGCATGGATCAGCCCGTGTCATGTACTTGAGGACCAGGTTTTCCATTCTTGTTCTCAACTGGCAGGAGCTTGGCCTGTTAATTAATGTTTGATGCACCAAATCCGCAAAGAACTCGGAAGCTCGGCCTGTGGATGTTTGATTCGCACACAATCACATAAAAGCGGACGCAGGGAAGCGGAAAATCGGCCGCCAGCATAGGTGTCCTTTTTGGTTGGCTTGCTTAAAAAATAGAGGGCGATTCCTGGTTTAGATGGGGTTTACTCTATTTACCAGGCTATCTATTTTTCCCAAAGGCCACCTATTGTCGCCAGGCAACAAGCTCAACGACTTCCGCAACGAGGATATCAAGAGCCTCGCGGAGCCCTTGACGCTGACCACCATCAGCATCTACGCGCAGATCAGCGAGGGACACTCGACCAGGGTGACGGGTATTTGGTTTGCACGACTTGGTTTTTGGTGACCTTGGGCAAAACCAGTGCCGGACTCCATGAAGGTTTCTGACTGAAGGATTTCTGAATTGGTGTAGCTTGGACAATTAGAGTTAATTACTAGTGCAGATTGATGGAAAGCTCTTGAAGGGTTTTGCTGACTAAGGTTGTGACACCCCCGATTCACAAGCCAGGCGTGTTTTGACCCGAGGTGTTCCATTGTCAGAGCTTTGAACCTGTTCCATTAGTCCAAATGGATGTTTGGGTGTTCCTGCCTGCCTTACCTGTTCGAGGTTTTGGTGGTTGAGAGGCTGCCCCTTAAACCTTAGCTATGGAGGAATGCATACTTGGTGTTTGGTCGCTCTCGCCTTTTAACTTGTGTGTGTGTGTGTCTGCAGGAAGCTGGTTCTGCGAACTGCGGGCTCCCAAAGTTTGGCATGCGGCAACGTGGTTTCTTGTGAAACACCGGGGCATATTTTCCAGATTGATAACTCTATAGTAGGACCGGCAATCTTTCAGGGAAGGATTCTCCATGGCGACAAAACTGAGGCCCAGTAGCATGCAGTGTCCACAATTTGCCCTGGCGTCACAAGCCAACATGATTCGAGAAGTGATGACGGCGTGATTCTGTTCATACCGAGGAGGATGTCAAACAACATCAGCGTTTTAAAGTCAGCCATGTGAAGGCGAAACCAGCAGAAGTTTCACACCGTGACCTGTCACAAACACGATTCATTGTTCCAAGCACAACGCCTTGGCGTTGTGAGCCAATAGCAAATGCCCATTTTTGTCATGTCAAGGTGGCGGGCTGAACTGATTCCTATCCTGGCATGGAAATCCATGCGCCCTATGGTGGCTTTTCTACAAGTCCAGAAAGTATTTCACCGATAAGCCATTTGCTCAAGTACATGTTTTATTTTCCCCTGTTGGTGCTAAAGGGAATCTATCACTACTGAAAGTATTTTTTTCCAGTGAACTTAAGCAGATGGAAGCTAGGGTTCCTTTTCCGGGATTGCCGAGGATTCCTGCCTACACCGGAGAAGTGCCATTACCTCTTCAACCTCCGAGACATCGCCAAGATTTTCCAGGGCGTGTATCTTGCGGACCCCAAGGCGGGAGAGATAATACGAGTGCAGTTTTGGGGCGCAGACAGGGTGCCAAGCTAAATTGCCCGCAAAAACAAGGCATAATTGCCCCATGTCCCTTGGAGAAACAAGTCATATTCCCCATGACGTTCAATTTGGTTGGACCCCGAAAATCAGAAAGACCGTCGATAAAGGATACAACTGAGAAATATGCCAGGATGTCGACGACTCTTTTCGTTAGTGGTTGGTTGGTTGGTTTGGTTGGTTTGGTTGGTTGGTTTGGTTGGTTGGTTGGTTGGCTGGTTGGTTGGTTGTTTGATTGCAAAGTCAGACTTGAGAAGGAAAGGCACCAGCGTTTGTGAACAACCTGACCATCCTTCTAACCGAACTTGACATATGGTGGCCTTTTTGAAAGCCCTTTGAAATCCACAAGCTTCCCAAACCGGGTGTCCTTTTCTCTGGCAACTTTGGAAGGGGTTTCCCCAAAAAACGGTTTCCACTAGCAAAACAAAAAAGGTTTCCACTTGAAACCAAAAAAAACGGGCGGAATTCCGGCGGCGTTTGGCGTTCGGAAAGGTGCGTTCTTGGATGTCGGCAGGTCCATGAGGAGAAAGAGCAGATCGTGCGTTTGTGGTACCACGAGTGCTGCCGAGTCTTCATGGACCGCCTCATCAACCACGAGGAGCGGCCCTGCGGCCCCAAGAAAAATCGCTGGGCGAGAGTGGCTTGCGGATTGGTAGCCAAGTGCTTGGCACCCAATTGCGCCCAGAGTCCGTCTGCAGAACGTGGTGGTTCATAGATGTTCAGGCGGAATTCGAGTAAACCAGAATGCGTTTGCCATGTGATTCCAGGGCATTCTTCAGGTTTGTTCGACTCTCCCGAGCTTTGCTTTAAGCATGAACGGATTCCAAACAGGTGTCGCCATTTTTCGGGGATCCCAAAGAAAGATGCGTCCTTCCGTTTTTGAACAAGTCAAGGGCTCTTTGGATGTGTTTCACCCTACCCTCAGGGTCCATGCGAAGACTTGATCAGAAACACTTGGATCGCAAGTTGCCCTTCTTTTGGGGAAAAACAGTTAGGTTTGGGCTTAGACATTTGTTATTTTTCCCCTTAGTTGTGGTTTCCTTCTTTTAGTACTGGTCAAGTCAGAAGGGTTTACATTGGATTTCCCCTTAGTTGTGGTTTCCTTCTTTGAGATCACCTGGCTGGCCCAGTGGTCAAATCTCTAAGCCGGGCTCGCTCGTTTTCAGGGGTGTCGGATCGCAGGACCGCGAGAAGCTGCGGGCGCTGCTGGATGGGGCCATGGACAACGGCCTGCAGATCCGCTCCAAAGAGTTTCTCGGCTCAACAGCGAAACCGCGTGGCTTTTTAGGCTTCAAAAATCCGTTTGGTGCTGGGCCACGGAGTAAATCGTTACAGAAAGATGCTGGACTTTACCAGTTGTTTTGGGGAAGGCCTCATGTTAGTGGCAAAGAAAAAGTGTTCGGACTTTGTTGGGACAATTCACCCAGGAAGTGAGCTGTCTTTTGGAGTTGGTAGCCTTGTTAAGTTGGCCGGGGTTTCCTTATTTCGAGACAATGCCTTTCAGGTGAAATTGGCTTGTATCAAAATATGGGAAATTTCAAAATTCAGTGTTCGTTCGGTTTCCCTCCACACCTCAAAAAAGGATAGCCTCAAAACAAGACACATGCAAACAAGTGCGTGGAACAACATGTCAATGCCGAGCTAAAGCATTCGAAGAGGTTTTCCCTTGCTTGGAACCGGGCCCCTGTTGGTTGGTGTGAAGGTAAACCAGAAAGGATTCGCGCCCTCGTAGGGCACCCCCAGATATGGGTGGTTTCGTTCAGCCTTTTACAATCATGCATGGCACAAGGTCCAACCCGTGCCGTGCAGCCCGAGGCTTCAACCCTGACGTGCTTGTTTTTGTTTTTGCCATTGTCCGATCCCTCCTTACTTACTTCTCGTTTTTCATCTCAGTGCATCGGAGAAACAATCGGTACTGGTGAGGTTCGGAACCGGTGTTTTCTTCTTCTTTTTTTAAATTTAAAATTTACACCAGGCGTGAGTATCTTGAACATCCTCATTTTGGATTATCATGTTTGTGTTTTTTTCTCACAGACGAAACGAGCAAAGAAGTGAGTGAGCGACTGGTGTTTCCAAAGAAAAGGCACCTCAGTCCCGTTTTTGTGTGAAATCAAGCCTGGGGGGTCATGTTCTTTTTGGAATGTTTGAATCATGCCTGGAGGGTCCCTTTTTTTTCATCACCCCCGGGGGGTCCCGGTGTGTTTCTTGTCACGCCTGGGGGGTGAGGTCCATTTTTTTTTTAACTCGCCTGGGGGTCCCGGTGCTGTTTTTGTTGCATTCATGCCTGTGGGCCGGGGTGTTTGTTGTTTTGAATTCACGCCTTGGCTCTTTTTTTTTGTTTTTTAATTCACGCCTATGGGCCCTGGTGCTTTTGTCTTTTCATATCACGCCTGGGGGTCCTAGTGTTTTCTTTTTTTACATCACGCCTGGGCGTGATTTCAATAAAACAAACACCGGGACCCTCCAAACGTGATTTCAAAATATTTGATTCCCCCCAAAAACACGGAGCCGTGAGGTTCTAATTGGAAAAGAAAGGCCGCAGTGCATGTTAATAGGAAAACATATGAACCTTCTAAGCATGGTGACTGTGAATGGGACGAGCAACCGACCTTTGGAAATATGATTGATGTTGAATGCTTTCAGGAATCGGAGATCAGATTTGAAGGTTGCTGTAGTTCGGCCAATCGGCAGTGGACTATGCATTTGTTTCCAGCTCTGGATATGTAGTTTGAACATGCGAAGAATTGCAGACACCTTTTGCGGCGCAAAGGAACAACCGGACCCCCTGCAAATCGTAGTGCAAAGATCCTTGGTTTCTGAGGCAGAACGGATTGTCCGCCTGACTGGTTGCTGCCAGGAATTGGATCTCCCTCGAGATGTTGTAGACCCGATTTTTTGCCACATGGAAAAGGTGAGCGCACCATTTGCAGGTAACTCCACTGTGCGCTCATTGTATCCCCCAGTTCAAATGTGAAATTCCTGCGTATGTCCCACAAGGGATTGCCGCTACTTCATTTCAAATCTGGTTGTACCAGTGGCAACACCTCCAGCATGAGGATATTCAATGTCATGATGCCGAGCCATCGTTGAGTCTCTTGTCAGCTGGTAGGCAGCTGTTCCAGCAAAGTACTCTTCAACACTTTGCACAAGCTGTTTGACAAGAGTGCCAGGCGGAAACATCATGTCAACTTGCCCTTTAAAATAATCCGGAAACATAAGCGTTCAGGGCACCTCCTGGGCAAAGTGGGGGGTTTGTCAAAAATTGAGCCACCTTTTGGTATCTTAAGGCGGCACAAGGCGGAATCAGGGTCCAAAAAGGGGCCATAGTTTTGACCACTCCCCATGCGTGAAGACTAGAAATGACGGTATTGCTCATGATCATCAGGAAGCTAAAGTGACGCAAGCTTTCCGCAAAAGAGAGCACCTGAAACGCCGAGGATCGACGGGGGAGATCCCGACTTTGTCTTTGCGTCGCTGGATCTGACAAACCCCGAGTCAGAAGATGCCATCTACGAGTACATGCAAGACCGCAAAGGTCGCTGGGCCAACAGCAATGACAACATCTGAATACCAGGATCTGGAGCTAACATCATAAAGATACCATCCATGATGCACGATGTTTGCAACGATCCCTTTGTTTTTTGAGGCTGATGAATGCTATGTACAGATGTCCGCAGTTCAGATGCATGAGGTTGAGAGTCGTATCTGGTAGCGGGATGGAATTCCTGAGTGGGCATATCTACCGGGTCAAAATGAACCCCCAAAGATGCAGTGACGGAAATTCAGCGACGGTTTTCTGTGGGAAATAGGGTTGAGACTTCCATTGTTCAGACAGCGTCTTTGGATGAGGCATTCCTGGTGGTGTTGCCTAGCAAACCATACAGCAAGCTGGCATCAAGAGCGTTCTCCTTGACCCCTTGAAATGGACCGCCAATTACTATTACTGTGTTCCCTTTACATACCCTTTTTTTCCAGGGGTTATGTATTGATATAGGGGTTATCTCTAGATAGATACTTTGGAGCATCCTTGCTGGGCAATTCTAGCCGAAGAGAAGGCACTTAATTCAATGCCACAAGAAGCCAACAGGACACCAGAAAACAAACACGAAGTCTTGTTTCCAACATTCAATGTTGAGTGGGTGGTGGCGTGGCTCAAAATTAAAGTGGGCGTGGCTCCAGCATCAATTTTGACCCATAAGTGGGCGTGGCTCGAAATTAAACAGGAGGGGTTAATTCCGCAGGTTTTGGTCCATGTTTCCACTTACCAGGGTTGATTTTGGTACCGGTTTTTTGAGCCACAGCCAGATGTGTTGAGCCACCCGTCAATTCGTGCGTGACTCTCGGGCATCTGGGCCCGGTTGCTTGCCAACTCTGTCCCAACGTTGAACTTCAAAGGCCCCAACGACTGACATCTCCTTTTGACGTTTTACCAAATCGCAACACGGGTGGTGCCATGCATTTGGATTTTGGAGTTGGAGTGGCCCCTCTGAGGTGGTTTTGGGTAATTGTTTTGTTGGGTATAGAATCAGACCAAAACTTGGTGGCTCCCAGGCATCCCCTTAGTGGTGGTTTCCATTTGACCCACCAACAGTTAAACTCTTAGCGGGGGATCTGAGCGCAGCCCGGAAAAGGTACGCATTTTTGGGAGGGATTCCATGTTTGTCGAATTCCTCTGATTCTTCTCTGCCCACGGCCATGCAGGCTTGAAAGCCTTCATGGAAGCCAAGAACGAGGATAGGTGGCGAAACAGGGTCCACGCGGTTTCAATTCTGCTTGTGTATGTTTGTGTGTGTGTGTGTGTATATGTGTATACATATATATATATATATGACTTGCTTTGCGCGTCTTTACAAGAGTTTTTTTTCCCGGCTAGGCATCGCTACTGCGAAATGCAATGTGTTCCACACCTTGGAGTGCGCAGGGTTCTACCGAAGGATTTGTCAGCGTTTCCGGCTCTGCAAAGATTGACGTTAGATGCAGGACGATGCATTGGATGTGGACCCATGCCAGAGGGTTGTACCGGCTGAGCCACGGTCAAGCACAGTGTGATCCAGTGCTGTACATGGCAGCGTGTGGGGCTAGACTTGCCAGCTTGCCACTGTTCCATGGAAGTTAGCATGAGCCGTGACATGTTGTGTCTTCTCCACGTTGCACATGATAGCAAAGATCATGAATTGCTCAAACTGCTGTGAGGATTTCAACTCCATGTTCAAGAAGTCGCCTATGTCACTGGTGATGCGCCTCGGACTTGACATTTCGCCCGAGGGTTGCAGAAGACACTTTGAACCACGCCCGAGCAGAAGAATCTGCTGTGACACTACACGCCGGCAGCAACTGGCCCTTCACGTTTGACAACTCCCGTAAGCTCATCCAGGCCCTTTCCAACTTTTTGTTGGGGAGGGTTCCCCTGCTAAAATAGACAAAAAAATGGTACCTGTATATTCTATCCTCTCTACTGGAGAACCCTAAGCTCATCTACTGCTCCAGCCCTCCACCTTCAGACAAGTCAAATCAGCTGTGTGTGAGTGGTGATACAAGCTGAGGAGGCACAACGCCAACACGCTTTGAGACAGCATATGATCAAGGTCGGAATCAGTTGTGGTGCTTGTGTGAGGTCTTTGCCAGTTGACAAATATGTGGGCCATGCGTGGTTGCAACAAAGACACACAACATGCCGCGGAAGTTAACCTTCGTGGTGGCTCTTCAGCCTTCCAGTCCTCCAGCCGAAACATGTCCGGATGTTGAAGTAGGCGAGCTTGCCGGGCAAAAGGTATCGTTTCAAGAAGTAGCGCGAAGCATCTATTTGAGTCGGATAGTTAAGTTGGTTGGCCGGGCCGGCGGTAAGCCTTGCAAAGATATAAGATCCTTGTTGGCCTAAGTGTCCAAATATTTAAATTGTGACACCGTGTCTGAGAAGATACAATTCAAGTTATTAGGCTGTACGGGAATAGACTTTGCTTTCGACCTTCAGTAAGCCCAATGCGCAAAGACATATTGTCTGCAAAGCGCGAGGTACACAGGTAATCACCGGTGTGTGTGTGTGTGCATGTTTTCCCAGGATATTTAGATGATGGTTTTGCTGAACTATTCCATCTGCAGTTGATGGCGCTACATCTTGTATAGGACAGGACCATCATCTTTGGCTAGCACGCGTGGTTTCTGAGGGCATGTTGCTAATGGTTCTTGCTTCTGCGATACTCCGTGCAGGGAGCCAGGACAAACGCGTGACAGGCAGCCTCAATCTTATCACAGCTAAACCCTGTTTCAATGCCCATCTTGGCACCATGATCAGTCAAAGTTTCAATGCCCCAGCTTATGGCTGCAACACGCAAAGTTTCAGGGTGCAAGCACGGCTTGACTGCGTCCAACTGCAACTCTGGAAAGCTCGCATGTTGCGAGTTTGGGTCGAGAACTCTCGTTCCAACTCGGAGCCTCGGCAGCCATTGAAGTCAACACTCTGGAACCTCTTGGAACGGTTGGTGCCGCGCTTTCCCTTCCTCCACGTGCTGGAAATCGAAGGTACTTCTCCTTGGCGTTGAAGACACAAGAAATCGGACGCCTTGATGTTGTTTTTCATGTTCATACGGCACCAGCAGCTGAAATGTGACTTGCGGCGCCTACCACGCGCGCGCACACACGCACGCGCGCGCACAGACGGAGGTGGCATTTGGGCTGTTCCTCCGAGGTTCAAAGAAGCGGTGGAGATCTGCTGCAAGGTGTACCGGATTCTGAAGCAGCCGCAAGGCGCGGGTCGCCTGTCACTTTGGCAGCCTGGTCTTGTTGGTTCGGCCGCAGTGAAAAGTCCATAGGTGTCCTTTTTAGGTTGGTTAAAAATGGCAGGCGCTGGTTTAGATGGGTTTTATTCCATTTACCAGGGTCATCTATTTTTCCAAAAGGACACCTATGTGAAAGTCGTCAACCCCTAAAAAGGGTGCCGTACGTCTAGTCTAGGGTTCAGGACATGGACGTATCCAAATGAGAGCTCTCCCAAAGCCCCCATCAAAGCAGATTCCTAGTTCCTCGCGTGGAGTTTGTTTTCGGGTTCCGTGCTAATCAACAGAGTGTGGTGTCACACGAACATGAGCAACATGAGCAACATGAGCAATCGTCATTTGGCACAGAGTGTTGTTTGTTGTTTTGAGAAGCCCGGGGTGAATGTTCGACTATGGATCACATGGAGCACAGGAGTCGTTTAATAGGCTGGTGTGCTGGCTGTTGAAATGTTTCGAAGGGAGTATTCGCGGCACGCTGCGAAGCGTAGAAGAGTTTACCATTCGCTATTGCTTAGATCGCTCGGGCTTAAGATGTTGTGTTGATAACCCGAAGTGGCATTTCGCTTTAGTTTGAAAAGACTGTACGCTCTTTCTAGTATGCAATGTATGTTGCCGTGCTTTCTATTTCAATGAGTAGCTTTTTCCGTGGAAGGGTTAACAGCATGGGAAGTAGGGGTTCTACTTTCTTACCCCAAGGGATGAAAGGGTTCTGCTGGGGTCAAGTCTAGGCAAACACATGAGGTTCGGTTTAAAGTACTGGAAGTCTATGATTGATTTGAGAGGGTCAGAAAGTGTGCCACGAAATCAATCCTCTGTGGAGACACAAGTAATTCTGACCGTGGCGCATGGGCTGATCCGGTGCTCTCGCGTCAGGCAATGCGCTGCTTATTGGCGTGGGTGGCTCGGGCCGGCATTGCCAAACCCGGCTGGCGTCCTTCATCGCCTTCTACAAGTGCTTCTCCATCGAGATCACCAAACAGCACCTCAGTCGAGACGCCCACTCGAGGGTATCGGCCTTGAAACGGATCTTCAAAGGTCGATGACTTCCACTCCCAGGGTAAAACTGGTCAGCAAACACTGGGCTCAACCTTTGCAGAAGTTTAGTGGCCGTGATGTAATGGATCCCAGTGCAAAAGGGAAACATGACTGTTTCCCAGGCATGACATGGTGATTGAGGCTACTTTTACGCGATGGTTGAGGGCACGCACAAGAAAAAAATCCACGCATAGCCAATTCCAAGGGACTCCTCTTGGTTATTTGGCGGTCAAAATAGGCTAACCCCAAAATGGCACCCTGGTAAATGAAAACAATGACTAAAACCTGTGGTCCCCTGGTGGTTTAATTTTGACCCACACCCATCTGACATATGATAGCCGCGAGGTCTTGACCGTGGCACAGCCGTGATTTTCAGTTTGCTGCTGTGGCAGCTGTTGTTGTGTGCGGTGCTTGGCAGTGGGTTGTGAAGTGGGTTGTGAAGTGGGTTGTTGATTGTGTTTGGAGTAATTGTGTGTGTGCGTGCGTGCGTGCGTGCGTGCGTGCGTGCGTGCGCGCGCGCGTGGGTGTATGTGTGTGTGTGTGGGTGGGTGGGTGTGTGTGGGTGGGTGGGTGGGTGGGTGGGTGGGTGGGTGGGTGGGTGGGTGGGTGGGTGGGTGGGTGGGTGGGTGGGTGGGTGGGTGGGTGGGTGGGTGGGTGGGTGGGTGGGTGGGTGGGTGGGTGTGTGTGTGTGTGCGTCTGTGCGTCTGTGCGTCTGTGCGTCTGTGCGTCTGTGCGTGTGCGCGTGCGCGTGTGCGTGTGTGCGTGTGTGCGTGTGTGCGCGGGTGTGTGCGTGCGTGCGTGCGTGCGTGCGTGCGTGCGTGCGTGGGTGTGTGTGTGTGTGTGTTTAGTGTGTGTGTGTGTGTGTTTAGTGTGTGCCAAGGATGTAGTGTAGCACGAAGACGAGAATCTTACATGCACCTATTTCTTTGCATTTGGTTGCCAATTAGAAGGAAGCACCCATCCCCCACTTTGAAGGGCCGTGTCCACATCGAGCCCCTCCCGAGGTATAAGCACGGGGCCTTCTTGGAGGACCTGAAGAAGCTTTACGAGCTGACCGGCGTGAAGAACCAGAAGTTGACCTTCCTCTTCTCAGAGTCTTGGTGCTTGCGGCGGGAATTTGTCGGGTGTAAACCCGACTGCCTGCAGCAATCGGGGTCGACTTTGTTTTGTAGGTGGACAGGCGCATCCTTTTTGAGTTGACCCAAGATTTCCCTTTTTCGAGTGTCTGGACCAGTTTCAGAGAATCCGTTGTCTCAAGATTGGCTAGAAGAGCTAGGTGTCCTTTTGGTTTGCCTTTGAAGCTTCCTTCTAAAATAGCATTCCCCCTATTTGAGACACAACCACTTTAAGCTTCCCTTTCGCCTTTCAAACATCTGCAAGCATCATCCCTCCCCCTCAGGGTCCAAAAGTTTCATTCCCAGACCACCCCCCTTCAAGCGGGTGGGGAAAGATTCCATTTCCAGACCTCCCCCCTTAACAACCAGTTGGTGGGGATACATATATATATATATAAGGCATCTTGCGTCTTAGGACACGGAGATCGTGGAGGAGAGCTTTTTGGAGGACGTGGCCAACATGTTGTCCAGCGGGGAGGTGCCCAACTTGTTCACCGGGGACGAGTTGCAGGCCATCCGCGCAAGCCTGGAGAAGCCCGCCAAGGCAGCGGCCAAGCGCCTAGGGAGGGAGGCTAGGTGCCCCATAGGTGCCCGACCTCTCACCGTGTTCTTTTTTGGGTCCCGGAGGGTTCAAGCCTGCTGAAAAAAAAACAGAGAAAAGTTGGTACCCTTATTCTATCCTCTCTACTGGAGGACCTAGGAGGGTGTCCGCAAGCAAGCAAGCGCCTGGTGGCGATAGGTGGGGCATGGGGATTGCTGTAAGTGTAGGGGTGATAAGTAGAGAATGGGGATTCCGGGAACCCCGAAAATAGAAAATTACAGGGGGGTGTTTATAGGGGTCAGTAGGGAATGGGGAAGTGCGACAAGTAGGGCATGGGGATTCCTTAAACTTTAGTCCACACCATAGGGAATGGTTTATAGGAATGATAAGCAGGGAATGGGGAAATGAACCTGGGGACCTTTATGTATTTAATCAAGAAAGCTATAGGGGGGATGGTTTATTGAGGGGGCCAGTACATTTCTCATTCTGAGCACTGGCAAGTTCCTCAAATTTGGGGATGCGTGTTTCCTGGACCCTTTGCATTTGGAGGGTAATCTTGGTGTCACTATACAGGTTTGGATGTTGACTGATCTGGACCTCCAGTGGTGCAAAAGATCTTCCTTTTTGGGCTTTCCCTTTGAAGCACCCTGGAGCAAAAAAGATGCCTTCATTTTCCATGGCTACTCCCCAAGTTCTGGACATAAGACTTTTTGGGAAGATCAGTTTAGTCGAGAAAGGACAAGTTGGGCAATTTGTTTTTGCCAATCCGCTCAGGAAGTCAGGGTACGCGTGAACAGATTTGTCAAGCTCAATTGGACCGGAAACAAATAGGGTCCACTTCAGATTTACATACCCGTCCGAATTCAAGCCATCACAATGGGTGCAATTTTATTATTTTGATTGCTTACCAACTGCAAGGATACCACAAGCAAGCAAGCCATTTGGAAGAACTGGCTTGGACGAGGTAAAACAGAGGCGACCGCTTGCTTGGAGTGGTGTATTGGAACAGGATTTGTTGTTACTCGATTTGCAGGCCCAGCAAGCGAGTTTTGATGCTGTACTTGAGTAGATGTTGGATCTGACAATGTGTCGGTTTGGAGCTTAGTTCCACAATCTACCAGGCGCTTGGACGGTAGATGGGTATTCAGATTGAACTGGAAGCTCGGACTGCTGAGTGCCTTTGCTTTCCTACAGATGGACTGGAGCTGCATGCTGAGGCGGCTTCCAGCGATTCTTGGCATCGGACAATTTGCATCATATGTTTGTGTTGGATCAATGCGGGTGATCATTCTGTTTAAATTGGATCAGCATTTGCTGTCTAGAGACGGGGCATGCACGCATCTGCATGCGTTGGGCGGCAGTGGCCACACCGTAGAATTGTTTTGAGCACTGGGTAAGCCATTCAGAGCTAGCGGAGGCAATTGATGGGGTTTGGTCATCAGTCTATGGTTCATGGCGCCGGGACATGGGGGGCTCACCAAATTTCCCGTGTTCTCTTGGGCTAGGTCCCCCAGCAATTGGTGCCCGACCTCTCACCCCTTTTTTGCTTGGGAGGGTTCAACCCTGCTAAAATAGACTACAGAAAAACATCGGGTACCCTTATTCTAAGCTCTCAAATCTGGAGGACCTAGAAAAGCCCCGAAGGTGCTGAAGTAGACGTGTGAAATGGTTCCAAGTTGTTTCTGGCCGAGCTTTTCTGGTTTCTTGGGGGAACGTCTCGGGGCCGGTTTCCCGTGCGGCAGGAAGCGAAGATCAACCAAACGGCCGAAGCGATGTACGACTTCTTCATCTCGCGGGTGCGAGAGAACCTCCACATCGTCACTCGGCCGAATCGGGTCAAAAATCGGTACCCTGAATGCAGCCAAACATGGGTGTGGGTCCAAACATGGGATAAAAACTGGTAACACCTGGTAAATGGGTATGGTGTGTATCCCAAATCAAACCTGAAAAATGGAAACATGGAGTAAAACCTGCGGTCTTCTGGTGGCTTAATTTTGACCCATGCCCACTTGGTGGAAGCACTCGCTCTGATTCCGCGAGGATAGCCATAGCTCCCGCGAACGGTTCCCTCCCACAAATGCTATGTTAGTGGGAGCAGGGGTAGCCATAGCTCAACAGGATTTGTGGGGTCCGAAATCTGGGCCAGTTCTTACACCTTGCATGCCACGCACCAAGGAAGCCTGCTGATTCAAGAGCTGGGTCACCGGAGAAGTTCAGGATATGTGTTTTTCCTTTGGGTAAACAAGGCAATCCCAGGGACGCTGCGTTTGTTTGACGTTCAGGGAATGTGACTGTGAGTTCATGCCAGTCCGGCGTGTGTGGATCGGCGTTCGGACTTGGTCTTCCAAGCCTCGACAGCTATGCGTCCAAGGGTTTGATGTCCTTCCCTTGTTCGCCTCTTGCAGCCTTATACCAGGAGGAACAGCTTGTGTAAGGTCTCGACCAATTCACCTGCAAGCTTGTGCTAGCATCCCAAGGAAAACATATTATAAAACAGGTCTGTTTCAAGCGTCCACTTGCCGGCCAACTTGACCAGGGCGCCCTGGCCGGCGGCTTCAATCAATCCCGGGGCAACACCTCACTCAGTCGGTTTCTGGCAGTTGAGCCAGGCAAAGTGTGAGAAAAGGAGCCACGGCAAGACACAGGGCTGTGGGTCAAAACCAATGGTCCCATTTTGGGGTTTTCGGTGCACCACCCATTTTAGAACCTATTTTAGTTGGGATTGGGATGTTCACTGGGTGTACGATTTGGATTTGACCCATAGCCACATATAGATAATATGGTCTAGCGCCAGTCTCGTGTCCACTCTGATGCCTGTAAGCTTGCGAAGGCCTGCATCGATCCTTGCTTGGCCCCATGTGCGATGGCCCTAAGCCGGTGGCTTGAAGGTGTCTGTTTGTTGGCTGCAGGCTGCAGGCACTTTTGGGGTTCAGTTTCTGTTTTTCGCCCCAGGTCTTCTGCCTGTCCTACATTGGCAATAACTTCCGGGATTACTGCCGCGCCCTGACCAGCAACCACTGATGTGTGTGGCGCTGACGTGAGAAGGTGTGCAATGGGGAATCAAGTGGACACCGGAACTACTCCAGTTGCAAGTTGGTCGGGAGGAGCAGACAATACGGGACCCTGTGTGGATGCTGTTTAAGAGGAGCCAAAAGGAAACCGACCATTTGAGGGGTGCCCTAATTTTGAGACAAACCCAGATGCTGTTAGTGTCTTTTCTGGAATGAACTTGGTGGCCACTCGTGGAGGAGGTTAATAGAGGTGAGAGTGTCTTGGTCTTGTGAGAACTGTTTGAGCCAGCTTTTGTTTGTTTTTCACATGGACCAGTCTCATTGTCCATGTAGCATCAAGGTGATTCATCATTTGCTCAAACGTTCTGCGCAGCCTTGCGAACATTTCGAGTTGCGGCTTGCCGACTGCTTTTGATTGAGACACAGCACAGCGATTTCAGCTTTGGCTGGCCAGGCAGGTTTCTAGGGCCATTCTAGGGTTCAAAGCTCCCATGTCACTGGTGATTGACCAGCACTCTTTGTTTCAACTGGGTTTCCCTAAAGCAATCAAAGGCTTACTTGAGCCGACCTTTTTGGCGTTCTCACTTGCGTCTCATGTTTAGATAAAGTGCAACAGGTGCAATTTATGTCAACGTTCGTACAGTGGGCATTCGTATTTTGCGCGTTTCCTTTCCTGGTCGGGGTGGTTTTTCTTTGCTTGCTTCGGAATCGTACGTCGCTGTAGATTCGAGTGATGCGAGGTTCGGGCAACATATCCAGGAGATTCCAGGAGTCTATGGTCACTTTGGAGTTCGGGATATGCGAGCCTTACAAAATGTCAACCGCACAAACTTGGGCGGTGTCGATCCCCTGAAGTTTCCCATCACTCTGTACTTCCCTGCGGATTAACCTAGAGTGAGCTCATCGTATCACCATTCCTAGCTAGGAAACCAACAAGGGTGGCTTTCTTTCCCTCAATTCAAACCAAAACCAAAAAGTCAGTTTGACACCAGACCTGACTTTTGCCGTGTTTTTGCGGAAAAAAGAGCTTTCCCCCCCCCCATTTTCCGGATGCGGATTTGTTTTGTTTCTTCCGGAGGCGGCCACTTTTCCCGGCCGGAGGTGTGTTTTTCCTCCCGAGGCATGTACCCCTCCCTGGTGAGCTGCACCACGGCGATCTGGCTGCTGCCCTGGCCGGCGGAAGCGCTCACGGAGGTGGCCCTGAAGTTCCTCACGGAAGGCGCGGAAAGAACTTTGGTCGGGTTGGTCGGGTTGGTCGGGGGGGTTTGGGGTTTGGGGGGTTTTGGGGGGGGTTGGGGGGGGTTGTTGGGGGTTGGGGGGGGTCGGTTTGGTCCAGGTGCAACCAGTGGTTTGATTTGTTTGTCTTTTCCACTGGGGGTGGGGGTTTTGGGGGATTGGGGGGGGTTGGGGGTTGGGGGGGTGGTTGTGGGGGGGGTTCTCAGAATTTCGGGCTTGTGGTTGGGTCCTCTTTGGTTTAAGTTTCAATTACCAAAAAGGGGGTGAAGCTCCGGAAACCTCCATGGCTCTTCAAAATAGGGCTTTGTCAGCTGAGCATCGGGTTTTGTTACCCGCAATTTGAGAGTAATATCGGGAGAGGGGCGGTATCCTTGAACATGTGCACCGCACCACACACGCGGAAGCATGTGGAAGGTTTTGCGGAAGAGATTTCTGTCGCGGAAAGTTTGCGATTTGTACTTCCCACAGTTTGTTCAAGCTTCGCCATCTCTCTGGGAACAAAATGTCAACACTCTGACTCCCGCCAATGGGTCAGGGCCCCCTTCCAGTGCTCCACTGGTGGTAGAGCTCCGTCCCAATTCCGTCCCAATTGCTCGGGATCAATCTGGATCCGACGAGTGCCTCTCCATACCGACACTAGCAATAGACCTCGGTCCCCCGGCCGCATCATCGATTCGCATCACGACCACCCACAGGAGATCTTGGGCCCCATGCATCATCGATTCGCAATGCCATCCATGGGCATGACCTGCACCGGAACAAATTCCTCTAGAAGCCATAGAGTTTGAAAATAGGTCCTCCTCCCTGGTACTGCATAGGGTTCACCGTTGCTCCACCTGTGAATAGCATAGAGCTTGCTTGACGCACGTCCTCCATCAGTGGAGTCCGTCACCGGCATCATTCTCGCTCTAAGGCCTATCGGCCCTGCCACTGCAGCTCTCACATGGCCACCACGTCTCATGGCACCCGATTCAGAAGTCTCGTCCATGACTTCTCAGACAAGAGAGACTTCCCACATCTTTACCGTCCTCGGATTTTTCTTAGGCCTGGAGCGCGATCCATCTTCTCGCCACCAAGCCTGCTAGATCCCACATATAGAAGGTCTCCTCAATTGGCCCTCTGCAGGAACTCGTACCTCTCTTCTGACCTTTGCTCCTCTCTTGGAAGTAGTTGCATGCGTCCGGGTCTTGGGGAACACTTGGATCTACTCTTGCTGGTTGAAGTCGCCCAATCATCTCGAAGATGACAGACGACTTTGCGCCTCATCAAGTCTGGCCTTTTGCGTTCTTCAACCCTCGTCAGCGCTCCGGCTCTGAGTGCGGATAGCCGTGGCCTCCACTTCATCATCACCAAGCGAGCTGGACAGGTCGCGCTCGATTTGCGGGTCAGTCATATCCTCGATCTCCTCCTCCTTCAGCCACCCGCAGCCTCGGTCTAGGGCCCGGCTGTCTCATTTTGAGAAACTTGCGCCGCCGACTAGACAAAACATCTCATGCAATGAGTCCAAGTCTTCAGTTGCAAACGGGGTGAAGACGGAGGCCTCTGGCTGCGCTATCCGCACAAGGCCAAAAAGAGAAGTGGTACGCAACTGGAGTCAATCTGTCAATCCTTACTATGTCTGGACCTGGTAAGTTTCCCCGTGTTGAGTCAAATTAAGCCGCAGGCTCCACTCCTGGTGGTGCCCTTCCGTCAATTCCTTTAAGTTTCAGCCTTGCGACCATACTCCCCCCGGAACCCAAGATGCGAATTTTCCCCGAGAAAAACAGCTCAGCAAGGGTTTGGTCGCGATTTCACCACGGAGTTCTGTACCCCTCCAACCTATGCGAACTTCTGATCAAGAACCACACAACAAACACCATGCTTCTGTACGGCTCCCAATCACCGGAACATAACCACAGGCCTCCTACGAAGTCCTTGGCAGGTCTTTGTGTTCCCTAGCTGAAAGCTATGGGTTCTAACTTCTAAAGAGGGGAAACTGATTTGCGATTGGGCTGGTGGTAGGGGGGGTGCAGTTTGGGCTGCGAGGTGGTGTTTTTGGGATGCTGTTTGGGGTGCTGTTTGAGGTGCCGGTGACGGTGCGGGCGCATGTTTGCAATATTGACGGCCAGGTGCTCTTCGGGGCGCTCTTCGGGGGGTGATGTTGAGGTGCTGGTGTACAATCGTCGGCATGTTTTGGCTATCGGGGGTCTATTCGGGTGTGTTTTGTTTTTTGGTTCTGTTCCTTAGTAGGCTGCAAAAAACAACAAGTGTTTGCCACCATACCTTGACTGCTATTGGGTTGAATGTTCAGACTCACGTTTTAGGAAATCAAGCGGTTTTCCTCTAACCCCCCAAAAGGTTAAACACTTTTTGCAGGGAGCTCAACAGCAACCAAGATACCAAGAGTTCTGTACCAAGACTTTGGTGGGCCAACTAATGGGTTTTCCGAATTAAACCACCTAACAGTTGGTCACTTTTCGCCTGGCTTCGCAGCCATTTTCCCTGGGTTTACGGAGGTAGAAAGAAGGATCCCTGGGTTAAGAATGGAAATGGAAGTGTCCCCTAGAACCATACCAAGACTTCTGAAGCCTCCCCTCATTGCGGTTGGTGAGGCGAGCTGGAGGAGCACTTGAGGGCGCCAGTGGCGGAGATCTTCGGGACCGCGCACACCACGGTGATGCGTTTCTCCACGCGGATCTACCAGGAGTCGAAGAAGCTCGGGGAAACCAAGCGGTGGGTTTCGTTTGGTTTGGGTGAAACAATCGTAAACTAATTCAAGCCAAAGCAACCAATACAACCTTTGTATTGGTTGGTTTGGATTGAATTTGTTTAGGATTGGCTGGTTGATCGTTCCAGAGGTCTTTCTTTCCAGGAGATTTATCAACAAATTGGTGGGTGGTCAAAAGAACGAATCTACCAGCAGTGGGGGATGGTTGGAGCCGTGCTACGGGAACGGGAGGCTCTGCTTGGCAGAGACTCCAATACCTTTGATCATTTTCAACTTTTGTTTGGAGAGGTTCCTTCAACTCACTTCCTGACTTCATAGACTCTAAACTTTTTGAGAAGAACATTTTAGTGGCCTACAACGAGTTTGAACTTTTGTTTGGCCCATCAACTCAGGAAGTGAGTCAAACATAACCGCGCAAAATATATTCTTTTTATTCCTGTTCAACTTTTTGTTTGGAGAGGTGTTCAAAAGCAACGCAAAATAGATATGCCAAACGTACGGAAGGTTGGGACAAACACAACCCAACAAGCGCCCCCTTGGAATCCCATAGCCGCTTGATGTTTGGGTAGGGGTTCCGCTCATGGGGAATCGGTTGAGACCAGGAACTTCCCCTTTGGTGACTTTTGCTAGCAGGTTCTGAGGCGACGGTTCTTTGCGCAAGTTGCCAAAAATCAGACAGAGAGGACTTTTGCGGGATTTCCAGAAAGAGAGATAAATAAAGTTTTCCGATTACATCCTGCTCCCCGTTTCCATCATATGGTGTAGAGATGAGATGGGGAAAGAGGATGGGGTTGAAGAAAATGTCACTATCTCTTGTTCTTCTGGATATTTTGAGAGAAGCATCTCCGGACAACCAAATCATATTGGGATTCACAATTTACTCGTCTACCTTGGGTGTCCTTGAGTGACAGGATGTCTCTTCGCTAGGGAAGCGAAGATAATTGCCATAGGCCAAAGTTTTTCCAAAGGTCGTTTCATAGCAGCCCAAATGCTCGGTTTTTGTGGAAGGTCACACGCAACAAAGCTCATGCAGGCTGGGGGTTAGGGAGGGGAGGGGGGGGAGCCCGAACAAGCCCGCCCTTATTAAGCCCCTAATAAGGCCTTATTTGGGGCTTACCCCCCCCCTCCCTCCCCCCCAGCCCCCATGAAAAGCTCATGCGTTGGACGCCAGCACTTTTCGAATGCAAGTTCATCGCGCGCCGCAGTTGTTGGGCTCAGCTCTGGAAAGAGAGAGAAGGAATTCGCCATGGACGGCTGTGACCTGTACCGGGCGCTAAATCTAGAGCCGCCCAACGTGAAGAAGATGAGGCAGATAGCCCAGCAGCGAGTCGCGAATGGCAGGATTCTTCAACCAGCCAAACCAAATACTTTCCAGGAAGTGCAGGTCGGCCCAAGCGAGGAAAAGGAAAAAGAAGTCCCTCAGTCTTGAGGCGTTGATATGTGACTTGGCAAATGCACATCTCTTTGGCGTGCCCGGAGTTCCCAAAGGCAAGCCAGCCGAGAATTTTCCGCTAGAGCGGTGTCCCGCTATGTGACACACAAGATGTTGCCCCGTGTCCAGTCCCACAGGGTGGATCAACGGTCTTTTGATCCTGTGCCCAATTGCAATCGATCCTAAGGTCCTAATTGGCAGAATTGGTGCCGCCTTTGTTTGCCGAGAGATGCGATGCCAAGCGCTGCTTGCTCGGCGCCTTTGCCACGTTTTGGGGCCGCAAAATGGACGTATCATGTCCACAAGCTCAAACTATCCCCGGTCAGTCACCGAGGGAGGTTGAAGCCATTTGATGTGAAATGGCGTGTCCGGCTATGCAGCATAGGCAATTGCTCATCATGATTGGAAGCTGTTGATGTCTGAGGGGCAACTAACTCCACGGATCCTTTGTTCAACAAAACCACTATGCTGAGTGTTTTGAAGGATTGTTAAATGGAGTTCCTGGAAATCCACAGTTTGCCTTTGCAGCACAAGTCGGGCTCCGATATCCGTTCCATAGAGCCGGCGTGAAGCTAAAAGCGCCTAACGGGTGAAGGGTTCCTTGTGGCTGCCACTTGGTTGGCTGTTGGGTGTGCCTTTTTTTGTGTACGCTGTATGCTTAAGTTTACAGAAGAGATGGGCAAAGAGTGAGGGAGACAAGTGTCCCAGCTTAGGATGTGTTGCGTGAGGGCTTGACGTTCGAGTGGGTTCAGGTCGCTGTGCCAATCTCGCACATACTGCCAATCTACGTCACCTTGCCTGGCGCGCCCAAGGCACATGGTTACTCTAGCTTGAGGCGGATGGCCTTCTTTCTAGGGGTTGATTCCTTTTCCATTCTTTTCAGCCATCGTTCTTTTCAAAGACCGATCGCCATTTCCCCGGGGTTTTCTGTGGTTTTCTAGAAAGATTCGGATCCCTGGAAAGAATGGAAATGGAAGCTACCTAGATTTTTGGGAGAGCATGCCCCGTGAGCGTGACCGCAACGGGTTTTCCTGTTAGATCCTTCCAGGAGCAGAAGCGCATGAACTACGTGACCCCAACGAATTATCTGGAGCTGGTGCAGGGCTACATGAAGATGCTTCAGGAGCATTGGGTTCATCAAAAGGTCTTTTTTGTGACCTTGAAGTGGCTCCCAGTCCGGAACATGGGATTACCATTTTGGAAAATGGATCGCATTTGGGTTTTCGGTGAATTATCACCTATTTTGGAACCTATTTTAGTGGGGATTAGAATGTTTACTGGGGGTATGGGGTTTTGACTCATAGCCATATGTCCCACATGTGAACAGTTGCCCAGGATCATTTGGGGGCCGAAGGGAATATTGAACCCCCCAGATCCAGCTTTGCCCAAGGGCCCATTGCTTTGCCTTGGTCCAACTTGGAAAGCTCAGTCACAAGTGGGAGGTTCTGAAGCTAAGCTGTCATCCATGGCCATCGGAGTCGGTTTCCTGGAAAGTGGGTTGAAGGGCAGATTTGTCCAAGGTAATGAGCGTCTGAGATTGACGTCCAGCTTTGAACCACCAGAGGCTTAGAGATCCGAAGCCAAGATGAGGAACTCACTGCCTATTCCCCTCGTACCCCCCCCTGAGGGTCTCAGCACATCTTAAAAGAAAAAAAATGGACAGCTTCCACTGAGCGCAAAGATGCTGTTACTTGGCTCTCGCCTTGAGTCGAACGTATTTTTGTTGGCAGACACGATAGAGAGCGTGAGGGGTCACAATCTAGCCACCAACAACTATCTGGCTTTGGCTGGGGGCTCTAATTCCACCTGAAATCAGCCTTCATATTGTTTGAAAACGACTTCCTATGAGTCGTTGCCTTCAACGGACGTTGCACTTGCGCGTACTTCAGGACAAGCAAAAAGAGTTGGGCGCTGCGGCCGACAAGCTTCGCAACGGCTTGTCGCCGCTTGAGTATGAGTTCGGATGGGCGGTTTGGAGTGCGGCTCTTGTTACCTCCAGTTTGTTCCTGTTTCCAGGTGAGTTTCTCTTAATCCTTTGCAGCAAGCAGCTAAAAAGGGTGTCCATTTTCCCTCACTGGAGGGTTTGGGATTCCGGGACCGCAAAGTTTCAGGCGAACCACTCAACTCATGCCTGTAGTCATACAGATACCTATACATTCATATATATATATATGTATGATAAATATATATATATATACATATACATATACTTGTATATATGTTCATATACTGCAATCCTTCAGCCCTGTTGATCGCTGAGTCTCCGTGCCATCGCCGCTTTGACCTAAGGAAGCTGGATGACGCCAGAGTACAGGTGGCCGAGATGAGCGTAGACTTGGCACCTCGGAGATGCACGCGCCGCGAGGGGGGGGGGGGGTTGTTGCTACGGCTTGGTGAGGGAAGCAAAAACAAGTTATAACTACCCAGATTGTATCGTATTTTATGATATTACATTATATATATATATATTATGTTTTATTATATTATATTATATTAGATTTCAGCCTGCATGCCGCCGACGCCGCAAGGGCCGAGGATTTGGGAGGCTGCTCGCGGCCGGGACTGTGCTGCGCGCCGCAGGTCAAATCGCCGCTGAATGAGGCGTGAATGCCGCGCCAGTCCCGCAAAGCTGAGGGCTGCAGTTCCGTCACGCCCATGGTTTGACTCCAGGCTTAGGAAAGGAACAAAAAGGCTCGCGCGGACCCCGCCGCGCGTGCGCCTGACGTACGCCAAGTCGCCGCTGAAATTTGTGCGCGTGCGCGCGGCGCGAAGGCTCTCCGCGCCCAGGATCTGGTGATGCGGATTGTATCGACCGATTTAGGCCGCGAGGGGTCGGAAGTAGAGGTAAGAGTTGGAGATGGGAGAAGTTGGAAGTTTGGGGTAGATCTTGGAGTCAGAGGTAAGAACTCAGAGGTTAGAGCCAGACCCTGGAGGCTGGGTTAAAACAAGTTAGAGGTTAGAGGAGGCACCTGGCAACGGCAAGATCCCTGCCACATGTAGACCACCTCCCGTCGCCTGACGTTGGAAATGGTCAGCGGCAAGATCCCCACATGCATAATACATACCCACTTGAGCAGCTGTAACAAGTCCCCATTACGACACACTCATGGGGTATTCATAGAGTCGCTCACTTGTTGAATAGCACCCCCTTCTCCTTTTCTTGGTCGGTTCCTGCCTAAAAACATTCTGACACCGGGTAAGGCCACTTGGCAAGCGGCTAGGAAGAGAAGCAGAAGATCTGTGACATCAAGGCCAAGGAGTGCGAAGAGCTGCTGAAGGCTCGCAGCTTCTTTCTTTTTGCCAGCGGAGGCAGAGGGGAAACGGCGCTTGGTGGTTGTCTTGTCCGTTTGGATGTTTTGCACTGCTTGCTGGCTGGTTTTTGCTCGCTCGCCTTTCTCGGTTGGTTGGTTGGTTGGTTGGTTGGTTGGTTGGTTGGTTGTTTGTTGACCTGTCCCTTGCAGTTTTCGGTTTTAGCACAACATATTTTGCCTTGAGCACGCCGGACAATGACTTGCTTTTCTTGGCTTGACACGATGCTGACCCGCCGTTGAAACTGGAATATGTCTGCAGAGCTTGTGAATGACAGATTGTTGGAGGGACGAAGATGCAGGGACTGGGAAAGGCAGGGGTGGAGGTATTTGGCGAGGAAACTCGGTGATGGAGTGCTGGCACCTTACTGAGCTTTCAGCTCGCTCCCTGAGTTCCTGGACTTTAAGCTTTTTGGCAAGACCATTTTAGAGGTAAACAACAAGTTTCGACCAGGACCCCCCCAAGGGCTGGCAAATGGTCTGTGGAATGAGCTCCCAATGGCTGTGTTGGGGTTATTTGCCAGCCATTGGGGGGTCCTGGGACTTATTCTGGCCACTCTCGATCGGAAGCGAGTAGAAGCCCTTGGCCATGCTAAGTGTCACCCGCACAGTTCCCACTGTGAAAGCTTGGGCTGCGGAGCCTTGACGTTTTTTGTCCTTCTTGTTTTGGTTTCTTCTTTCTTTCTTTTTCGAAGACCGACTTGCCCAAATTTGAGAACGGGAGAAATGGTTGCGGCACTGAAGCTAAAACGGGGTGGCGCTGGGCACGGATCGCGTTTGGCTGTTGGCTGCATACTGAAAAGGTGCTTTTTGCCATACTGAATCCAGTTTCTTTGTGACGACACCACCTTGAGGGCAAACCCCGAGCTGAAAATCCAGCTGGAGGTTTGATCATGGCTCATAACGAAAATCCTGCAACGTGGTTTTGCTTGGCCTCTGCTAGGCTTCCACCCATCTCGCATGGGTCTGGTCGACCCATCTCACCCATTGGACTTTTTCCCTATGCTCAAGGAACAACAGGGCTTGGCTGACTTCGATTCGCCATATCCCATTTACCCCGTTCTTCAAGCAACGGCAGTGGTTGAGCCTTCGAGATGATGGCAGCCCAAAGTGACGGATTCCCTCAAACATGGGCCGTTTGGCTGTGATTACAAACAAATGTCCCAAAAAGGCACCTTGGCAAATGGCAAGGACTAAAACCTGCGCGGCCTCAAGCCTCCAATTTTGAGAACCACCGCCCCTCTGCCGCCGGTAAGGCGGGCGCGCCGCACCAAACCGGGCGGCTCCGCCGAACCGCTTCGCTTGCTTCTCTCAGGTGATCACGGCGGAGCGGTCCAAGGCGGACGCGCAGCAGGCGCAGGTTGAGGCGGACTCCATCCGTATCGAGAAGGAGGCCAAGGAGACACGAGACCGCGCCATCCGAGGCATTGGATCTAACTGGATCAGGTGTTGCTTCTGTCCCTCAGGGGGAAACAAATAGAAGAACTGGGAACTTCTGGAGTTGAAAGCTCTGAAACCTGCACGTGCCCAAAAGCAGCGAGAAATGAGGGAAACTCCGGGAGATTGGGGATATTGACTCAGAGTTGTTGGGTTTTTGATTTTTCCGAGACTGTGCATGTTTTGGAGCTTTCAACTTGTAGTTGGTCTGTTCTTCTGGGTGCAAAGCTTTGGAGCTTTGAATTATTAGTCTGTTTGGTTGCTTTTGCTCGTGCAGATTTCAGAGCCTCAACAACGTGTGATTGTATTATCATTCTTGTTATGTCCCAAAAACACCTGATACAGAGAGAATCGCAAATTCCCAGATCTTCATTACTTGGTGTGTCTATGCATTGCCTTTCATATTACTGCTGCATTGATTCATGCAATGAAGGAAGCAGCAGCGTAAAAAGGATATGAAAGGCACACACAATCCCGATGGGGTAAGGAGGCAAAGATAATGAGAGAAAGAAGTGAAAAAAACACGAGTTTATCATGTCCATTTTATTGTTCATTCACTAGTTAAACTGTAGCACAGGAATCTATTTTCATTATCCGGATTTACCATTGGAATCTCTGGGACAGTAGAATCCGTCCGTACAAGCAATGGCGTGTTGTAATCTTCTTTCAGCACTGCTTAGCTTGTTTGGAAGATTTGGACATCATCTTGTACCTGTGTGTCAAGAGTCTCCAGGAGTGGTACATATGTGTGTTCTATCATAGTTCTGTTACTTGCACATATGTCTTTGATACTTGCTAATGTGTTGCTCTTATAATATGTAGTAGTTCCTGGGCATAACAATCAACATGCAAGACTTGCTTTCAATATACAAGCAGGCTGACATGTTTTTTGGAACCTCCTCTCTCCTCAGTCTCAGTAGCAGCAAGCTAGTTTACGCCAAGCCCAAAGGTAGGCCCTGTGGCGGGGGCGGGTGCACTGGGGAGGGGTGAGCATTTGTTTGTGTGTGTTGTTTTGTTTGTTTGGTTGTAAATTCATGGAATAATTTATGTATATATATATATATATGTTTATTTGTTTGTTTATTTAGTTCTAAACTTATGTCTTATTTATTATGTTGATTTTATTTATGTGTATTGTGATTTAGCTATATCTGTGTCCATCTGGTGTTTATTTACGCTTTTACTCATGCATACATATTATGTGTATATATATATATATTGTCAATATATATATATATATACATATTATATATATATATGTATATATTATATATACATATCTATACACAGCTTCATCGAGGAGACCAAGATCTTGGCGGATGACGCCACCCGTGACCTGGAGAAGGCGATGCCAGCGCTGGACGCCGCAGAGGACGCCTTGGACAAGTTGGACAAGAAGTCCATCGCTGAGGCGCGCGCGCGTGGTTTCCCTTTTGCACGGGAGAAATGGTTAACTGTTTGTCCTTGGCACAGGAGCTCCTCCTAGCGGCCGTTCAAAAAAAAACCTGTTTGTCAAGGTCCCCCAGTGCTCAAGGAGGGATTTGAAGGATGGGGATGCCCAAGTCGAAAAGGAAAAAAAAGCACAAAAACAGCAACCCAAGCTTTGGACTGCCAGCTGGCTCCATGAAAGCGGGGGAAATAAGGGGAGTATTGCTATGGTTTGCCTTCACGGGAGAGATATGTCTGTGAAGGTCCCCCAAGGAGGTGTAGATGTTTTGCAAGGGAAAGGCAAGACAAGGGGGTCTGAATGAAGAAATGATTTTCAATAATTTCAACGCCGATTCGGTTCGCCTTTTGCACAGAAAGGTTTTTTCAGCTGGCCAAGGAAGTGTAAGGGGCGGGAAGCTGAATGATTTTGGGGGGAAGCTGATTTTTCGTTCCCCTTCCCGTTCCCCCAATTTGTTTCAAGAGCCTTTTGCACCAGAGAGATTTGTTTGTCGCCCTTTTACCATTTTTTTTTGGGCGAGGGTTCCCCTACTAAAATAGACAAACCAGAAAAAAGTTGGTACCCTTATCCGAACCTCACCATTGGAGGACCTAGAGTTGTCCGGCCCCCCAAGGAGGTGTAGATTTTATTCAAGGGCTGAAGGATTTCGGTGGAATAGGCCGTGGACCGCCTTCGGCGCCTTCCGTGGAATTCGTTAGGCTGACTGCCAGCTGGCTCCATGAAGGGGAAATAAGGGGGAGTTGAGTCTCCAGAAAATAGAGGCTTTCAGCTCTGGCTGCATCCCATCGCATTTGTTTGAAAATCTTTTGGCTTGCTGTGGCTGCTTCCCATCGCAACCCCTCTTTGAAAAGGATTAAACAAATTCTAGTTTGCCGAAACAAGGAAGGATTTGGGATTGACTTTTGTGGGGGGATGTATTTTAGTCTGCCAAAAACAATGAATCCAAGGATTTGCTGCCAAAGAAATGGATCCAACAAGAGGGCCAGAAGTGACTTGTGTCGACCCCGGGGTGCTTTCCCAACAAGTTGCTGTTTTGAGAAGAAAGCGAGATGATATCTCTGTTGCCCAGTGGCACCCTTTTTTCAACTTTTTTTTGGGAAGGGTTCCCCTTGAAAGGCAACCAACCAAAAAAGGATGCCCTTTTTTCCCCATAGCCACTGGGCATCTGAGATATGGTGTATACGGTGCGGGTCCATATATTCGGCAGGCACCTTCCTTGGACACGCACCCGTTCACTTCAACAACCTTGCCCTTGATCCCCCTAAGCCACCCCTCAATTCATGCCATGACCGAAAGGGCATCATCGAAACATGTCGGCTTTTGAAGTCACGTGGAAACACGTGCCAGCGCCATGATGGAATGTTCTTTTGGACGAGCGCAATGACATGAAACGCACTGTGGTTTTGCAATTCTCTGACACGTAGACAGCCAGTTGAAGAATCAGTCGTCGAATTTCAGAGCTGGCAAGCCGGGTTCGAAGCGTGCCGCCAGTCAAGCACCTCCAATTGGGATTTGGGCATCGGGTTGGTTGAGTCTCCCAGCCAGGCTCAGCCAGCATTTGAACAGCTTAGATGGACACCTTTGCGAGGATATGTAGCCAAAAGTTGCCCGACAAAAGTTGCCCAAGTAGGTAGTTGCAGTTCATGTTGCAGGCCTGGAATGAAGCAACCGAGCGGTCATATGGATGGACTATTTCAATATGTGTATATATATATATATATATGACATGATATATATATATATATATACATAAATGTGAGTGCGTTTGGGATCTTGTTTTCGTTTGTGGGTTCTTGTGTTTGTTGTTGGCATCTCGTCTTGCAGCTTGATGCTCAACCTTGCATCCAGCCCCTGTGCCGTGTCCAGGTCAAAGCCTACGCCAAGCCACCAGAGGCTGTGATGAAGACCATGTGCGCCGTGATGACCGTCATGGAGAAGACACCCTCTTGGGGTCAGGCAAGATGCGCATGCGGCACGTCGACGTTCGTTGCTTGAGCTGCTTGGGCATGCCCTTTGTGTACTCGCCTTTTGCGACATATGGAAATGTAGGGAAGCTCCTTGGAAGACCATGCTGCTTTTCAGCGGGCTTGCTGTCAGGCTGCTGCGAAATAGGGTGAATGAGACAAGCCCCCTGCGATTCGGGCAGCATAGGCTTCAACTAAGGTACAAGACCTGCCTTAAATGAAGACTTCAAGAGGCTGGGGTCATTAATTTGACTGTTTCTGCGGGTTATCAAAGTCAGAAACTGGGGTGGTTTCCCTTCAAGCTACCACTTGGCGGGTGACTTGGATAAGTGTGAAATAATGGGGCTAGAGAGGAAGCCGCACCATTTTGGGGGACCGTTCCTCATTTGATGCTGTGCCATTTGAGACAATCGTCCTCATCCTCTCCTGCCTTCCTTGCGTCGCTCCAGGCCAAGACGGAGCTCAACGACACCAACTTCCTGGTGAGGATCAAAGGCTTCGACAAGGATCGATCGTTGAAACGCACCACTCGAAGACTGGGTGCGGCGCGGGGGGAACCCAATTCTGTTCAACCATCGTTCCTTTGGTGATTCCACTGGGGCCCTCCAGTTGTGTGGTTATCTCGAACGAACGCTGGAAGGGAATAGGGAAATGTCCACAACAATCTCGAAGCGCAGGTATGGGAAATTCAGGGCGCTTCAACTGCCGGTCCACAGCTTTGCCCAAGCACTGAAGATGAGATCCATAGCTCAGCCATTTACGACTAACTTGAGGAGCTGCGGTTTAGGCTTTGAGCGTAGGTTTCTTTGTGGCGTTCCCCATGAATTGCTGCCCTGGAACCGGGTTTCCTTTGCTCAATGTTTTTCCCAGCCTCACGCGCTGCAGAAGAAACGAAGGCCCCCAGTCACGAGTGAACAAACGAAGTGCCAGCAGTCCCTCTTGCATGACAAACCTGTGCAGCACACGGATCCCGTCAAGGACAGTCCCGGCCAGAAATAGGGGCGGCCATCCTGTTGATTCTTTACATGATGTGGGATAGACCCCTTTCCTTCCAGATGTTCATTGTGACTCAAACATGTTGTTTGAAGACGAAATGCAGAATCCAAATGACACGCTTGCTACCGTATGGGGGAAGACATGGTCACAACCAAACGACAGCACACTCCACTAAAAAACAACAACATGTTTTTCTATCTCTCTATATATATATATATATTTAGATATACATGTATGTATATGGTTTCCCCCTACCCCCCACCTTTTACTAATCAAGTTCCAAACACAGAATCCGTTTTTGACTGGAAGTTCTGCGGTGGTAAAAAGCGCGGCTGATGCTGAGAAAGGGCCATAGTATGAACAAACTGTATAGATTTGACTATTTGACAGTTCAAGAAAGAGAGGGAGAGAGAGAGAGCCAAATGCATTGCCTAGCAGCTCCAAGCTCCAAAATATGCAAAGGGGCAAACAATCAGACTCAATGTTTGGATTTCAATACAGCCTGCAATCAAAATGCACAGGGACAAAGCAAAACAAACTCTGTGACCTCAACAGGCTCCCACACATGCAGAGTGATTTGTTTAAAGAACGCAGTAAAGCTCTGGCGCACGTCCACTTGGTTCCTCTGGGGTGTTTGTGTTCTTTGTGATTTTTATTATACCTGCGCACGTTTTGACAGCATACATGTTAATCTGAGATCAACACTTGATAAGTAACATCCCTGCCAACTAGCAGGCATACATGCCAATGTCAGATCACAGCTGTTACCTCCTTAAAAATGGATCGAACGAGCCAAGAGCATAGACTACATCAAGCGAAAAAGCTCCCAACAACAAAAACAAAACACAGAACAACAAATTGATCGAATATGCTAAATGTTGAGTATGATGCTTGAAGCCTTAAAAGCCTGGATCGAAGATAAGAGATTGCCAAATTTGTTTCAGATAATATTGAACCCTAAAACACACTTTAAAGTTTGTGTACACAATTCAAAGTTGTTTTTCATAGATCAAATATTGAAATAGATTGAAGATTCCCCACAACACTGTTTTTGAGAATCTTCAATCCTTGTCAGCCCTCAAGCCCCCAAGCAATATTTATAGTTATCGAAAAAAGAAGCAAAAATAAAATGACAACTATACAATTTGTTTACTGAGGATTGAACATGGAAGATCGAAGATTCTCCAAACAGTGTCTAGCAATCTTCAATCTTCGATCCAGTGGGAAAAAAGACGTTGGAGCTTTTGGACAAGCTATGAAGTTTTTGGGATTGGTCAGGATTGAATATTTTCTGGACGGTTTTCTGCGGAATCTTCCATCTTCGATCCGGTTAAATGTTTGAGAGTTTGTAGGCAAACTTGAAAGTTTTTGCTTAGGGGCGTTTCTCATTTCGCTTATGTTCATTTGGCAGGTCCATGGGGGGGGTTACCAAGAAAGGAAATATGGCTTTCACCAAATCGAAATGCATTTTGCCGCCCGAGCACACGTTGCAGCCCCAGGGAAGTGCACACTCAAAAGCCAAGAGTGGAAGTGCGGGGGAGTGGCACTATGTTTTGAGTGGCCCATGTTTATGCTAACGTCCTGGACCCTGTGACTAGCAAGCAAGCAAGCAAGAAGGCAATCGCAACTAAACAAGCAACGAACGAACCTAACAACAAACACAAACACATGCCTGGATCGTGTTTTTTTCCCCCGTAGGGCATGGCACAGACTTTTCAGGACAACATCAAGGACACGACGCTGCGGAAGATCGAGAAGTTCACCAAGGACTCCAACTTCACTCCAAAGCTCGTGCCGCTCGGAGGTACAAATTCTAGGTCCCCCAGCTAGGTGCCCGACCTCTCACCATGCCTTTTTTGGTTGGGAGGGTTCCCCTACTAAAATAGACTACAGGATAAAAAGTTGGTACCCTTGTTCTATCCTCTCTACTGGAGGACTTAGACCTTTTTGCGAGAGCTGGGCTGTACTTTGTGCGAGAAGTGCTTTGGTCAGCGGAACCGTGTATCGACTTGAAGTCAGCTGTTGCCGGATGAGCGGGCGATGCTGTCTCAATGGCAGTCGACGCTTAGCCGGCGCTTCTCCGTATGCGCATATGGGCATCAAAATAAGACCATCAAAGCGCAGGTTGTAGTCCTTTCCATTTGGCTGTGGCTCAAAAAACCGGTACCAAAATGGAACCCTGGTCAGTGGAAACATGGACCAAAACCTGCGGTTTAACCCCTCCTGATTAATTTTGAGCCACACCCATTTACCAGGGCAACCATGTTGGATACATTTTTTTTGAGCCACATAGGCCTTGTTCCCTTCTCTCCCGACTCGGCTTGGCCATAGCCCCGACGGACTGGTTGGACCTCTGTGGTCAGTTGATCGAGACCAGAAGGAGATGAAGAGCTTCGCATTCAACTTGGTGGCTCCCAGCCATCCCCTTAGCTTTTTCGCCTTTCAGCGTTTAGTGGTAGTTTCCATTTAACCCACTATTATTACTTTTTTGGCGGGGGATCTGAGGGCAGCCTGGTCAAATGGGTGCGCCTCTTGTGGCTTCCGAAAGGGAAACGTCACGCGTGCTGGGCCCCTTTTGAGACAAAGACGTCGAAAGGGGAACGACACCACATCAATTTCGGCCCTTTTGGTGGTCCTTTCTGACCGAAACCTAAATGTTGGATCTGCAAGCTGCGTGGAATTCGTACATTTTGAAGTTCGCCTTTCATATCTGCGCCAGACTCCAACATCTTGGAGGCAACCGCCATACATTTCGTCACACATGGCACGGATTCGGGTCCCCCAGTCAGCTGGTTGTTGCGCCACAAGCGGCTGCAAGCCTCGCCCCGTGGTCTCAGGTCCAACGTGTCGTTGGCGGCGGGTGCTCTGTGCCAATGGGTCCACGCCATGAAGATCTACGCGGAGATCTACCGAGAAGTGGAGCCCAAGAGGCGATCGGTTTTCGATCTCTCGCGATCTCGCTCTTTCAGCTGCGCCGATGATCGGATCTGCCAGAGTTCAACTGGACTTTTGCGGTTCACGATTGGAAAGACCCCAGTTTGGAAAAGAGGTTTTTTGGTGAGGTCGTTCTTGGCCAATCAACTCAGCAGGTGAGAATATTTTCTAAGTGCCTTTCTGGGGTCGATGACCTAATCGCTGTCCTTTGGCAGCCTTAGGTAAATAATGGTGGATATATGAACCCCCATTGTTTTACGGGTGGTTTGAACCCCAGGGCGTATGCTTTGGCAGCCTTTGAACCAAAGGGAGGAGGTTCAGAAGACTCATTGACATGGAACTTTTGCTTCATGCTGTGGAAGCCGACCTGGCCCGAAGTTCCCAAACCGTGCCGTGGTTTTTAGGTCAGTGGTTGGCCAGGGAGTTGTTGCTTGAGGGTTGGTCGTTTCGAATCCCACAAAGCTGGAAGCCATCCGCCACACAACGGGATTTGGTTGGCAACCTTACACATGAAGGGTTACTGTCATGGAGGATTCGCCTTGTCTCCGGTTGTCGAATGATCATGGCGTTATATGATCAAACAAATATCACATAAAGCTGGGTGCCGAATATTCCGTACTTGAGTTATCAGCTTTGCCCAAATGACACCACTAAGTGAATATGCAGATTGCCGTTCTCATCTACTTCACAGTTGTTTGCCCCTCCAGGCCACCTGATCTTCCATTTGCTTAAGAATATGTTTATTTCCCCCCATTGCTTTTAAAGGGAATCCATCACTACTGTTTTTTATCATTATTTTTTCCAGGGGTCGAAAAACCAAATGTGATGGATCGATCCGATGGGATCCGATTGGGCCAGGAACAAGCTGCGGCAGGCGCAGGAGAAGTTGGAGTCCAAGCAGAAGCAGCTCAGGGAGGCCAACGCGGAGCCTCGCCTCTGCCTATCCATATTAGCTGTGGGTCAAAAATAGGTACCACAATGAAACCCTAGTAAATGGAAACATGGACTAAACCCTGTGGTCCCTGGTGGTTTAATCTTGACCCATAGACATATGAGTCGTGTGGGTGCGTCTTCGGTTGGCAGGGTGCCCTTTTTTGGGGTGGTGTTCAAGGGAAACCAAATGGACACCACCCATTTTGGGGGGGCTCCGAAAAAAGAGCCACCCAGGTTTCTGAGTAAACTGAGCTCACCTGGGTTCTTTCTCCCCTTCAGGTGTCATTCGAGGCATTGGGAGACTGCAAGGGCGTGAATCAGAATGGGGTGGAGTACCGGAAAAAGTTGTGATTCATGGAACCATGGTGCAGCTTGGTGGAGAGTGAGCGGAAGGGCCGTGTGCTGATCCATACGAGTCCATAGGATAACATCACAGCTGCACGGCTAGTGATGTTGAAAAGAATCAGACCATGTAGAATCCAGATCCGGGTCGCCTGCATGTGTCGCCTGGAAACTGGCACTGAGGAGCTGAAGAAGGTGCAGGAGATGGTCAAGGGCTTGAACGATCAATTCAACTCCTCCAACAACGAGAAGGAGCTGCGAAACAGTCATGGAGCAAGGTTCGTGCTTTGAGTGAACTCCTTCGTGTTTATTTGTGTTTGTTTGTTTGTCCTAGCGTTGTGTGCCATTTGATGTCCCGTTCTTGTTTGTTTGCCGTGCCTTCCCTTCTTCAATAAGGTTTGCTTCCCCTGTTTCCCTTGCTTGCCCTTGTTACAACCCCGCAGATTGCGATAAAACACCACAAACCATCCTTGTCTACAGGAATCTCCTTTGGGGGGCCCCTTTTTGGTCCATCTAGGTGATTTGCAGGGGAGTAGTTGTCCTTGATTTGTGCTTTGTTTGTTTGTTTCTTAGTGTTCTTTTTGTTGCAAGCCACAATAAATGGTGACCAAAGAAGGTCATTTAGAGACTAAAGTTGAAAGGAACCATCCCCTCATGTTTGGGGAAACAACGCCTCAAAACAGTTGGTTTCAATTTACTGTTCCTTGAACCACCCCAAAAAGGGGGCTTCCAGTTACCACTATATATGGTAAGCAACAGAAACATTTCTTAGAATATTGGACCGGCAACCACTAGAACAAGGTGACACCACTACCTCACTTGCCCAAAAGCCGGCCTTTTGACATTTTGGTTTCACATGTTCATTTGTAGTCATGGCCCTAAAAGCTGAACCTTGTATTTCGTGGTAACTGAGCTAAAACTGAAAGACCCACTGGTACCACCATGGTAACCAAGGCAAGCCATTCAACATTTAGAAGTGGCAACCGCTATAACAGGGCCAGTAAGACTGCAACTGAGAGGAAAACCCCACTACAAATGTGGCTGTGGGTCAACACCCTGTACCCCTGATTAACATCAAAATAGGTGACACATGGATGTTCATCCACCCCAAAATGGGATCGCCATAGGTTGTGCAACCCATGGGCATATGGCAAGCGAGGGATTCCCAACCGGGAGACTCGCCGAGGAGACGCTGGCGCGCACCGCCGAGGAGCTCAAGGTGAAGTTGGAGCGTGCAGGCGCGGGGGAGGAGCCTGGGAAATCCAGCAAGGTACCCCGAGGAACCCAAAAATGGGGGGAGAGAGGGGCGGGGTGGGGGGGGAGGGGGGGTTGGGTTTGATGTCCTCAAGCGAGAAAAACATGAAATGTCATTTTTGGCCTGGCCACTGGAGGTTTGGGGGACATATGACATGTTGACTGGTTGCTCATTCGGTGGCCGCTGTTCAGCATGTTTTGCGATGTTGACCCCGAATTCAAGTATAACCCGTCAGACGTGGGGCTTGCAGCTGCAGCGACTGATGTGCTGTAGCATAGGTTGCACTCGCATCAACATTCAAAGTCAACTAGGTACATTGGCAACCACAAAGACTAAGCATGAATTGGATTTTGTTTAAACACAAAACCAACAACGTATGTGAGGTTGTTTTATTGAAACAATGCCCTCTACTAGAAACCAACTTTTGTTTGACCATGGCTCAGGTGAGCGGCAAGAACCTTTGAGTAGGTGACTTTGACTTGCCGATCGGATCGGCCAAACAGCTACTGAGAGAGGTGCCACTGACAATGCTTTGCCCTTTGCTGCGTTCCAATTGCAGCTGCTCCCCTAGTTTTTCACCAGACTTTGCTTATGCTTCTTGAATTCAGCACTGCCACACAACGATCATTATGCGAGTGAGCGAGTACTTCCAGTGCCCACGAACCTCATCAAATAGGGGGGGCCTGCAAGTTACATCAAGCCGGACCTTGAGACTGGATACCCCCAGTTGTTCCGTGGATTCCCTTCGTTTGGTGGGTTTGTTGCTGCGTCCCTGTCACCGCTTGCGACTGGAGGCAAGTTGGTGGACGGCCTAGCGGGCGAGAAGGTGAGGTGGACGGACTCCCTGGGGAAGTTCGACATCCAGCGCCTGAGCTGAAGACGTATGGCCATGAGGCACCTAAGGCCAAGAGGGTGGTTGTATGGTCAAACCGACAAAATACATAATATTATTTTTTGCCATGGATGGCTGTGGTTGTCAAAAATAGGCTAACCCCAAAATGGAACTCTGGAAAATGGAAGCATGGACTAAAACCTGCGGTCCGATTCCTGGTGGTTTAATTTTGGCATAATATCATTTTTGGCCATGGCGCATAACCTATGGCGATCCCATTTTGGGGTGGATGAACATCCATGTGCGACAGCTGAAGACGGCTAGGAGAGAGAAGTTTCGATGGCTGACATGTGGCCTTGCCTTTTTGGGGTACCTTTTTTTTTCAGGGTGGTGTTATGGTCAAACCGAAAAAATACATAATATTATTTTTGGCCATGGGGCATAACCTATGGCTCCATTTTGGGGTGGATGAGCACCAGGGGTACAGGGTTTTGACCCACAGCCATATAGGAGAGAGAAGCTTCGATGGTTGACATGTGGCAACTTGTGGGTTCCTCCAGAAATGGGTGCGCCTTTCTTGGATACTGTGGGACCCTCTTTCATGCACCCGCCCCCCTCTACAGTGGAACCAGTCAGCTGGACCCTCTTTAGTGAAATCCTGGGGGTCTTGGAGGGACAGTACTTAAGTTAGTATTGCCAATTTTAGTTGCCAAAGCTCTCTCTCAGATTTCCAGTACTTACTTTAGTATTGCCAATTCTACTTTACTATTGCCAAGGAACCCCCAAAACAGCCAGAACAAAAGGCAATCAGGGCTCTTGTGGGCACCCCCGTTTGTGTGACTGATTCCCCTCACTTTTTGTGTAAAGAAGTTCTCTTAAATTTGATGGTTTGGGAACAACTTGCAAGCATAATTTCCTACATCTCAGGCCTTTAACCTTTTGAGCTGGGAAGAGCTTAGGATGAGCCCCACCTCTTTAAATCGAAAGGCTGAGGCTTTGGTTTTCAGTTTTCAGCAACCCCGAAACCAGCTGGACACTAAAGAAGACCCCACCACAGTCAAATTAAAGAGGATCTGGGCATTTTGTGGGCAGCCCCCTTTTTGTGTGACTGATTGCCCTCACTTTTGTGTAAAGAAGTCATCTTGAATCAAAAGGTTTGTGGACCACTTCAAGAAAAGGATTTCCCAATGTTTGCCAGGATCAGTTTGCCCGTTTTTTTGCCCGACTTGTTGCCAAGTTTTTGTGCCCATACTTTTTTCCAGCGTTGTTTCCGGCAAAAAAGCTTCCCACAATAGAGGGCCCCTAAAACAGTCAAACGGTCCTGAATTAGAAAAACAGTTTGTACAATGGAGGGTACTATTAATAATGGAGGTCTAGCATGACCCCTTGTTGGGGCTGGTTTTATGGTCAAACCGAAAGGAAACATAATATCATTTTGGGGCTCCCCCTAGTTTGGCACATACGCATATGTGGTTCAAACACTCAATATACAGTATAGGGGCTGTTTGCTTTTGGAAAGTAGACCGACACAGCTTGCTTGCCGACGCCTTTTTCGGGCCTGCTTGCAGCGATCGGCGCAAGTCTGTGGACCTCGGCAAAAGTAGTGCTTGGCTCCGTACGGCATTTGGTACTTGTTTTTCCTCCAAGACAAGCCAGTTTGCATATTCTTCCGCGTCTCCAGAATATCTTCTTGGCGATCTGTCCATCATGCCTAGAACTGCTACCCGGGTAGGGGTGAGTATCTTGGGCTGTCCCACCAACAGTAAAGGATCAGAGTCTACCAATGAACGTCAGGGAAGACTGACGGCCCAAGATGAAGTGTCCATGAAGGAGATGTGGTTGAACCACCCACTTGAAACACATGAGTGATATCTGCACCGAATTACGTGGCATGTACCAATGTGCCAACAAGAGGGATATTCCGACGTGTTCGAACAAGGAAGCTTGGTCAAATTGCCAGGGAGCTGCACAGCCTTTTCTGATCGTTGCTTTTTTTGCGATGAGGCTTCTCTAGGGGTGTTTGAACCGGCAGGTCAAAGCGTGATAATGTGCACCCCCACAACGCACCCAATCCCCCAATTTGCTGTTGTTTGCAGCACAGTACTTCAACTTTTTGGAAGCATCTGGAGAGCAAGGGGTTTCGTACTTTTTCGGGTTCGAGTGGGGGTTTGAGGCGAATTCTGTGACCCTCGGGGTGTTCTATCTCGGTGGCTCCCAGCCATCCGCTTAGCTTTCTAGCCTTTTAGTGTTTAGTGGCAGTTTCCATTTAACCCACTAAAAGTTATTCACTCTTCGCGGGGAATCAGAAAACAGGCAGCCCAGCTATATCAAGCACACGCGGAAAACACACACACGCACACAACAAAAAAACATAATAAATTAAGAATCAAAACAAACCACCAAAAAAAAGGACTCGACTCCCAGGCAGGAGTGCCTCTTCGGGGATTGCCTGGTCTCCGCGGCCTTCATGAGCTACGCGGGGCCCTTCGGGGCCTCCTACCGCAACGAGCTGGTCACCGAGGCGGGGGAGAAGCGCGTCGAATCGCTTTGAACGGGGCGAAAGAGGAAAAGTCCGGGCGGAAAATGGCAGAAGCATAGTCTACTGCTTCTTTAGACTTTAACTTTTTGGATTTCCCTCATATTTCCTTTTAACCAGCAAAGTCCCACAGGTGAAAATGCGAGCAGCGGTCTCCCTAGGGTCAAGGCGGTTGGGAAAATGGCTGCGGGTCAAGACAATGTACCCCTGGTGAACATCAAAATAGGTGGTGCATGGGTGGAAGCATAGGTGTCCTTTTTGGTTGGTTTGCTTAAGAATATTGGTTTGGCCCTGGTGTACCTGGTGGTTCAATCATCTACCAGGACCATCCTATTTGCCCTAAAAGGACACCTATAGCGAGAAGCGGCTTCGCTAGGATCAAGTTGCGGTTCGGACAATGTCCCCGTTAAGTGCCAGAAGTGGTTAGGGTCAAGCACATATTTGAGCCAAGCCAAGGAGTGAGTGCGGTTCGGGGCCAATTTCCACAAACTACCAGAAGTGGTCTCCCAGCACCTGTTTGAGCCAACCCTTTAGCCCTTACCTGGAAGACTCAATTCTAACCAATGGCTATTGTAAGTGGGCCGCAACAACTTTTGCATTGAAGACTCAATTCTCACCGACGGCTTGTAAGAACCTCGCTGGTTCGAATTGAGTCAAAACCAATGGTTAACCAGTGGTCATGAAAAGCAAAATCCCAACCTTATGAGACAAAATCCCAACCACAAAATCCCAACCACAAAATCCCAACCACAAATCCCAACCACAAATCCCAACCACAAAATCCCAACCACAAAATCCCAACCACAAATCCCAACCACAAAATCCCAACCACAAAATCCCAACCACAAAATCCCAAATGGTTTGAAGAACCTCGCTGCGTTTGTGTTTGAAGAACCACAAAATCCCACCTGAGGAGTGGATGGCCAGCGTGAAGGAGAAGGAGCGGATGGGAAAAGAGGGACGCCGGGGCAAAAAGGGGATTGATACACATAACAAAAATATATGTATGGGAAAACAGGGGAAAGAAGGGGAATATATGCTTGGAAACGACCCCAAAATGGACAACCCGAAGAAAAGAAAAAAAGAAGAAAAGAAAGCAGACCCATATATGCATATATGAATATACTCGTTGAAGCCCGAAGGGTGGGTTTACGAGGTATGTTTATTTCGTGGCATGCGACTCCAATTGAACCCCTGGGAGCAGTTTGGAGGTGGAGACCATCTGGCAAGGCGTTGCGTAGGCACCCCTTGCTGTCGCGGAGGCATTGCGAAGGCACGCGCGTGGGCGTGTGTACAGCGTATAGGCCCCAATAGCGCGAATCAAACACTGCCCACATGGCTATGGTGGGATCTGAAAAGGGGAATCCATTTTGCAACTCAGGTGATTGTGCTTGGTTCCTTTGCTTGCCACTATCAGGGTGGTTCTCAAGTTATCCTCACTTCCTGAGTTTGCGGACTTTGAACTTGTTGGAAAGACCAGGTTAGAGGTAAATGAGCCTCCCAATTATGTATGGGTGCGGATTTATTTGGGTTTTTATCTTATTTTATTTTTTCGTTATTTTTTGGGATTTTTGTTGGTTTTTCGTCCGGGCCAGTAAAATGCCGTAGTTTACAGCATTTTCTCGCGAAATTGACGCATTTTACACCAGCCCGTCAACATCCCCAGCATCGTGTTCAACATCCCCCGCATGTTCGACCAACATCCCTAGCATCACCAACAAATTGTGGGTAACAAAATCGAAAAAGTAGCTGGCGGGTTGACGGGGTCAAAAAATGATGATTCAAATAGGAGGGCATTTCAGTCCCTGTAAAAAGTCACTAAAAAGTAGCGGGGGTTGGGGGGGCGGCAGCCCCCCCATGATGTTCGCAGAAGTGATGATTCGAATAGGGGTGCAATTCAATCTCTGCAAAAAGTCTAAAAAGTAGGGCGGGGGGTTAGCCCCACCATGATTTTCGAAGAATTGATGGTTCAACTAGGGGTGCAATTCAATCTCTGCAAGAAATCTAAAAAGAGCTGGGCGGTTGGGGGGGGGCTTCCCCCCCAGGATGTTCGAAGAAGTGAGGATTCAAATAGGGCGGAACTGGTGATGCTGATGATGCGGGAAGCCAAATCCAAAAACCAATGAAAGGGTGCAAAGGCCAAAAAGCTCAGAGAGGAACTGTGAAAGCAGAGGATGCGAAAAGCCAAAGCCGCCAAAAGCCGCATAAACGGGAAAGCCAAAACGCCACCTGCCGAAGACGTGTGAGGGCGCTGCGGCTACGAAGCCAGAGTTTGAGAGAAATCGTGGCCGAAACTGGAGTCTCAAAAGGATCCGTGCAATGCAGAGGATGCGAAAAGCCAAAGCCAAAAAGCCACCAAAAGCCGCAAAAACCAACAAAAAACCGAAAAGCCAAAAAGCCAAAAAGCCAAGAAGCCAAGAAGCCGAAAAGCCAAGAAGTCAAGAAGCCAAACAAGATCCCAAGAAGCCAAGAAGCCAAAAGCGAAGCAAATTCCAAAAGCAAAAACGAAAAACATTCCTAAAATAGATACCCCTCCAAACTTATGTATTCAAGGAACAGCTGCCCCCCTCAATTTGTTGAGACGCGACCCCTTGGGGACGAGCTATAGTTGACGATCCCGCAGGAAGTGCCGTACACCACCAGCTACACCTTTGCCAACTTCCTGGCAAAGGCCACGGAGGTGAGAGAGTGGATGCTTGGCAGTAACTTGTGACCTGTGAAAACGCGCCACTCCCTGAGTTGGACTTCAGATTGTTTGGGGCACCCAAAACAACCAAGAGGACATTTTGCACAGTTAGGAGCTTTAGGACTTTTCGCAGCTAATTCCAGGAAGTGAGTCCTGTTTTGTTTGGGGCAGTATTCATGTTGGGACACCCAAGAAACCAGAGGGAAACCAACACACAGGGAGCCAACCAACTGAAGCAACTGAAGTCTCCAATGTCGAGAGATCCTTATTTGTATCAAAGGGGATGGGGCACAAATTGGGACATGGGGTACTCTCACTGGCCCAATGTCGGAACGAATATGCCGCTTGGTAAGCATGAATAGGTCGAAGAGTGGATTTTGTGGTGACTTGCAGTTGGACACTGGAAAAGGTCGAGGAACACATTTGACTAGGTCTTGAGCCCTTCGGGTATCGGGGTCAAGTGCAACTTGGAGCGGAACATGTTGTGAACATAGCCAAAAAGTGTTTTTTTTTCTTTGCATACCAGTTTTGGGGGTGTGGGTTGTCTGTACAGACGCCTCTCGGGTCACAACACTTAGGAAGCGTTGCTCAAATCAGGAGAACAAAAAGGGAGGCGCAAACTCCGAGACAGCTTCAAACTGTCTTGTACCTAGATCATCATTGTTTGCAGTCCTCTCCTTTTTGAGGATCCTCTTTTGGGGGTTCCCTGTGAATTCCAAAGGAGACACTGTCTATGCCTTCCCGGTCAGGGCACCTAGGTCCCTCAGTAGTGCCCTTTTACCAACTTTTTTGGGGGATTGTTCCCCTAAAATAGACTACAGAAAAAAGTTGATACCAACTTATTCTAACCTCTCTACTCGAAGACCTAGGCACATTTCTTCATGTGAGCCTTTGAGGAATTTGCAGAAGCTGCCAGCAGACGACTTCAGCACGGAGAATGGCGTGCCCTTGGCATAAAAGGCCCAGCTCACTTCCTGAGTTCATGAACTTTAGACTTTTTCGGACGACCATTTGAGTGGTAAATATAAAGTTTGGACTTTTTTGGGCCATCGACTCTTTGTTTTCTCTCGGAGACCACGCAAAAGTAACACGGGTGCACGAAACAAGGCAGGCATTCTGATTATAGGTCCATGTGTTCAAGCTGCCCCACCCCTACAAAGTGCTGCTTGGGTGAGGGAGGCGGACGGATTCATGGGTGATTTCTGTGCCCTCTGCGTAACGTGAAGCAATGCAAAGCGCAATCGGACTGAAAACATCTCGTGCCAAGCACTCCTGCTCAAATCGCTTGGAGCTTCGGAACCCAGAAGTTGAGCTTCGGAACCCCTTTGGGTGAAAAACACAACTTGAAGAAAGAACATCCCAAGTGAGTCTTTGCGTTTGGATCGCTTTGTATTTGTTGGTTTTATAATGGATACAAGTGTTTTATTTATTTTTATTTCTTTTCTGGAGAGTCCCCTACATTGGAATCCTTAAAAAGCAACACAACAACAAGACAACAAACAAGGCCTGTCCTGCCAAGTCCAATTCCACTTGAGGTGCCAACCCCTTGGCCTGCCACGTCGGAAAGATTTTGAGCGAGGGCAGATGGCTGTGTTTTCCCGTGTTTTCTCGCAGGAAGCAGCCGCAAGGTAAATGTGGCGAGAAGATCCATCGCGACCTGCTGCGGTCTGCGGGATTCAAATGTGTCCAGGGCTGACCCAAGGGGAACACCGTACGAAGACACACCTGACGTGAGCAGTGGCCTAGGGTATACAGTACTCAGAATTAATCTTGAAAAACCGCAGACTCGCAAGCTGAAAGCTACACCCGCGGTCCGTGTTTTTTGAGGAAACCGTTTCTCAAGTTGGTCCGGGACTCCCAACAATGACTAATACTAGGTCCCCCAGTAGTGCCCTGTGACCCTTTGTTGGGGGAGGGTTCCCCTACTAAAATAGACTGCAGAAAAGAATCGGGTACCCTCATTCTATCCTCTCTACGGGAGGACCTAGAATACGAGGGCCCAATTTTGTGAAACTTGGAGAGTAGCTACCCATAGATTTCTTGGCCGCTGAGCCAAAGAGATCCGAGGTGTTAGTGACCAAGAGCAGGCGCTTCCCGCTGATGATCGACCCCCAGAACCAGGCGAGCCGTTCGGGTATGATATGGTTGGGCTCAGTGTGTTTTACCCCGTGGTTTTGGGTATGATATGGGTATGGGCTCAGCGCCAAAACTTGTTCTTTTTTTTTTTTTGGGGGGGGGGGGGGGCAGCCGGTGTTTTGTTTAAACCCGTGTTTTGGGTATGTTTTGGGTATGGGCCCAGCAGAAAAACTTTTTATTTTCAGGGTGATTTTGTAGAGGTAACGGCTCCCCCAAGGCCTCAAGATCCAAGGCCGCAAGTTTGCAAGAAAGGAAAACCTTTGAGCCACCCGGCGAAAGGATGAGTTTGCATCCCGTTGCAACGTTGGCCTCATGGGGCTGTGGGAATGAGGGGGCTTCCCGTTGTGCCAGAAGACCTGATAACAAGGTCCCCCAGTGCCCTTTTACCAACTATTTGGGGGAGGGTTCCCCTACTAAGATAGACTACGGAAAAATGGGTTCCCTTATTTCTAACCTAACCTCTCCACTGGAGGACCTAGATAAGTAAAGAGTGAGTCATTGGTAAGGCCAGGGCTCCCAAGACCTGCCAGCTGCCAGTGGCGCGCGTTGCCATGTGCCACTGGTCTCTTTGAGGATCAAAGCCCGGCGACCAGACCTAAATTCGCTTGGTTTCCTGGGGCTTCCCAAAGTTTTGTCCGGCATTTTGCCACGGTCATTGGAACCCTGCAGCGAAAACGTGGCGAAAACGTTTTGCCAGAGATGGGCCATTGGCAATCCAGCGTTTGTAGAATGTTGAGGAAAAAAACGGCGAAAGGTCCATAACCCCATGGACAGCGACAGCGGGGCATATTGCATGGTTGTTGTTGGGGAACCTTTTTCCAAAATTTGTGCTTATTGTGGTTTAGTGGTTGAAATCCAACCACTTAACTGCTAAAGTTTAAGTTGTTAGCTCCTGGCAAGCGACAGCCGGGCAGATTGCATCAGATCCGAAACCTTTGAGCCCGAAGCATCTCACGGACATTCGATGGGCCTGGTGCATTCGACGGCGGATTTGGAACCGATCGATCTGTCCCTTCCCGGCCGTTCTGAATTGCCCATCCGTAAGTTGAACTCGAGGGCCCAATGGTTTCCAGGACTCATTCGATGAGGGTTTGCAGTTCCGCCCACAGGCCCACAGGGAAGCACTTGGATTTGCAAGTTTTCAAATTTGGTGTCCCTTGGTTTCTATGAAAATGAAGATGGAACCCCAGCAAATCACCCAAAATGGGATTCCACACATTCGTCAGGTTCCATGTGACAGGATTTCGCCCGCAGGTAGTTCTTTCCAATTAATCCCGGCTCAGCGCATTTTGGGGGGTTATTTTATGTTTGGCCACATGGGAGACCTCTGTCCATCGAGGGACTTGCCAGGCCAATGCCTGGGTCCGGAAGATGGAGGAGACGCGGCAGCTGAAGGTCTTCGACCCGAACTCCAAGGAGCTGAGCACCGGGGGACCGGTTGGGTCCGGTTGGGAGACGCTTTGATAGACGAGGGCCACGGGGTTTTTGGAGGGAAAGCTCTTGAGCAAGGAGCCCCTTGTTTGGGATTTGTTCTTTTTTTGGGGGGGGATTCGATTCGGGATTCCCCGGTGGCCGTTTTGGAAGTTGGATTCTGGGCTTTCGCCTTCTGCTTTGCGAAGGTTGAACATGTTGCCTTGGACCCTTTGACCCACCTTGGGAACGCGGAAATCCCCGGTCGGACATGGAACTTCGAATGTTGAAACCGTCCCCACCTCCGCAATTGAGCGTCTTGACCTGAACTTGGTCGACATCGATGGGTGGTTGCTGTTTCAACTGGGTATCCTTGGATGGTTTGCGCAGCGGGGGCCTTAGGGAAGCAACGCGCATCGATCGTTGCGGAAAATGGCCCAGGGATTTGTGGTGGTCGAGGTGCTCTACACTCATTCTGTGTACATCGTTTGTTTCGGAAAATGACAACCTGTCAGGGACCTGGGGAAGCAATGTGTAATGTCGACCTATGATTAAAAATCCTCCCCCGATTAAAGTTATGTTGTGGGCCGGCACTGATTCATAAGCCCCCCCAAATAAAGTTATGTTGTTTTTTGTGTGTGTGTTTTTTTTTGGCGGGGAATCCACACACACTCACAAAGAAAACACACCAGACAACACGCACACACACACACACACCCGCTAGCATCATCTCAACCTCTTCCACTAGCTTGTCTGATTGGTCAGTATCTGCCTCGCCTGCCTTAAAATTTCAGATCTACAAAAAATACTAGCTCCCAAACTGCAAATTATTTACATACTCTTGTTTGAAAAGTGGCCCCGAATCAACCCTACAAGGGGGGTAGTACTTGGGGGTTGAAAAAACATTATTTAGGGGGCCCCCCTAAATAAAGATTTCTGGTTGCCCCCCCCAAAAAAAAGAAGAAGTGTCACCAGCAATACTAAATCAATTAGAATCCCAACAAGTCAAATCTCAAAAGGAGGCTCCAGCAATACTAAACCAGTTGAAACTCAAATCCCTCAGCAATACTAAACCAATAGGAAACTCAAATCCCTCAAGTCAAATCTCAAAAGGAGGCTCCAGCAATACTAAACCAGTTGAAACTCAAACCTCTCAGCAATACTAAACCAATAGGAAACTCAAATCCCTCAAGTCAAATCTCAAAAGGAGGCTCCAGCAATACGAAATCAATTCAATACTCAAATCCACCAATACTAAACCAATTGGAACCCCGAATCCAATCTCAAAAGGAGGCTCCAGCAATACTAAATCAATTCAATACTCAAATCCACCAATACTAAACCAATTGGAACCCCGAATCCAATCTCAAAAGGAGGCTCCAGCAATACTAAATCAATTCAATACTCAAATCCACCAATACTAAACCAATTGGAACCCCGAATCCAATCTCAAAAGGAGGCTCCAGCAATACTAAATCAATTCAATACTCAAATCCACCAATACTAAACCAATTGGAACCCCGAATCCAATCTCAAAAGGAGGCTCCAGCAATACTAAATCAATTGAAACGCAAAAATATGTGTGCAATAGTTAGCAATTCACAATCAAGTTCAGAACACTATTTAGGGGCGGAAGTTGTTTGGGGGGGGGGGTGTATTAATCAGAGGTAGACATTAGAAGATGGCCGGGACCCAGGGGTTGTGGAAACATGTTGGTTCTATTGGTAGGTCACCCCCACATTCTTTGAGTGGCCAGCGAAAACAGTGACAAAGTCAAGTCATGTCATGGCTGAATGAGCAGACAAAAAATAGGACAAACACACACTAAGCGGTACCCGCATCATGCATTCCGCAGACAGTTTGGCTGGGTGTTTCAGTGAGTGGTTCATTTTTTGGGGGGAAGAGGGTTCTCATTTGCCCAAAGCCGACCTTTGTCATGGCTGAATGGGCAGAAAAACACGCTAAGCGGTACCCGCATCATACATTCCACACACAATTTGGCCTTTTGTGTTTCAGTGAGTGGTTCATTTTTTGGGGGGAAGGGGGTGAGGGATTTTTGCCCAAAGCCGACCTTTTGACCTTTTAGCTTCCTCTTGGCCCACAGTTTTTCGTGCCCAAAGCTTGGCCTTTGAGCCTTTGGTCCTTTGGTCCTTGGGGCCCGTGAGGCTTTTTTCAGCCTGCGCATCCATTTGGCTGCTCAAAAGCATACCAAAATGAATGGCCCCAAAATGGCAAATCGAGAACCCAAGCCTCAATTCTGAGCCGTGGAATTGTTCGAGCTTTCCATTTGCCAGTTTTCCATTTGCCATTTTCCAGTTCCAAAAATTCCATTTGCCATGGCCAAATGTTCAATTCGCCGTGTTTTTTTTTTGGCGCCTTGGAGCGCCCCAAACCTATTCGCAGGACATCATGAAGTCACTGGAGCGCGCCATCGAGTTCGGAAGCCCTGTGCTCCTGGAGAACGTGGGCGAGGAGATGCGCTTGAGATCGTCGCTTTCCAACAACCCAGGGGATCAGATTCCTTCGAGGAGGAGATGCGCTTGAGATCTTTTTGTTGGGCTTTCCAAAACAACAGCTTGAACTACACTGAAAATCAGGGAAAGTGAGTGTGTGTGGAATTTTTTAGGTAACCATCTTTTCCACAAAAACGCTAGAGGATCCAGTTCCCGCCTGACAGTTACCCAGGGGAAATTCCAACAGGTTTTTGGTTCAACAAGTGGAACCCGCTCACATGGGCCCCAGGACGCCCAGTTCGGTTCCATGACCTGGGGACTCCTTGGATGATGTCAAAAGAACCAAATGAGACCCATGCAGGTACTTTCCCAGGTTCTTCTTGAATACTTCCCAGGTTTGAAGACCTCCTAGGCACATTCAAGCAAGAAAAGAACCAAATGAGACCTACCACTCGAGCACTTCCCAGGTTTGAACGTGCCACTTCTATGGACGGTTGCCCATTTGACATGAGGAGCTGGATCCATCGCTGGAGCCGATCTTGGCCAAGAACATCATCGACAGCGGCGGGGGCAGCCTTTCTCTCAAGGCGGGAGCTAGTGGTTGGAAACGGAACTTCCATTTTCTTGAGAATATGTTTTTCCCCCGTTGGTTTTTACAGGGAATCTATGACTACTTATTCTTCTTCTTCTTTTTTTTTCTCAGGGGTCTTAACCAAATGGAAGGGAAGCGTGTCAGTAGATGTGAGGATCATGGCAGGTGACAAAGTATTGAGATGGCCTACTTTGGTATGACTGCGGAGCCTTGATGCAACACTTATGCAAGCTGTGATCGATATGATATTACTTGGACGCGAGTGATTGGCCGGTGCGTAAAACCCTGCGATGTTTTGTTGTTTTTGGATGAATGTTGCTTCACCTTCACCTGCGACCAGCTTGTATATATGTTACTTATTCCTTTATTTGTTATTTCTATCTTTCTTTTTCCTTTCTCTCCTTCTCTCTTTATTTCTTTCTTTGTTTTGTTTTTGTCTCTTCCGCCGACGATTCGGTGTGAACCCGAGCTTCACCCGAGAGCAACACCGCAAGAGGCCAACACTGTGAAGGCGTTGCAATGCTTCGCGGAAGAAGCTGCTGGAAGTGTCGAATGACAAACATCTTGAAACGGTGCTGGTTTGCAATTTCGCTGGGCCCCTTTTTGGCATCCCACTTAGGCGGCGCACGGCACCCGGCTCCAAAGGAGAAGTTGTTATTGAAATTCCGGGCCCCACTTTTTCGCTCGAGGTAGGCGACAACGTGCTGGACTACAACGCCGCCTTCATGTTCTACATCACCACCAAGCTTTCCAACCCCCACTATACCCCAGAGGTGTCCACCAAGACCACCATTGCGACTTCCCAAAGCCGGCCTCATGTGGTTTATGTTAAAGACAAGGAATACAAATGGGAGGAGGGTGCTTGGGTGGTCATGTGTTCTTTTTTTTGGGGGGGAAAAGCAAAGTGATACCAATTCAAGGAGGGTGCTCAGATGCTCGGCTTCCAATTAGAACCCAGCCGACGCTTCGGTGACCCCGTGAAATTGTGTAACGCGTGGTGTGTATCAGTGCACGTGTGCAAAGAGTATTGGGGGGTCAGGATTATTGGCTCTGAATGTGAACGTTTGGATGGGCATCTCATGATAGTTACAATATGCCTACCTGTCGAAAGTGCAGAATCAATTACAACTTAGAAGCTTCATTTGGAAGAGCTCAGTTCGCACTTGATATACCATGACACGTGATCCAACGGCACAAGAGCAGCCCTGCTGAACATGCAACAAAAGACGGCCTGCCTGATGTTTTAGAGTCGAGGTCAGAAGACTTGGCATGGAGTGGCGCTGGAGCTACTGGGTTGTCAGGAACTGGACTCATTGCTCATGAGGCCAAAGCCTAGGTGTCCCTCACTGAACCCCAAGAAGACTGTGCTACTCTGAAATACATGCAGAATCGGAACCCGGCATCAACAAGCTCCTGGCTGATTTTGATCGCGTGGTTTGGTCCATTTTAGAGGCAATCCTTTGTGTCTGGAGGAAACGCCCCCTATTAGTCTGACAGAATTGTGACTCCTCTCAATCTTCACAAACAGAAGAATATTGCTCATGGTTCTGTTCCAACGGCTGGCACAAAGCACCCCTTTGAGGGTCCCTGGGTCTTTTTTCCCTTTGTTGCATGGCCTGAGTTGTTTCCTCGTTTTGTTCACTCTGAAAAGGGTGCTGAGAAGCGTGTGAATCCTTTGCCGCAGTCGCTTTGCCCTGTTGCCCCTTTGGGCATGGTTCCACTAAAGGAGCCTGTCGACGCTTGTTAAGGTAGGCAGAGCTTTCGGGTGAATTTGATGGCGGGCCTTTGGTAGAACCTTCCCCCCGATCTTTTGGACGACTTGCTGGGCAACCGTCCTTTGGGATTCCATTTTCCTATCAAGGCGGTTTGTAGCTTCCAAAGGCATCATTTCAGCTTACCCTCTCACCAAATCAGAGGGACCAACCAGAAGGTCCCTTTTAGAGGAACATATTTGTCAACTTATGTATGGGTGCGTTGGGCAACCCACACCCCCTCTTTTCGCAACTTCCAAGTGATTCGCCCGTTTCGGCACTATGAGTGATCCCCCCCAAAGAACAAAACAAACACAACTAAAGGTTTTCAACTCGGGACCATAGCAGCCCCAGACTCCGACTCAAGGCGCAAAGGAACAAAAAAGAACAGAAAAGAAGGACAAGAAAGCAAGCAAGAAAGAAGGATGGCCCTGCCATGTCATTGTTTCCCTCAAGACCGCCATTTGGCTTGGGTAAAAGATGAGGATGTCCTACTAAGGTGGACCCGGACAGTTTCATTGAACTGGGGGAAGGGAACCAAGCTCAATGCAAGTTCACCGACAAAAACCAGGTAGGGCCGGAAGGTTTGTGTGAGGTGACCAATTACCAAACCAACCAACTCTAGGTTGTCCACCAAAGCCAGGTAGGGCGGAAGGAGCACAGGTGTCCTTTTTGGTTGGTTTGCTTACAAAAATCGAAGGCCTGGTTTGCCTGGTGGTTTAATCATCTACCAGGGAAACCGATCTATTTTCCGGAAACCTATGGGAAGGGTTTGAGGTGAACTTCATCGTGGTGCTGGACGGTCTCACCAACCAGCTGCTGGGCGTCATCGTGAGGTCTGAGGACTCGCGCTTGGAGGAGGACAAGAACCGCCTGCTCTTTCAGGTGGCCAAAGGCCGGGGCTTACGGCAAGCGGGGGCTTGCTCGGAGCTGATGAAGTTGACTGAACATGTCCCAGGTGGTTGGCTGTTTATACGCATGCCGCATACATATTATATCATATGATACATATAATACATATAATACATATAGTACATACAATACATATAGTACACATAGTACATATAGAACATATAATGCACTATGTTCATGTTTATCACACAACGAACAACATCCTGAAACATGGCCGGTGGTTTGAACGGTTGGGTTCAGCAATAAAATGATGAATGACCATTGGCACAGAGCCATCCTGAGCATGTTCTTGAGATTGTGACGAATGTGCGGATAGCTTTCACAAACATCCTTAAGGCGGAGGTTGCTTGTCAAGAAAAGCTGACTCAAAGGAAAGGACTGCTCAAGCATTGGGATTAGCTCCCATGGGTCATGTGGATTTGTGTCCATCAAGCCTTCTTCGAAAGTTGGTGCTATTTGTGGCTTCATTTCAGCCTTGCCAAACTGCGAATGGTTGATTTCAAGCATTTCGCCACCAGATTCTTGCTGTCTTGTTTGTTCTCTTTCGATTGACTGTCTGACAAAAAACCAGGGGCTCCCTTTTTTTTTCACCCTTCATACTTGTTTTTCAACCCTTCCTTTTTTTTAACCCTCCGACCTTTTTGGAACCTCTCAACAGGGGACCTTGTTTTTCTAACCCTCAAGGTTTGAGGGCTAGAAAAAAAGGGAAGGGTTGAAAACAAAGGTTCCCCAAAAACCAGCCGCTTTTGCGTGTTACTTGTGTGTTCCTTTCCCCGAGCTCGCCTCCCTTGACCTTGAGTCCGCCAGGTCGCAACCGCTTGGTGGAGCTGGAGAACGAGATTCTGCGCTTGCTGGCGGAGACCAAGGCATGGTGCAAATTCTATCGGTGACTTGCTGGTGCCATAGGGAATGAGAAATGGAAGGAACCTGAGGATTCCCGAAGGAAACCACCAGTTGGATGGTTTTTCTTTGGGTCATTCCATTTCTCATTCCCGTTGCTGAGCGCCAGCAAGGTGATTGTCAAACTTGTGGTTATAGAGGACGCAGGTTGGTGAGTGCGCGGGAGAATCAGAGAGCTTTAGAAAGATCATAGCCACTGGTCACTAAGTCACGAAGACGCTGTGATGAGGCTGACTGGCAACAGAGTAATGTGTTTGCTGATGGCAGCTCTTGCTTTGTGATGGCTTCGTTTGTGACCGCTGAATGATGTTCTCATGTTGCCGAAAAACTAGGCCGCTGCACCAAAGAGATTGTGGCGTTGGGCTTGGCGCTTGGAAGCTGTTCGTAGTCGCGTAGCGGCCATGCCTGGGATTTTTTGACTGTTTAATTTTGTTGTAATACTTCTTCCTGTCAAAGGACTTGCCGAATCGCAAGTTGGGCTTCAGGCATCGAATGAATCCGAAGCTTTCGGACTCAGCCCCGAACTTGATCTAATTGGGATGTCTTCTTCCCACCCGCTCAAGCGGCTGGGTTCGGACCATCTCGGCCCCCCTGAGGGCTCTCTGCTGGATGATCTCAGCCTGATCGACACGCTACAGGAATCCAAGGTCACCAGCAGCTCGGCCTTTTTCTGACACGAGTCTGGCATCCATGTCTTCGGTCGCCCATTTTCTGGCCGCCCACTGAAGTTTTGCATGCCCGGATTTCCAGGGGCAGAAGTTGCCTACTGCTCAGTCCAGAAAGAAACTTGACTGCACCACAAAGTTGCTTCAACTCAAAAGTTTTGGGCAAGTCCCTGGTATTGGATTTGCATTTCTTTGTATGAGGTCTGTTTGACTTGATGCGACTGTTCATTGGGTTTCACGGCAAGGTATGCGGACCACAGAGCAGGTCGCCCACGCGGAGCAGAGCCTCGACATGTGTTCAGCTTTGGTCTAGGTGGGAGTTGTTTCCACATGGCAATCGTTCTTTTCTTTGTTGTTGTTTCTTTAAACAAATCCTTGCTTGGCTTGCCTTTTTTAAAGAATAAATCAATACGAATCCTTGGTTGGCTTGCCAGAATGACCAGTTCCTGGACTTTAAACTTTTTGGAAAGGCCATTTGGGTTGTAAATGGACAGTTTTGTTTTTGGCCAATCAACTCAGGTGAGTAGATGGAAGCTGTTTCCTTTGGCTAGTTGCCCTGCTTGGGCTCCTGTTCAAGTGAAAAAAGCAAAGGTCTACCACCCGTTGGGGTTTCTTTGTTTGCAAAGCCAATTCGCGACATCCTGCTTCCAGATGGTAGTTATTTCCGTAGTGGTGTCCCACCATGGATCACCCACGAAACGAAGCCGAACGGGGCCACTTGGAGGGCACTCGGTCTGAATCAAAAACGCTTGGGGCTCACACCTAATCAGAGGGGTAGCCAGTCTCGATGGTGTTTGTTCTAGTCTAGTCCGCGCAAGCCTCTGGATGTACGACCACCCCTCTTCTTGGGATATGGAGGCTTCGGTTACTTGAAGGTGTTGTGGGCCCACATGACGGTAGGTCCCGGTCCCACGCTGGCTTGGCATCTTTGCTTGGAGTCTCCTTTGGGGTTTGGGCTGTGGAGCCGCAAAACTGTCAGATGGTGGGGTTGCCTTTTGTTTGCTACTAGCTTCTATCAACGGGAATATCGCATACAAACTCGGCGTGCCCAATGGTTTCTCTTTCCCCTCCCTTCCCAGCAACCCTTGCAAGGGTTCCAACACAAAGGACGCACCCGTACTCCCTTTGGCATGTTGGAGTTCACAGGTCTGTTAGACTCTCAATTCCGGGTTCAAGCCCTAAGACAAGGGCGGATTTTCCATCTTCTGTGCTATGGGGGCCGTGTTTCTGGTTTTTAGACCTCAGATACCCTCCCATCCACATGGATGACTGGGGTTCTGGTCCAAACGGACCACATAGGGAGCTTTTGCGTATGGTGGACTGAGTCCTAGGGATGGTTGACCCTGAGAGTTGCCATGACTCAGTTGTTCAGTGGCCCCCTTTGTCCCTTTTTTTTTGTGGCTGCCCCACTAAAATGGTCTTCCCAAAAAGGGTTCCCTTTTTTTTCAGGGTCACTGAACAACTGAGATGAGGATTAAGGGAACCAAAGTACGAGTCATGGACACCTCGCGGATTCGAGACAACCTTCGGATTTCAGGTTTCAGATGACGTGGGGGACATGACCTGTGATGTGGTGCATGAGCAGTTCGGAGTGTCTTTTTTTTGGGACCCCTTTTTTTTTTTGGAGGGCAACCAAGAGGAAAACCAGATATCTAGTGGGTACCCCGAAGAGAAAAAAAAGGAAGAAACAAAAACACGTTTCACCCAAGTGAAGAGGAGTGATGATTGATCTTTGCTAAGCAAGAACGTTCGCCCCAAGTGGAGTGACGATTGCTTGCTTCGTGATCTTTCGGAGGAACATGATCAAGATCGACGGGCAGCGGGAGAACTACCGTCCCGCGGGCCTGCGCTCCGCGGTCTTGTACTTTGTGCTGAACGATCTGGTTGCCATCGATCCCATGTACCAGCCACCCGGCGGGTTTTCCCGGGTTTGTTGGGGGAAAATCCACCGAGTTTGGGGGGGGGGTGGTGTTAAAGGGAGACTAATTGGAATACATTGGAGCATTTTGGGGAATTGGTTTTAGAAGGAGTCTAATTGGAAGTAGCCCCCCAAAAACAAGAGCGGTGGGGGTGAATCTAGGCGTGCAGTTGTAGCAGGGAATGAGAAATGGAACGAGCCCGAGAAACCCATTGCCTATGAAACCCCTGCCGGTTCATTCCTAACACCCGGAAGGTCATTTCCAAGTAAAGGGAGACAAGCTAGAAGTAATTTGTCCATTGTTTCTTCTCCCGTGGTCGTGGTGAATCTAGGCGTGCAAGATTTGGTTTCGTTTGCTTCTTGAATTCGCAAGTGGGTGCCAACGACCGAGGCTGGAGGGTTGCCAATGGGTGAAGTCAATAATATTGTTTGTTGACCCTCAGACATGTAGGGGAAACGCAACGTGGCCCCTTTTGAACTGCTTTGTCTTTGTACTTGTTGGGAAAAAAGTGACAAGGTCCTCTTCAAGGTGTTTACTCAATTTCCCTCAAAAGTGAGGGCACAAGCCCAAGGTGAAATGCTAGCACCATGCTGATTTTGGAATCACTGTGTCTAATTTCAATGATTGGACATCTTGATGTTTGTGTATTTCATCAGTCTCGAAGGAAACCAAAGAGTCTGGAGTTGGACGGGCTAGTGTGAGTCTGTGACAGCTCCATCCGTGAGCAGAATGCATGCGCAAGGAAACCACGTCTACTGCTCAACAGGCTGAATGGGGCTCACCGAGCTTGGGATGAGAAGGTCACAGGGTGCAATCCGATGCAGACCAAGGCATAGGCGTCCTTTTTAGGTTTGATTAGAAATAGATGGCATTGGCTTAGATTGGTTTTATTCCATTTACCAGGGCCATCTATGTTCCAAAAGGATACCAGGTTCCCCTACTAAAATAGACTACAGAAAAAAAGGGTACCCTTATTCTACCCTCTCTAGAGAATCTAGATACCAAGGTTTGCCTTGGCTGCCTATGAGCATCTCTACATCCAGAGTATTGAGAAGAGCGCTGAGAAGAAGATCAATGTGGGAGGCACGCCTGTAGATCTTGCGTCAGAGAGAGGGGGGCCGCGCCATGTGGCGCTGCATTTCTTGGGTAGGTACTCTTTTCACCTTGGCTTGAAGGGAAGCCACACCCATATGGCTGTGGTTGTCAAAATCAATGGTATCCCATTTTGGTTGGTCGGTGAATTTACCACCCATTTTAGAACCTATTTTAGTGGGGATTGGGATGTTCACTGGGGGTACGGGATTTTGACCCATGGCCATATGCTCCGACATTGGGCTGAGCTTTGCCATGCATCACGCCCAAGGGCGCTCCTTACTTGAAGATGTCGTGCTGCAGGTGTGTGATTGTTTGGCAATCTACACAGACTTGGTTGTCTTCGATTGGCCATTCATGAAGCCTTCGTTGGGTGCTATGTAAATCTTCAGGAGAGCAACCCCCTGTTTCAGCCGGCTGCACTCAACGGACGGCTTCCCAAACTGAAGATGGCCTGCGATCTTCGGAAGCCATTCCGGGTCACAGCCCCAGAATGGGCTTCCTGAACGCACCCAGCTGGCCAAGGGTCAAAAGCCAAATCGTGCCCCCAGTGAACATCCGATTCAATCCCCAGTAAAATAGGTTCTAAAATGGGTGGTGCATTCACCTACCAACCAAAATGGAATCCCATTGGTTTTGACAACCACAGCCAGCTGTTCAGGCGTGGAAGAGCGCATCGAGGACTTGAACGCCTTCCACGCGCTCGCGGTGTACAAGTGCCATGTCGGTGTGGTATCTTTCCAAATGAGATGCGGACCCCGAAAAGAGGGGTATGTCTACTCTTCATGGTTTTACATACCCCAAAAGGTTTGCTCGCGGCGGTAAGGGCTTTCTTGAACAAGCGCCTTCATAACGAGCCCCTATCCTCCAGGTTGCACCAACAACCTCAACTTTGAAGATATGGTATTTTTAGCCTCAGAACCGGTGCAGGACTATGGGTTGTTTTTTCCTCAAAAGGGTGGACGCACAAAATGGGCTTGGGTTTCCTTTGCTACGCAGCCCCAAAAGGGCTTCTCCAAGAAAGACTGACAGCTCCCCCGCCCCACAGCCACTTGGCACTTGGGCTTGTCGCTTTTGCAGGGGACGCCCAACATGAGTGGTTTTCCTTTGGTTCCCCTTTAAGACCTACCAAAAAGACGAGCCAGCCCCACAAAAAGGACGAGCCACCGATGCAACACCTCAGATTTTCAGCCGTCAGACGGGCCGTCAGACGAGGTACGGCTGCCGTGCCATCTTCGAGCGCCACAAGCTGCTGCTCTCGTTGCATCTTTGCGCGCAGGCCATCGCGGGGCGTACGCGGAATTGCGGGGACATGCACCGCGAGAGCGCGTCTTGGTGCCAGTGTTGCACTTGGGCTGTGTGTGTGTGTGTGCGCTCGCTTTGCAGATAAGTGCGTGCGTGTGTGTTTTGCTGTTGGTGTGGTTGGTTAATTGGTTCCTTGTTTTCTTGTTTGCTTGTTTGTTGGCTGGTTTTTGTTGCTTGCTTGCGGCTTGCATTGGTTGCATGCTTGCTTGATGGCTTGCCTTTGTTGCGTGCTTGCTTGCTTGCTTGCCTGCCTTCTCGCTTGCTTGCTTTTGTGTGTGAAATCGGCAGCCTGCACCTGTGAAAGGATCTTCAACTGGGACCCTGTGCATCGCTGCGGTTGGATCAACTGGATGGGCCGGCGTCCCTGAGCAGGTAGTAATCAAGGATGTTGCAGCTGGCCCGCATGGCAAGAGTGGGCACAGGGTTCTGAATAGCTTCCAGCTGCTTAAGACTATGGTTTATTTTCCCTTGTTGGTTTCAAAGGGAATCTATCACTACTGGAAATGTTTTTTTTTTGGTTTCCCGGGGGCTTAAGCAAATGGAAGGCTTGGCAGAGCTTTGACACGGAGACTTCCGAGCCGTTCCTTGCTCCTAAATCGCCCTGTGAGGCACCGTGACCCATTTGGCTTGACGTTCTGGACAACCCGTCCGCCATTCGTGGCGATCTGTTGCCGCAGTGCCGGCAGAAAACGTTGAAGCCGACCAAATGCAGCAGAGCTGCTAGTTTGCCAAACAATCCACGGGCCGCGGTGACTGATGGGACTTCGGAGTTCAAGCAAAAGCTTTAGAGCCCGGGCGGAGAGACCTCATAGTTAGACACGTCACAACGGGGACAGCTCCTTGGCACGGCTTCCATTTCGGGAGCTGCACGGCGCCTAGAGTCAGCTTGGGAGTGAATTCCATCGGTAGGTGGGTATGGGTCAAAATTAGGGGACGACAAGTTTTAGTCATTGTTTCCATTGGGGTTACCCTACCTGGAGCCCCGAAACGCCACTTTTTCTCGGTCAAAAGGCATATGTGGCCTGTTCCCCGGTCATTTGCCTTAGTTGCCCGTATTTGGCCGTATAAAACCCGTATTTGTTGATCAAATATTGGAAACACAAGCGAAGGACATCGTATTTGGCCGTATTTTTTTCGGGCAAAGCCTTTTGACCTAAAAAAACAGTGTTTTGGGGCCCCAGGTATTTTTGACTCCCTCGGCGCCAGGTGTTGAAGTACTCCAACGACCTCAATGAGACCGAGTTCTCCTTCTTCCTCTTCGGTGGGCAAGTCTTTGACCGGAGCGGTCAGCCGCCCAATCCGTCCCCGGATTGGATCAACCAGAGCAGCTCGAAACAAAAAAAACTGACATCCTGAAATGGTGGACTCCCTTCTGGGGAAAACTTAGGGGACGCCAAAAATAGCCACCTTTGGGTGTCCTTCTTTTTGGTTTGAAACCATGGGAATTTCCAAAAGCAGCTGGAGGCGAACTCTGAATCCTTGCGCGGGGGCATCTCAGGGTTTCGTTGGGCCGGTTTTTGCTCGCATCCAGCTGAGGTATGTGGGACAACGTCGTGGAAGCTGACGGCAAGTTGGACTCCTTCAAAGGCGGGGCGAGATTTTATGCCGAGCCCAGGCCAACTGGCAGTACTTCTTCTTCTGCATATAGGATGCTCACTAGTCTTTGAACGCATTCAAACGATGTCCCCGTGTTTTTGTCTTGAAGGGCGCCTTGTAGAAAGTGGACGAACGGCAGAAGGCCAGCGGTATAAGCTGATGCACAGGCGCATGGCTGTCGGGCCTCGAAGAGCTTACGATAAGCCGTTCAGGCATGCCTTTGGCATAGTGGATGGACGAAATCCTGCACCTCAGAGACCCTGGAAGGATGAATTCCCTGTAAATGGCTGTGGCTCAAAAAACCGGTACAAAAATGGAACCCTGGTAAGTGGAAAAATGGACCAACACCTGCGTAACCCCTGCTGTTTCATTTTGAGCCACACCTAAATACCAACAAACAATGGTTTCCAAGTGGTGCGAAATGGATTTCGTCCACGGTATGCGACGGATGGAAGGCGATTGGCAAGTTTTTTCACATGAGCCAACAAAAGGGGTGCCAAGTGAGTCGGAAGCACGGCTCCAGATGCGTCAAAGTGTAATGGACATCGAATTGCAGGACACTGCATGTACTGTATACAAATGAAATGTACATGTACAATTATATTGCATATGCACAGCTATATTCATGTAGTTTGCCGCCATGCCCTCCGTGTGACTCCTCAAACCACCTTAAACGTTGTGAGGACTGACTAGGGAGCGTCGCGAGAGCAAACCACCCGAAGCCAGGGGAGTTGTCAAGTCGAGTCCCTTGGAATCCGCTTGCCCAACTGGACGGCCCGCTGTGGACCCCTTGAGGCCTCGAGGCACATTTTTTCGGTGTGCCCGAGGCTTCCAGACCTCCCTGGAGCAGTCGCTGCGAGACTGGAAGCCCCTTGACGAGCTTTGAGCTCGCCCGCGAGCCTTTTTTTCGGGAGCCGGAAAGGCAGGGTTCCATGCAGAAAGTCGGCGCTCGGCGCTCACAGTGCGTGAGCCCTGCATGAAACCGAAAGGAACCTAAGCCTTGCAGAACATGGCTGTTTGAGAAAAGCGCCAAGTGTTTGCTCACTACAAAAACCTGCTAGCGACAGTTGCATATTGGTGTGGGCCGACGCTGACCTTGTGTCCAAGGAAAGCCAACCACCAAAGTTCCAGGCAGAGCATGGCCCAATGCTGGCGCCATTCACTTCATACGGCTGTCAACATGGCGTAATTAAGCACTGAAGACGTCGTTTTTATTTACTTGTTTCGGAGGTGGCTGATTCTAGGGACATGCAATCACGTTGCTGGCTTGTTCTGCTCATTCTTTTTTTGGGCCATTGCGACATGCCAAGCAGGCATTTGGGTAAGAGATGGTAAGAGTCAAACAAACCATCTGGGCGCTCATGAGCCTCAAACTGGTCGTTTTACCCGTTGCACTCCGCTGACCCAAGGGTCATCTTGCGCCTATGGGGGTCTTGTACATGAGCTCTGGGTCAGACATCGGATTCTGAGGAAGTGGTACAGCGGATCCGAGCCGGAGAAAGACAACCTGCCCGGGGAGTGGCACGAGCGCTTGGACCCGCTGCAGATGCTTGGCTCCTCTTTTTGCTTGCTGGTGCTCAGGGAATGAGAGAATGAGCCCGCTAAACGTCTATAAGCCATTCCCTATGGTTTCTTTTGAGGGAATCCCCTTCCGGTTCATTCCCGACACCCTGGGTCATTCCCTGACTACCAGCAAATTTAAAACCCAGCAGGAACCTTTTGAGGGAGCCGTGCTCGTTCACGGAATATGCACTCGCGACCCGTTGATCAGCCAGTCGCTTCACGGTTTCAGGGACCGGCAGAAGCTGCAGCCCTTTGACCTTCTGACTCACGGAGATTTCTAGTGCTACCTTCCATGTCCATTCTTAACCCACGGATCCGATTCTTTCTAGAAAACCTCCGGAAACAATGGTTGAACATCATGGGGAAGCAACCCTTGGAGGATTGAATTTCCCTAGGCCCGCGGGCTGTAAGATCGATTGTGTTTGACCCATGGCCTTCTTTTACCCGAGATCCCCTTTGTCCAGCTTGGCAAGGGATTCCATGTTCGTGGCACACATCTGCCAGTCCCGCACGACCCAAGATGGTTGAGCTGGGGTCTCTAAAACTCCCCATTTAAGGCGTGAAATAGATTCTTCCGGTTGCTTCCTTTTCCATTCTGTTCAAACATCGTTCTTTTCAAAAACCAGCCATGTTCCCTGGGTTTCTGGAGGTTTTCGAGAAAGAAGGATTCCTGGAAAGAATGGGGAAGGCAGCCCTAGAACTCTACTCATTTGCCATTTACCTCCCGGAAAGGTGTCTCAAGTCTTCTCCCAAAGAGGTACCGATGGGTTTGGAGCGGCTTTAGGTTGGATTCCAGGCTTATCCCTTCCCAATGCACCCTAGTGCTTCCAGTTGCCATTGTAAGTCACCAGGTTTCTTTACCGCTGGGTTTCACATGATGGTTTTCCCTGACGGCGAAGCAGAACCCATCCCTTTGTCGCTTTTGGAGGCACTGAGGCACGCCTTTTGGGAGAGATTCTTTGCTTTCTCTCTCCATTGGAACGAAGAGGGGCTTCTGCTAAAGGGGCTTCTGCTAAAGGTGTCCTAATCTCAGTTGTTCAGTGGCCCCCTGTTTCCCTTTTTTGTTGGTGGCTGCCCCACTAAAATGGTCTTCCCCAAAAAAGGGTTCCCTTTTTTTCCAGGGTCACTGAACAACTGAGAAATGCCCTGCCATTGCATTGTTGCTCATTAGCCAAGAGCTGGGGAGAAAGGTGTGAAGCGTCTTGGCCCTCCCAACGGTCATCTCAACCTTGGGCCCCTTCCCGAGGGGCTAATGATATGGTTAGGGATGTGCACCAGAAGCAGACGGCGCATTGTTTCGAGAGGAATCTTGGTCAGATCATTACACACAAAAAACAATTATATATTTGTACTTATATATATATATATATCAAACAAGAAATAACGGCTTAAAGTGGTGCCATCTACTTTGATCCTGGTGCAAACCGGGGTACCGATGCGGACTCTCAGGAAGCTCATTGTGGTGCGCTGCGTGCGCCCCGACCGGGTGCTGCCGGCGGTGCAGGTCTTCGTGGTGCCTCAGATCACTTGGGAACAACCTTGGTTTGAGAGGCAAACAAAAGGAAACCAGCCATTTTGAGACAAACCCATGCTTCTTTTTTTCTGGGAGGGGGGGGGGGGCAGGGTAGCATTATCGCCTTGGCTTAAACTTGTGTAACAGGAAGCCAAACAGACTGGAGCCATTCTGGGGTTTTGAATCCCGTACCTTAAACGAGCTCCAAACGAGCTCACCCATGAGGTCTTATTTTGAAACACCCCCTTGTTGTACTGGGCTGTTTAAATAGGCAATCTTTAATCCTTACCTTGGGTTACGAAAGGAAGCCGTTCTCATTGAAGTTGTCGTGCAATAGGAATCATGGAGTAGGATTGGCTACCACTCCACCTTCAACCCCAATGGTGTGAATATTTGTTCTACCCCAACTCCGTCTGATAAAACAAGAGCTTATTTTTGAACCCCAGAATTGGCAGCTTCCCAAAATGATTGTCCTGCCCACCCACACAAGAAACAGCCTCCAGAAAAGAGGTATGTATATCGTGTGTGGTGTGTCGTGTGTCGTGTGTCGCTTGTGGTGTGTCGTGTGTCGTGTGTCGTTTGCCGTTTGACGTTTGTCGTTTATCGTGTGTGGTATGTGATGTGTTGTGTGTGGTGTGTGGTGTGTGGTGTGTGGTGTGTGGTGTGTCGTTTGTCGAGTGTGGTGTGTGATGTGTGGCGTGTGTTGTTTGTTGCGTGTTGTGTGGTGTGTGGTGTGTGGAGAGTTGAGTGTGGAGCGTGCGGTGTGGAGTGGGGAGATTCAAAGCTAACAATTCCCAAAGACACCTGACCAAAACCCACACGAAAGCCTCACAAAACCCACAAACCCCACAAACCCTCCAGCAACGCACACGAAAACCAATTAACACCCACGCAAAACCGCTCCAACACCCGCATGAGACCCGGACACGACCCACAGAAAGCCCACAAACCCCACACAGACCCACCATAAAACTCACACAACCACACCCGTTCCTGCACGGAAACTCCCCACGCGGCGCCGCTCAAGAATGAGTGAAATCGCCGCATGGTACACGCCGTCCCTCCCCCCCTCCGCGTCGTAGGCGCGCGCCCCCCTGTGGGGGATTACGGGGAAGCTTCCAACCACAGCAGTCGGCGAAGATATACTAGAACTGCCACACATCAGAAAACAAAGCAGGCGTCCCGACAAAACACGGTTTTGTACGGAGATACCCGTTGTTCGAGAGCGTTTTTGTTGCGTACGTGTTTCTGTTTTAAACAGCTACAGAACCTTACGCTGCGTTTTACCTTGTTTTTTTACGGGTCCAACTTCGACCAGCCCCAGCTTTTTTGTTGCCAGAGCCGTTTTTTGTTGTTTTAAAGGAACAGCTGAAACGCCGGGGCTGTTTTTTTTTTTTTTTTTAACGGGCGCTCCGGGGCGGCGCTGAAGCTGACCCGCGGACTTCCAGGCGCTGAAGCTGGACCCCAAGTTCGTGGAGCCCCCGCCGTTGGACCTCGAAGCCATCTACGCCCCTCGGCTAAAAAGAAAAGCCGCAGCGGTGGACGGAGGTGGAGACAGCGGGTTCTCTCAGTTCTGAGTTCGTGGATATACTGTTTGGAAAGACTGTTGTAGTGGTACATGAAAAGTTTGGATGTGTTTTTGCCCAACCCACTGGGGAAGCGAGGGTAAAGTGAGTTTGGAACTTGTTGAGTGAAGCCGAGCATACCTATTTTGGTGTCGGCGGGCAATCAATACCAGATTCCTCAGATGATAGTGGCTTTCCTTGTAGGGCCCTGACGGGGCAAACCTCGGGCGAGCTTGCACCAAGGCGCCGAAATGGGTTCCTTTGCATGCCCTGAAAAGAGCCTGAGAGATGGTACCTCGACAACAAGATGCACCCAAACAGAAATTGAGCCAACGATAGGCTTCCCGCTGCTTTTCTTCCAAATAGCACAGAAACGGGTGAGCTTTGAAGGATACCCGCAGGTGCCAGTTTCGTTTCCCAAAGTCACCAGAGTTGGCGAACCCAACAACTTGTTGCACCGCAGTACGCCAGGCCGGAGTTCATGCGAAGGGTAGTGCTCAAAATGACGGCCCATGGAGTGCGTGCGATTTTGTTGACCTGGGATTTCAGTTTCCAAAGGGGCTGTCGAGAGAGAGCCTCTTTCGAGCAATTGGTGTCCCTTCTTTTCTGAGCCATCTGAAAAGGTTTCACCTTTCGTCATGTTCTCATTGATCATTGCCACAATGCAAGCCTATTTGATTGCGGGGTTGAGGAGATCGAATCCTCTTTCAACCACTTTTTTTTGGGGGAGCCATGACATCCCCCCACCACATGGCATTGAATATTGGGGTCTTGGAGGCGGGGATGCACCGGTTGGTCAGATTCAGATGTGAAATCGGGCGATGGAGTTCGCCGTTTCGTGAAGTTGTTTGGCCCATTCACTTGGAATACACGCATAGTCAGCAGCCTTGCTATAGCTTGGTTGGAAAACATGCCGAATGAAGAAACTTGCCCAGATTCAACAGGCATTGCGCAGCTCTTGAGGTGCAGACATTCTATGCAAACATGTGGTGCACTCTCGCAGCCGTGAAGAAGTGCATCTCTGTGCTTCAAGCACGAAATAGAAGACAGCGGGCGTTTTTGTTCCACACGTACGACCTTTTTGTGCTTGCTTCAAAGGGTAACCCAAGGCAACCCGCCCATGTTGTTTCCCAGTTTTGTTCGAGGTACCCAAATCATGATGAAAATCAAAACCTCAGGACGAAACCTCCTGCCTTACCCCGCTGCTGCCGCTGGGCTGCACATGACGCACCTGCCGGGACCATGCAGACGGAAGTTAAAAAGCACCGAATCACACGCCCTCGTTTTGGGGCGTCCAGGAATCATTCGGCAACCAATGGAGAATGCAGAGGATTGATACGTATGGCTGTCGTGAGGGATAGTCACCGCATTACCTGCCTTGGTGCCGTGATGCTTTGTGTGGCTGAACTATGCGCTTCTTGCCTAGACGTCGTACAATACGTGCGCAGAATGCCATGTGTTTGGACGTGTTTGCACGGGAAATAGGTCTTGTTTACCAGATGACCATTGATGGACGTTGACACCGCCAATCTTCAAATGCCTGATGAACAACCACTGGATGACTTTTCGGAAATGCTTTTTTGTTTGGCAGATAGCGCATGCTTGTATTTAGGAAGTGATGAGGTGCCCGGCCTTTGCCATAGACTGGATCCGCGACGATTAATACACAGACAGCACTTGAGGCCTGACTAAACGGACAGTGTGTTTGTTTTCCAAGCTGAAAGGCTGCTAGGATGTTTGAACACATCTCATTACGTACATCCACTGAATAATCCCCCACCCACCCCCCGCCCACCCGAAGATCGACCTTTTTCACTGGCCTGAATGAGACGGCCAGTTGGCTTTGGCCCCACCTGTCATGAAGAGATCATGTGCACAAAGGAACGCGCGGAACAGGTCCTGAGGTGAGTCTCGACTTGTTTCTGAATTCACCAAGTGTTGGAAGAGCTGCGAGCTGCGAGCTGCGCATTGTGTTCCCTATGTGACACGCAACATGATGTGTATACTAGGTCCCCCAGTAGTGCCCTTTTACCTTTTGTTGGTTCCCCTACGAAAATAGACAACAGAAAAAGATCGGGTACCCTTAGTCTAACCTCCCAAATCTGGAGGACCTAGTATAGATTGGCAAGCGCCAAGCGAATCATAAGCCTCCGAGTTGGATCCGAAGATCTTTGCTCGGCTGCCTTGGGTTTCGGAGTCGGCCATGGGCGGGAGCTCGGGTTTGCAGCTCAAAAGGACTCCCGGACACCAAGCCCTGTTGAAGTTCGGACCTAGATTCAATCTGGGTGGCTCAAAAAAATTAAAGAGCTAGGGTTACGCAGGTGTTGGTCTTTGTTTCTATTCAAGAGGCCAGACAATGGGTACCACTTTTTGGAGCCACAGCCATATGCAAGGTTGGAAGGCACTCTTTGGAAGTTCCTTTTTGAACCCAACCGTGTTTGTTTGCCCTGCCAAGAACATCGCTCCCAGCGGCCTGCTTTTTTTGCAAATGCATTAGAGAAGCTCTAAAACTTCTAAGACTTTAAAATTCCATTTCTCCAGAGATCTGCAGATATCCTTCTTTCCAGAAATATTATGCCAGATGATACTTTTCACAAGAATTGCCAGGTGTTTGAAAAGGATGGTTGAAAAGGAATCAACGCCTATGCAAAGTCACCTTCCAAGTGGGTCTTAGCCCCTGCACTCCTGCAGATCAACGTGAACACCAGCACTTAGTTCGAAAGGAATATCCCTTTGGGGGACTCTGTGTTTGAGTTCCTTTCCTTTAGTTTGCAGCGCAGTGCCTTTCCTTCTATCATGGAACCAGAGCGGTCTTCGAAAGCTGGTTTTCCTTTGGAAGAGGCCACCTGTCTGGTTCCATAAGGTAGGATACTTGGGTTGGATTGGATGCCTGGAGGATCCTGGAAGTACCCTGGCGATGTTTGCATAGGAGCTCTGTGGGGCTTTCTGAGGGCCTTTCACCAGTTTTCGCGTTTGCCTGACTTGTCTGTGTTTCTTCTTCTGGGGATGACGTTCTCCTACATCATCTTCTTTTTGCTTGGTTTCTTTTGGGGGACTTTGTTGTGTGGGTTTCTGCGGGTTTCTTCGGGTGGCGGCGTTTTTGGTTTTAGTTTTCCGGGTTTTCCCACCAAAAGCCCCGGAAGGGGGGTGACGCCTCTAACCGGCGCTCAAGCCGGCGCTTAAAAAAGCGGCGCTGAGGTTTGTGCTGACCCCGGGCATGGACCCCACGGGCCAGCTCCGGGCGCTGGCGGTGTCGCGGAACGTGCCCTGGCAGACCATCTCCCTGGGCCAGGGCCAGGAGCCGCGCCTCGGAGAAGGCAGAAGGAGCTCGGAGTGCGCGAGTCCGAGGTTTTGGAGATGGCTGCGTTGCTTTTGTCAGATGTCTTTGTGTTTGGAGGTTGTCTTTTTTGTTTTTCTTGTTTGGGGGGGTTGTTTTGGGTTGTTGCTTTTGGTTTTTGTTTTTGTTTTGGAGGGGAGGGTAAAGGGAAGCCCAAAAACAAGCCGCTGCGCCTTGTTATTTGGATGGGCTCCTCGTCGTTTTTTTGGAGTCGCCGTTTTTTTTTTGGGGGGGGGGGTTGGAAAGGAAACCAAAAGCCAAGCCGTTGAGACACCTGTTTGTTGTTGGGTCCATAGTGGGACGGTCATCTTGTGGGTGGGTTTTCCCTGATGGTCATCATCCAATGTAAATTGATCTTTTGATGAACGACCATCTATGCGTTTGTTTTCAGAGGTCAAATTCAGAAACCTGGATTTTTCAAGTGGACCTATTTGGGAGGGGACTTTCCTTTAAGCTGTGGCTTTGGGGCGACTTTGTGGGGGAGGAGAGGTGCATCACGAGGACAGTCTTAGGGCCATGAGCGAATGGCTAGGAAAGTCCTGACTCGAAATGCGAATGGGATTCGAATGGGCGAAACTTGCGGATCTAAACGGAAGGCAGACTCGAGTGCTGTGTTGCCAGTTGCCGCCCTCTCTCACAGTTGCCACTTGAGTACGTTGCGGGGCTGACAGGACAGGGGGCCCCTTTTACTCAGATTCTCTGCTGTGAGTCCCAGAAATGCTCCATTTGGCGAATCCGCCAATGTGCCTTTCCTTTGTCGACTTCTCGACCCAGGAAAGCAATCAAGATGGTGCCGCTTGACTGATGTTGGCCGGGGCATTCAGATAGCATGGCTCAGTCTTCGGTTTTTGCTCTTCTATTTCGTCTGCTTCGTCATGTTCTGCTTCCCTTTTGGCCAAGTACCCAACGAGTCATGTTGATCTCGACAAGTGCAAATCGCTTTCATGCCGCCAAGCGAGGGTGACGGGTGTCGACCACTTTATCTCACGGGCCCGTCCAAAGCAGACCAAGTCATGTCGGGCTCAAACAATGTAGTTCTGCAATTCGTTGTGTAAATAGTTTTGATGCCGCCGTATGACTCTGAAAGCTTGAGTTTGGATCCCTCGACATGTACTTTTGAACCGAAAACACACAAAACAACTACGCGCGATCCTGCCTCCCGCACCTTGCCGCATAAACCTTGAATTGTCCTAAGAATCGAGCCTTCTGCATAAGTTTCATGCTTTGGCTGGGAAGATCTGGGAAAAGACTCCCTTCCGACTTTGAGTTCCCCGACCTTTCGCAATGATGGCGTGAATCCAAGGGAAAATACCAAGCAGTATAGCACATCTTGATTCAATCTATGCATAGTACTAAACTTCTGTACCACACAGGGGCGGGTTCACAACGATTTTATATATTTATATAATACACATATTTCACTGCATTGGATGTTGGGTTTCAAAATGCCACCGTTTGGATGTTTCTAGGAGACTGTCTCATGGCGGCCTCCCGGCTTGGCATTTTTGTTGACCACCGCTCTGCTTAGATGTACTAAATTTGGTGGACCCCAAGCACTTTGGAGGTGGTTCCAACTCTAAAAATGGAATGGCCAAGGTGAAGGCCAGGCTGACTGACCTTTCAGTTTTCCGGAGCCTGAAATGAGACTCGTGGCGGTTTTCGGTGAAAGACTTTCACTGGAGGCGCCAGCGCAGCCATCTCGAAGGTAGGGCTCTAGGGTCGATGGTCGCCAGCTTTAGCCGAGGGCTGATGGCGCAGAGAAGGGCTTCTGGGTGATGCTGGCGAATTGCGCCTTGGAAGTTCTATTTGATTCCTTGTCCAAAACCATTCTCTTGGGCAAAGCCTTGGGCAAAGTTTTTTGGCACAGCTCCTAGCGGCCGATCACAAAAGAGAAAAAAGGTTTGATTCCCCATTCCATTCTCTTCACCCAGCGTTCTCTTTTGCCCATTTTTGGAAGAGACGGATCCCTGAGAATGGGGAGGGTTCCCCAGAATTAGCTCCCCTTTTTGCTTTTTCCCCTTTGTTGGGGTTCCCTTTTTTTCCACTAAGATCTATTTTTTTGGCTGGGGTCCGATTTGTCCAGCCAAGAGCAGAGGGAGTTGGATATTTTTGCGAATGGGAGGCCTCCGTCAGACCTTCCCTGTCCCCCTCAAACAATTGGGAACTCGCCTAAAAACATGCTCAAGTAGTATCCCCGTGAGTGCTGAATTGGTGTACCCGTGTCTAAAATAGACTACAGAAGAAAGGGTACCCTAATTCTAGCCTCTCTACTGGAGGATTTAGTTGATGGAGGGCCACTCAGTTTGCAAGAAAGTCTCAGGTCTGGCCATGAGGTACAGCCCCATGATGTTTTTGTGCGAAAGGGGCGAGGGCTTTTGTCGAAACATGGTAGGCGTTCGCCACACCTGGATTTGAAATCCTTGGCGGTTCAGCTCAAGTATCCCAATGGCAACGTTACCCAGAGGTTTCGCACAAGGGGGCTTTGGGCAATGTGAGTCCTATTCGGCCAGGAAAAGCACGGGATGGTCTTCCCAAATATCCAAGAAGGGGAGCTCATAGAAGAAACCGGCAATATTAACCTTTCGACCGCCCAGATAAAAAGCGAATCTTTAAGTGGAGATCCTGTTTGAAATCTGACCGCCAGACCATCTTGATCCGTTCCTATAGTTGAGGCCATCTATGTGTGCACTGGCTGCCTGGCCTGGAGAAGCTCGTTGAGAAGACCTTCGATCAAGGGCCCCATGAGCGGTTCCGCATCTTCCTCTCCTCTTCCCCAACGCCCAAGTGTCTCGGATTGACATGCCGCGCAGAAATTTTTGTCGCACGGGGCACAAGCTCGTGCGTTGGCGTGGGACGCTGTTGGCTCCTCGCGGATTTTGGTCGTTTCAGCCCATGAAATGCGCGGCAGGGTCCTAGGGGTACCTTCCCCATTCTTTCCAGGGATCCTTCTTTTCAGGAAACCATCAAAAAAAAGTTCTCTCACGGACCCCTTCCAAACCATCCGCAACGCCAAGTTTGTGCATAGCCTGAAGGGCCTTGCATCCTAGAGGCTGGAGCACTTAGAGCTATTTGTCTCACCCTGGATGCGGTTGACCCATGTCGAGTTGCCCAGAGAATAGGCAGCTACTTGAGTCCACAGCAGCCAGTCAGAAGCACGAGTCCTGCGCATTCTGCCTACGTGTCAGCATGGGCAAGGCCTGAAACACTTCATTGGCCCAGAGCTACAAGATCGGGCTAGACATAGAACACGAGTATTGTCTCCGCTACCAGCTTGATGCCATAGGGACGGGCCAACCTCATCGCTTGAGGTTTCCCATCCAGCTTCTGCAGAACTGCATCAAGATGACCACGGAGCCGCCCAAGGGTTTGAAGGCGAACCTGGTGCGCCTGCTACAGAACACTTCCGAGGACCGTCTCACTCACGTGTTCAGCCCGGGGAAGCCCGGGCCGTATGCAGATCAAGACCCAGCTGTCTTAAAGGGGGGCATCTCCAATAGGCAAACCTTGCATCTTACTGGGTTCACGAACGGAGGAGAGAGGCTGCGTCGAAGGGGTGCACACTTGTTCGAACGCTAGCCATGGCTTCAGGCGCAGGTGCACACGTCAGGAGGCCGTCTGAACTACATGTGAGCCGCAATCAAAACCCGGGTAGATCAAGGTGAGTAAGGGGCAGTCCCAGCCAGAAATAGTTGCGGCCGCCTTCTTAATTCTTTGCATGGTTTGTGGGTAGACCATTTTAATACCGGGTTTTGATTGTGACTCATGTGGGCTTTGCCAGGAGTCCTACAATCGCGTGAAGGAGGTTCAAAAGTATCGACGGCTCTTCTTCTCGCTCTGTTGGTTCCACGCTGTGCTCCTGGAGCGCAAGAAGTTCAAGATGTTGCTTGGCAGACCGTGCCAAAGCTGCCCCACCGCAAGCTGAGAAGGAGCAGTAGAAAAGGAGCTAGCAAACAATGTCAGCCAGGTGCATTTCACGCTAGACGGCGCTTGGATGATCACGAGCTGATTGACCCACCCCTTTCCCAAAATCAAAGCACCAGGAATTGGACCGCAGGTTTTAGTCCTTGGTTCCATTTACTAGGGTTTCAAAATGGATAATTACTCATTTTTGACCCACAGCCTCGGGTGAATCCGTCCAAATTCGGGGCCCAATCAGGTCCTCCAGTGGAGAGGTTGGAATAAGGGTACCCGATTTTTGTTTCCGTAGTCGATTTTCGTAGGGAAACCCTGCCCAAAAAAAGAAACGGTAAAAGGGTACTGGGGGACCTTGGCTTGCAAAGGGAACCTTTGCTATTCCCCGATGTTGGGCCCAATATTTCTCCGTATGTTGCTTCCAGTTCAATCTCACCCTTCTTCCCAGGCCTGAATCCCAAAGACAAACATCCTGATTTCTTTGTCTGGGTAGACTTCAGAAGGGTGTCATTCTGAAAGATCTACATCCCTTCGCTTGGGTGCCCTGTAGACATTCCGAGTCCCTCATGTTCTTTTACATACACGCCGCATAAAACAAGCATGCGTATGCATACATTCATATATTTATTTTTATTCTCAATGCACCTATAATGTACAAACAACATCGACAGCAGTGAATTTGGACGATCTTTCTGTGAAGTCTAGCCTAGGATTAGGTTCCTGAAAGACCGGAAACTGTTGAGCACTCGTGATATCCCATGCCACAGCTGGAAACCATAAATCAAAAATCCATGTCGTTCGCAGAATTTGCGTACTTCAAGTTGTTGGAAAAGCCTTGAAATGGTGCTGTCCCGGACTCAAGATTCAAGATTGCCACAGCAACATGCTGAACGCTGTTTCGGGAAACACGTTCATGTGTCCCTTCTAACTTCGAGATTGAGAATACCTAAATCTGAACAACTTGTCCTGAAAGTCTGACTCCAGGAGCGGAAGCTGCAAAGTTGTGCCAACAAATCAGGTGATGGCTCCGGGCGGGTGTGTTGAGGCTGGGCTGGAATATCGGATACGACTTCAACGACTCCGACTTCGACATTTGCCCCTTGCCTCGAATATTGGAGTCTGTGCTTGCTTGCGCCATGTGGCAATATATAAGTGATTTACAGATGCATAGCAATACACGTTATACTAGACACGTAGTCACATGCACTGTGCGTAGTGTAGATGGAGACGCAAATCAATTTGCATATGCAAGCAGCACATACATGTTGTACGGTCATTCCGTCAAAGTGGAGCTCCTGTTTGAGCAAGAGGCGGTAAGTCCAACCTTTACGTCTCGAGTTCAAGGGCGGTTGGCTTCGGGCGGTTTCCGAAACATCCAGGCGAGAACATTTTGGCAATGTACTTGGACGAGAACCCCAACGAAATTCCCTGGGACGCCATCCGGTACCTGATCGCCGAGGCGGGAGCTGAAGGGAAGCAATCTTGCGATCTGGATGTTATTCGTCTGAACTTTTGGACCCTGCCTTGAGAGTTAGAAATCCAGAGCGCAATCACCAGGTCCCCCGAACTTTGCAAAGATCGCGGGCTTCAGATTTCATAGCTGCCTATTGCGAAGCTAGAAGGAACAGCGTTCCATTTGAAGCCCTCGCTCCAGGAGCCGAGGCTAAGCCCAAGGCATTGGACAAAACCCGTTCCGCAGGGACAAAGACAAGAAGGGCCGGGGCAGGGCGCAACAAGAGGAGTGAAACGGTTTCGCAGGTGCCCGGTGTGGCACATTTTTGTTGCAAACACTGGAGTGGGGGAAGCCCAAGACAGATCAGTTACCGCGTGCTTCTCTGAGTTTGTCTGTCGTATTTGAAGGCAGGAGTGGTCAGTTCCCTGAAAAAGTGCACGGCCCCTGTTGGAAGAATGTTCCCAGAAGCTGTGTGCGTACAATGAGCGCGCAAGGGCAAGGGATGCGCAATGTCAAAGGTTTAGAGGTGTTGATTCATTGATGCTGCCTAGCTTATGAATGGAGGTGATAGCTGATTGCTGTGCTTACGCTTTTCGAATGTTGCTTGGGTCATGTGTAGGTCCGGCAATGGCAGTCGCCTTGTCGGCAAACAGGTCTGGTGTTCGCACAAGCCTAATTGGGTCGCCCCGCGCAAGGCGCGCGCAAGCACGAGAAGCCGCATGGAATCTGCCCATTTGTTGTTTTTGAATGCCTTTGCTTCTTGAATGGCCCGCAAACAACACGAAAGCTTCGCATGAGGTCGCGTGCAAACTATCTTCTGTGCTGCTGCGCGCGCAGGTCCGCGCAAGTGCCGCGCAAGGGCGCAAGGGCCCAAACCCGGGCAACATAAATTTTCTTGGGCACAAAAGCCGTGGGCCTGCCAATAGCATCAATTTGGTTGCCGGAGTGAACTGAGCTGAAGTGTCTTGATGAGTTCATGTTTGGACCATTAGACCGGCTTGGCCCAAATACGTGCCAAGAGTCATGTGGAATCCCCATGAGTCTTGTGCCTTTTTCTGCATACACAACAAGCAGCATGGTTGTGTTATTTTTTAGCTCCAGCATCCTCTTGCCTGGGCTTGGCTCAGGCCAACTACGGGGGGCGCGTCACCGAGCATCCGGACAACCGTGTGCTCAGGCCCGTTCTTGGTGGCTCCCAGCCGTAGCCTTCTATAGTGTTTAGTGGTAGTTTCCTTTTCTTTTAGCGGGGGATCTGAGGGCAGCCCGGCGTTGTCGTATCACGTTTCCCAGTGCTTTGGTTGCTCGATGGCAAGTGGCAGGTCCTACGTGACCGAATTCTTCTGCACAGCAGCGTTGCAGCCAAAATTCCAGCTGTCGTCCTTGGCCACGTACTACATTCCAGAGGCGCCTTTGGCAGATCGAGTGGATCTCAGGCGTTTTTGGCGTTTCAGCCCGAATCATGCCCATCCCCATCGATCTGCCAAGTTGATGAATCCGCGCCCACTAGTAGATCCAGCAGGAAGGGTGACTCAGCATGTATCTAGTCGTTGGCTAATAGGCAAACCATGCATTCTCAGCCTAGTTCATGTGATCATGCACGTTTTGGCAGGGCCGCATGACCCTCCTTATTTGATTGAACATTGCCTTGTTGGGGCTGGAAATCTTGCAGCTGGCAATCTCTTCAAGTCCGCGAGTGGATGTCGCAGGATTCGGTCGCCTCACTTCTCACTTGAGGCCTTTAAAGCGGTGCGCGGAGCACTGTTCGACTTAGCCACACGTTTACACAAAGCCCCAGCTGAAAGGGGGGTTGATCAAGAAGGCCGAGATACATGGGGTGACCATTGCTTGGAAAACTAACGAATGATATTTCCCCAGTGACCATTGCTTGGAAAACTAACGAATGATATTTCCCCACATGGCCATGGGTCAAAATCCCGTACCCCGGTGAACATCCCAATCCCCACTAAAATAGGTTCTAAAATGGGTGGTGAATTCACCAAAACCCCCAAAATGGAATCCCATTTTGACAACCACAGCCACATGGGAAAAGTCACCCATGGTGAAAACTGGGGCCCTGAGGACGGCAGCCTCCAGAGCTACCGCCAGTATGTGCAGTCGCTGCCACTCAGCGAGCCTCCGGAGGCATAGATCGACCTTTGGTGAGCCTCAAATTCCCTGCCTTGGTCGTTAGGGTTCCCGAAGATGGCTCGAACCCCAAAAAGGTGAGCAACGTGTTTCTGGCTCGGTTTCTGTCTCGGTTTCTCCTGGCCTGCGAAGGTTTTTTTCTTGGGCCGGGAGTTGTCTGCACCACGCCACGTGCGCCACGAGCGAAATTCGCCTGACACAGGCTGGCCAATCGAATTCCAGAGCTGGAAGCGATTCATTGCATTGTCCAATTGAGCAACCCTTGAAAAAACCACAAGGAAACCAGCCGGTTGTTGGCCCCTGGTTTTTGCCGCCTGTTGGAAACTTTCACGTCCCTTTCTCTTGGCGGTTGTTTCACAGACTCGATTTCGGCAACGTTTCAAACTGGCAGTCAGATTGAGGGACATACGTGAATATCAAGAAAGTATGTTTGCCTCGCCACGTCACGTGGCAAGTGACAGGATGATACTGTCTATGTGTGATGCGCGCAGTCGGTTGTTCTGTTGCATCCGATGGTTTAGGTGTATCCCAAAATAGGATAACGGATCCCAAAATAGGCTTAGGGACACCTTTTTGATTCCCTTCCCTCCTACTAACATAGATCCCATTTAGGAGGAACATTGTGCTCCAGAGATCTAGCGATCCATGGCAAATCTCGCCACACCTCATCATGTACCCAACACTCCCTTATTTTGGTTTCATGGTGGAAAGGTGCACCTCCACCCTCCTTCCCACAACAGCAGTGAACATTAGGGGATCCCCAAAGAGAAGGTAGTCTTCCGAAACACTTCTGTCAGCTTTCTGTGTTGGCTCAGGGACCCGCAAGAAAAGACACTTCCGGGCAGGCTTGCGCCAACCCTTGTTTAAACATGCTTAAGTTAAGCCACCTTTGTTGAGCTCCTTTGGGTTTTCAATGGGGCCCCTTGGTTGAAGCGAATGTTGCTGAGCCCTTTTCAGGCCTTGCTGCCCCGTTTGGACTTGTGAGAAACAAAGATACCCACAGTCGAAACCGAAGTTCCAAAAAAAATGGTTTCCCCTCTCTTTGAACCCGCGGGGAAAAACGTGTTTCCCCCCCCTCTCCTTCTCCCTCTCCCTTTCCTTCTCCCTCTCCCCCTCCCCCCCCCCGACCCTTGAACTGAGGAGATCGGATCGGTTTCGGTTTTGCGGTGGGTTCCTTTCCTCGGGCCGCGGGCGCTGGCAGGCGTTTGGGCAGCACACCAACGCGGAGATCTCCTCCTCGCTGGCGGACACGGACACGCTGCTGCAGACCATGATCGAGGTGCGCGGCGGAGGCGCGGATCCGGCGGAGTCGATTCGGAGAGAAGCGAGCAGCCGGCCAACTCGGCTGCAAAAGGCGGGGGGATCTAAAGAGCAAAAACATGAAAGGTGTTGGGACGAGTGTGTGTGTGTGTGTGTGTTCCTTTTAAACGAAAAAACACAACCTTTTTTTTGCAGTGAGGCCCGCAGCCACACAGTTGTGGCCGTGTTTTTCGGTGTGCCTGGTTCCTGATTTTCTTGCCGGCGCGACCCAGCTTCAGCTTCCCAGCCCAGCTTTCCAGCTTCAAAGCGCTCGGCCTGAAGTCGTGTAGCTACCAGCTCTAGGTCCCCCAGCTAGGTGCCCGACCTCTCACCGTTCCTTTCTTGGTTGGGAGGGTTCCCCTACTAAAACAGCCTACAGACAAAAATAGGGTACCAGTATATTCTAACCTGTCTACTGGAGGACCTGGAGCTTCGCGATGTCACCCTTTCGCCTGTCGAAACAGGATTCTGGGTCAACATGTTCACGGTTTGCAGCTGTCACCTTAAGTCGTTCAATTCCGAAGCGGTTCGGTTTGTAAGGCTCGGTTCCACGATTCCTTTGAGCCCTTGTCAGAAGAAAGATGGGCGTTGTGCAGATGTCCTTTCACTTGTCCCCTATTCGGCGTTTTTGGTGCCAATTTGAAAGGGAGAATCCTTTAGGCGATGCTTCACGCGACGGCATGTCGCGAGCCCCGTTGCAGACAAACCAGCAATGAACAACTGGACGGATGTGCCGGGGGAGGTGAGCTGGTGGGTTTGTGCTAGAGCCCGCCATATGCTCGGAAAAAACGAAGAGATTGTCAAATGAGGGTGAATGGAAATCCGCATTTGATTTCCCGTGGTTGCCTTCTCAAGAACCCTGTTTCTACCTGGTGCCATTTTTTTTGGAGCAATAGTTACATCTAGTATGCAGTCTCCAAGAGCTAAGTCAGACCCGCTTGCACCATCTCGATGTTTGAAAGTGCCATCTACCTCTCAGTCCTGGTCACCACTGGCCCCAACTCCCAAGAAAGGCATCAGGTTTTAACGGGCCCCTCTAGAGGCCAATGAAAACCTAAAACGCAACCCCAGTACAGGCCATCCCCCCAAGCCAGTTGCGTGGATTCCCAGGCCTTGAGGCTTCGTTGGATGACCCAAGAAAGGGTTCCTGTATGTCACGGCTGGGTCCACTAAAATGGCCATGGATCAAAATCCAAATCGTACCAGTGAACATCCCAAGCCAAGCACTACAATAGGTTCTAAAATGGGTGGTGGATTCACCTACCCCCAAAATGGTACCCCAAAACGGTTTCGACAACCACAGCCAAATGGAACCATCTGGTTTTCCAAAAAGAGACAGAAAGAGGCCTGAAAGCGTCTGCTTTTCCAGGTTTTTGGAGGGAACCCACAGCCAAATGGTCCAAAAACGGGCCAAGCCCCTGGAAAATAGGTTGCGTTGAAGAACGATGGGTGAAGAGAATGGGGAATCAAACCTTAGAAAAATGGTCTCAACCTGACAGAAGCTGCTCCCCTCGTCTACGTTTTCTCCGCGCGAAGCCGCGCGAGGCGGTGCGGCGGCCGGGGGAGACATCGGCGAGGTGGTGATGGGCACCTGCAACACGCTGCTGGAGAAGCTGCCGGCCACGCGGCCGAGAGAACGGAAGGGAGGGGAGAACCGGCGCAGAGGAGGCCTTCGGGGAAAAACGTCCCTTTGGGTATGGGCCCAAAATGAATTCAACAGACAACCGCAGAAGCTTTTAGTCCATGTTTCCATTTACCAGGGTTCCATTTTGGGTACCTATTTTTGAGCCACAGCCATTTGCTGAAATGCTGTGTTTCTTTTGAAACAACAAATCCCCTGTTGGTGTGAAAGGGAATCGATTTCAGTACTGGAAAAAAAGTTGTTTTTGTTTTTTTCTCCAGGGGGGTTTAACAAAATGGACGGTAATGGCCAAGGGAATTGCGGCTGTGAATTTTAGTTAGGGACCCATTAGTCATATGTAGGAAAACAACAGTAACATGGGGTTGCGCATTCCTAAAAAATTGGCAAAGGCCAAGGAAGAAGGGCTGAAGGATTTGCATTTGAACTCGTTCGACTGATTCAAGTGGACATTGGAAGGGACCAAAAACAATGGACACATTGCAGTGGCTTGAAGCCCATTGATCTGTCATTTCCCCTTAAACCGGGCAACCAAGGGGACCATGTACTATAGTGATAGTGGGTGGGATCCTTGGCAAAAGGCGAAGACACTTGGGATGCGCTCGGGAGAAAAGTCCAGGCGCGGCCTTCATAGATGTCGAATGCACTGTAAACCGATGAGCACAAAGCAGTAGCAATATGCATAGAGCTCTTTCGCAATAAAGGCCGATCCCTTCTGCTTGGCTCACGAGATGCAGGTCCGGGCATGTGAGAGACTCGCATATGATACAGTTTTTGGAAAGTAGAGTAGGTGTATGTTTCACATATTATATTTATATGTCTATATATGTATGCCTATATATATATATTTAAGGGCTGCCGCCCAGTGCCGCCGACCCCAAACCAGTTTGGGAATGGCTGAAATGAACGGGGCCGCTTCAAAATGGGGCCGCGATGGGTTCCCTCTTGTGCCAGGGTGCGGTGCATTTTTGCTTTGCTTTCGGGTGAAAATGCACCGGTTTTATGATGATGATGATGATGATGATGATGATGATGATGATGAACTGACATGATAATCATCATGACGCATCCTTAGCATCACCAGCAGTCATCGTGATAATGCGCTTTGACTGGCACACTTCCATAGAACCTGCGCCCATTCTGGAGCGATCGTTTTCTTTCCTTGGCTTGGTGCATTTTTGTAATAATCTGGTAAGAAAATGCGCCGCTGTAAGTGCCTACAATTCTGCTGCTGCTGGGAGCATGTGCCGTGACGTTGCGTTTGCAGTAGAGGCTCGTCGCCGGTCACCCCGCAAGCCAACCAGCTTTCTCGCCGCAAGTCGGGGCCGCGATGGGTCCCCTGTTGCAGCCAGGGTGCGGTGCATTTTTGCTTTGCTTTCGCGTGAAAATGCACCGCTTTGATGATGATGATGATGCTGAGCTGACGTGATAATCATCATGACGCATCCTCAGCATTACCAGCAGGCATCATGATACTCATGTCCACGCATCTTCTGCATCTCAAATCGGCTCTAACGGGACTGATGATGATGATCATGATGATGATGATGATGAACTGACATGATAATCATCATGACGCATCCTCAGCATCACCAGCAGGCATCATGATAATCATGTCCACGCATCTTCTGCATCTCAAATCGGCTCTAACGGGACTGATGATGATGATCATGATGATGATGATGATGATGAACTGACATGATAATCATCATGACGCATCCTCAGCATCACCAGCAGTCATCATGATAATCATGTCCACGCATCTTCTGCATCTCAAATCGGCTCGAACGGGACTGATGATGATGATCATGATGAGCACAGTGATGATCATGATGATGAACTGAGATGGTGGCATCATCATCATCATTGTAATCATCATCATCGTCATGATCGTCATCATCATCGTGATCATCGTCGTCATCATCATGGATGATAGCCATCATCGTGCATCCTCTGCATCACCAGCAGTCATGCTGATAATCATGTCTACGCATCCTCTGCATCTCCAACCAGGTCACAACGATGATGCTGTGATGATGATGAGCGTGTCATCATCACCATGATGGTGGTCATTATCGTCATCCATCATCATCATCGTCATCATCATCATCGTCATCATCGTCATCATCATCATCGTCATCATCATGGATGATAACCATCATCGTGCGTCCTCTGCATCACCAGCAGTCATGATGATAATCATGACTACGCACCCTCTGCATCTCCAATCGGGTCTAACGCTAAGGACGACAACGATCATGATGTGATTTTCTGACAAGTATCGTCATTATCATCATCGTCGTCATCATCATCATCGTCATCATCGTCATCATCATCGTCATCATCATCGTCATCATCATGGATGATAACCATTGACCATCATCGTGCATCCTCTGCATCGCCAGCAGTCATGATGAAAATCATGTCTACGCCTCCTGATGATGCGATGACGATGAGCATGTCATCATCACCATGATGGTGATCATCATCGGCATCATCATCGTCGTCATCATCACCAGCATCATCCGTCATCGTCCTGGTCGTCATCACCGTTATCATCATCGATGATACCCATCATCGTGCATCCTCTGCATCACCAACAGTCATGATGATAATCATGTCTACGCATCCTCTGCATCTTGAATCAGGTCACAACGATGATGATGTGGTGATGATGAGCATGTCATCATCACCATGGTGGTGGTCAGCATCGTTATCATCATCGTTATCATCATCATCGTCATCATCGTCATCATCATCGTCATCATCATCCTCATCATCATGGATGATAACAATCATCGTGCATCCTCTGCATCGCCAGCAGTCATGATGATAATCATGTCTACGCATCCTCTGCATCTCCAACCAGGTCACAACGATGATGATGTGATGATGATGAGCACGTCATCATCACCATGATGGTGGTCATCAGCGGCATCATCATCATCGTCATCATCATCAGCATCACCATCATCATCGTCATCGTCATCATCACCGTTGTCAGCATGGACGATAACCATCATCGTGCATCTTCTGCATCACCAACAGTCATGATGATAATCATGACTACGCACCCTCTGCATCTCCAATCGGCTCTAACGTCACCCTTGAAACGTATATAAAAAGATAAGGACGACAACATCATGTCTACGCATCCTCTGCATCTCCAATCAGGTCACAACGATGATGATGTGATGATGATGATCGTCCTCGTCATCATCACCGTTATCATCATCGATGATAACCATCATCGTGCATCCTCTGCATCACCAGCAGTCATGATGATAATCAGGTCTACGCATCCTCTGCATCTCCAATCAGGTCACAACGGTGATGCTGTGATGATGATGAGCATGTCATCATCACCATGATGGTGGTCATCATCATCATCAGCATCAGCCTTACCGTTGTCATCATGGACGATAACCATCATCGTGCATCCTCTGCATCCCAACAGTCATGATGAGAATCATGTCTACGCACCCTCTGCATCTCCAATGTGATAACCATCATCGTGCATCCTCTGCATCACCAGCAGTCATGATGATAATCATGTCTACGCATCCTATACATCTCCAATCAGGTCACAACGATGATGCTGTGATGGTGATGAGCGTGTCATCATCACCATGATGGTGGTCATTATCGTCATCCTCATCATCATTATCGTCATCATCATCATCATCATTGTCATCGTCATCATCACTGTTGTCATCATGGACGATAACCATCATCGTGCATCTTCTGCATCACCAACAGTCATGATGATAATCATGTCTACGCACCTGCATCTCCAATGTGATAACCATCATCGTGCATCCTCTGCGTCACCAGCAGTCATGATGATAATCAGGTCTACGCATCCTCTGCATCTCCAATCAGGTCACAACGGTGATGCTGTGATGATGATGAGCATGTCATCATCACCATGATGGTGGTCATCATCATCATCAGCATCATCCTCACCGTTGTCATCATGGACGATAACCATCATCGTGCATCTTCTGCATCACCAACAGTCATGATGATAATCATGACTACGCACCCTCTGCATCTCCAATCGGCTCTAACGTCACCCTTGAAACGTATATAAAAAGATAAGGACGACAACATCATGTCTACGCATCCTCTGCATCTCCAATCAGGTCACAACGATGATGATGTGATGATGATGATCGTCCTCGTCATCATCACCGTTATCATCATCGATGATAACCATCATCGTGCATCCTCTGCATCACCAGCAGTCATGATGATCAGGTCTACGCATCCTCTGCATCTCCAATCAGGTCACAACGGTGATGCTGTGATGATGATGATCGTCCTCGTCATCATCACCGTTATCATCATCGATGATAACCATCATCGTGCATCCTCTGCGTCACCAGCAGTCATGATGATAATCAGGTCTACGCATCCTCTGCATCTCCAATCAGGTCACAACGGTGATGCTGTGATGATGATGAGCATGTCATCATCACCATGATGGTGGTCATCATCATCATCAGCATCTTCCTCACCGTTGTCATCATGGACGATAACCATCATCGTGCATCTTCTGCATCATCATCAGTCATGATGATAATCATGACTACGCACCCTCTGCATCTCCAATCGGCTCTAACGTCACCCTTGAAACGTATATAAAAAGATAAGGACGACAACATCATGTCTACGCATCCTCTGCATCTCCAATCAGGTCACAACGATGATGATGTGATGATGATGAGCAAGTCATCATCTCCATGATGGTCGTCATTATCGTCATCATCATCATCGTCATCATCGTCAGCATCATCCTCGTCATCGTCCTCGTGATCATCACCGTTATCATCATCGATGATAACCATCATCGTGCATCCTCTGCATCACCAACAGTCATGATGATAATCATGTCTACGCATCCTCTGCATCTCCAATCGGCTCTAACGCTACCCTTGAAACGTATATCAAAAAGAAAAGGCGACAACATCATGTCTACGCATCCTCTGCATCTCCAATCAGGTCACAACGATGATGATGTGATGATGATGAGCGTGGCATCATCTCCATGATGGTGGTCATTATCGTCATCATCATCATCAGCATCATCCTCGTCGTCGTCATCATCACCGTTGTCATCATGGACGATGACCATCATCGTGCATCCTCTGCATCACCAACAGTCATGATGAGAATCATGACTACGCACCCTTTGCATCTCCAATCGGCTCTAACGCTACCCTTGAAACGTATATCAAAAAGATACGGCGACAACATCATGTCTACGCGGTCACAACGATGATGATGTGATGATGATGAGCATGTCATCATCACCATGATGGTGGTCATTATCGTCATCATTATCATCATCGTCATCATCGTCATCATCGTCATCATCACCGTTGTCATCATGGACGATAACCATCATCGTGCATCCTCTGCATCGCCAACAGTGATGATGACAATCATGACTACGCACCCTCTGCATCTCCAATCGGGTCTAACGCTACCCTTGAAACGTACATAAAAAAGATAAGGGCGACAACGATTATGATGTGATACAATGACAAGCGTGTCATCATCATCATCGTCATCGTCATCGTCATCATCATCGTTATCATCATCGATGATACCCATCATCGTGCATCCTCTGCATCACCAACAGTCATGATGATAATCATGTCTACGCATCCTCTACATCTCCAATCAGGTCACAACGATGATGATGTGATGACGATGGGTATGTCATCATCACCATGATGGTGGTCATCATCGTCATCATCATCATCGTCATCATCAGCAGCATCATCATCATCGTCATCGTCATCATCACCGTTGTCATCCTGGACGATAACCATCATCGTGCATCTTCTGCATCACCAACAGTCATGATGATAATCATGTCTACGCACACTCTGCATCTCCAATCGGCTCTAACGTCACCCTTGAAACGTATATAAAAAAGATATGGACGACAACATCATGTCTACGCATCCTCTGCATCTCCAATCAGGTCACAACGATGATGATGCGATGATGATGAGCAAGTCATCATCTCCATGATGCATGATGGTGGTCATTATCGTCATCATCATCATCATCGTCATCACCACCATGGATGATAACTATCATCGTGCATCCTCTGCATCACCAGCAGTCATGATGACAATCATGACTACGCACCCTCTGCATCTCCAGCCGGGTCTAACGCTACCCTTGAAACCTATGTAAACAAGATAAGGACGACAACCGATTATGATGTGATATACTGACAAGCGTGTCATCATCATCATCATCGTCATCATCATCAGCATCATCCTCGTCATCGTCCTCGTCATCATCACCGTTACCATCATCGATGATAACCATCATCGTGCATCCTCTGCATCTCCAATCAGGTCACAACGATGATGATGTGGTGATGAGCATGTCATCATCACCCTGATGGTGGTCATTATCGTCATCATCATCGTCATCATCATGGATGATAACCATCATCGTGCATCCTCTGCATCACCAGCAGTCATGATGATAATCATGTCTACGCATCCTTTACATCTCCAATCAGGTCACAACGATGATGATGTGATGACGATGAGCGTGTCATCATCACCATGATTGTGGTCATCATCGTCATCATCACCATCGTCATCGTCATCATGGACGATAACCATCATCGTGCATCTTCTGCATCACCAACAGTCATGATGATAATCATGACTACGCACCCTCTGCATCTCCAATCGGCTCTAACGTCACCCTTGAAACGTATATAAAAAGATATGGACGACAACATCATGTCTACGCATCCTCTGCATCTCCAATCAGGTCACAACGATGATGATGTGATGATGATGAGCAAGTCATCATCTCCATGATGCATGATGGTGGTCATTATCGTCATCATCATCATCATCGTCATCGTCATCATGGACGATAACCATCATCGTGCATCTTCTGCATCACCAACAGTCATGATGATAATCATGGCTACGCACCCTCTGCTACGATGACGGTATTGCTTACGCTGATAATATTGAATCTTCGGCTATGCTCATTTACCAACCAACCTTGGACTTGTGCTGTAACCACCCTTCCCGTGCGCCTCCCCCTTTGAGGAGAAGGGGTCGGCGGATATATATATGTATGTACAGGTACATGCACGCCAATAAGGATAAACCATGCTCGGAACTCGAAACAATTGACACATCTTGCCACAGCTTGCCTGTGTCTCCAGTTACTCATTCTGGTTGACGAGCAGTGCAACTGCCACCGAACCCAGCCCGCCCTGTTTGAGTGTGCGATGTCTGGCACGCTAAACGTGGAGTATCCACCTTCAGGTGTTTCAAACTGACGCCTTGATCAAAACAGGCACAAAATGGTCAACGGCAGCCAGTAGATGTAGCCTGAACCGACTGTTCTTGTACTTAAGGCCTCAATAACAAATTTTGGGTCAGGGATATAGGCAATGCCCGATCTCATGTGGGTTTGACTGAGGTTTGAGATCATTTCTGTGAGCCAAAAGCTGAGTGATTGGGTACAGCGAAGTTGCAAAGTACCAAATAAGGGGCAACCGCAAAATGTTGGTTTTCCTGTTGAGTTCCCTTTAAACCAACCAAAAGTAATATCCTCAAAAACGCACCCACATTAAGGAGATTCGAAAGACCATACATTCGATCTTCGAGATGAAGTCTATTTGTTGGTCAGCGATTCGGAATGACTTTTTACCATGACCAAAACCCAAGCTGTGTACGGCGAAGAGACTTGCGTGGACCTATGGGATTGACAGATTGGAGCCAAGGAGAACCTCGACTGGGAAGAGGTCCGTGACCGGAACGAGGCAGACTCCTCACCCTTGAAGGTGTGTTTGCTGCAGGCCCGGCTAGATCGACTTGTGCTCAGACTTGAAGTCGACTGCGTTGAAAATACCATGGAACCAGACTGGTTTTCAGCTTGCTTCGAGTCATTCACCAGAGCCAATGTGTGTGTGTGTGTGTTTTCCCAAAACACGCCTAGGTTCGCAGCTTTTGGGGGGACCAACACCTGCTCCAGGGTGCTGTGCTGTTTTTTTTTTTCTCCCAGGGAGTGCGGGGTCGTCTCAGCTGAGCTCAACTGTCCCTCCAAATTGAAAGTAACAGCCAAGGAGAGGCACATTGCTGCGTGTCCTGTTGCGGCACAAGGTTCAGTGTCGGGATTTGTTGAAGGGCTCTTATAGCCTTGACAACCTTGAAATGTTGTTTGCAAGTGGTGTCAGATCTTGTATGTCCGGGAAAATGCCGGTTATCGTGAAGCAGCCTTCAACAGTCGGAAGCGACAAAGCATTCCTGAAAAGTGTTTGAAGGCAGCAAGCAACTCCACCAAGCAACGCGTCCAGTACCAGCGCACCAATCCAGACATTCAAAGCCGTCGTGAAGGTGTGTGACTAGTGGCTGCACCTTTTCAGCATGCAAGGATCGGGTAGCACAACCCATTGCTCAGAACATGCTTCATGCTGTGGTTCTTTCGACTTCATCAACAGGCCAAGGCCAAAGGCAAAGTCCCTGAAAAAGGTAATCTTGCTGGACTGCTGCGTGTGCCAGGCACGCAGCTTGAAATCGCAATTGTCAGAGGTGGCATGAACATTCACCTTCCCATGAGCCCGCATACTGCCGTTGCCAGCTCTGGAAACATGCTCTTCTTTTTTTCTCCGGGGACCAGCTTTTTCATTTCCTTAGGGGAACCCACCATGGTCCCGTAGCTGCAAAAAATTGGCAAAGCTAACCAGCAGAGAACTTTATTCTTTTGTTTGGTCCATTTTGCCAACGGATGTTAGGACTTTAAGTTTTTGCCAACGAATGGGTTTCCATTAAACCACTAAAAGTTAAGCTTTTAGCAGTGGAGCAGAAAGCCACCGAGCTTTAGTTTCCTCTCGCACATGAGGGTTCCGCTTTTCACGTGACTCGCTTGGCGTGAGGGCCAGAACCCAAATAGGCGGGCTGCGGGAATGTGCCTTCCACAACCAGGAGTGTTCCAGTTGAAATGGCGAAGATAACACTACTATCTTGTCTTTGTGTAGCTTGTTTCGTTTTTTTGGGGGGTTCCCAGTACCCCCCCCTCCCCCCCAATGGTATCCCCCCCCCCTAGAACCCCGACCCCGGAAGAAGCCCTTCTGCTGCGGTCCCCAGACCCCAGCCCCTGCACCCCCTCAACCCACCTAGGCACGCCCTGCGCCTTCTCCCAAACTAACCCGAAACAAACCCTAAACCAACCCTAAACTGGTTCGAAACACACATCTTTAAACCCACACTTGACACTTTCTGAACACACTAAACCAAGCCTGAACCAACTTAATCAACCCTAAGCCAACCGTAAACCAACCTTAGATTAAGCCAACCGCTAAGCACATATCTTAAACCAACACTAAACACACTCTAAACCACCCCGAAACTAACCTAAACCACCCCTGCACCAAGGGGAACAAATGAAACATCCTACGCCAACACTAAAATACACTCTAAACCAACCATAAACCAACCTTAAACCAACCCAAAACACATTTCAATCCAACACTAAACACACTCTTAAGCAACCCTAAACCATCCTAAACCACTACAACTAGATCAACCCTAAACCAGGTCTAAACCACTACAACCCCACCACAGGGAGGGGAGGGTGGTCTTAGACCAACCCTAAACCAACCCTAAACCACACCCCAACCCACACCACAGGGGGGGCGGGGAGGACTGGGAACCATGGGGGGGGAGGGGGGGGAGGGGGGGGGGACTTGCGAACCCTTGATTATATATATATATATATACTCTGTGTGCGTGCGCGCCAGAGCCTTTGTGTGGTGTGCTCGTTTGTGTGTGTGTGTGTGTGTGTGTTTGTGTTTGTGTTTGTGTTTGTGTTTGTGTTTGTGTGTGTGTCTTGTGTTTTTTGGTTTCTGTGTTGCGTCTGCTTGCGCTGCGCATGTGTGTCTGTGCGTGTTGTGTGTGTGTGTGTATGTGGGCGTGTCATGAGCGTGTGACTTGTATTGTGTGCGTATGTGTGTGTGTATGTGTGTGTGTGTGTATGCGTGTGTGCATGTGTGTGTGTATGTCTTGAGTGTGTGAGAGTGTGTAGCGTGTGTGTGTGTGTGTGGTGTGTGTGTGTGTGTTTTGTGCTTGCGAGCGTATTTGAACTTTGTGTGTGTACGTGAACTATATATATATAATGTCTGTCTAATTTATGTGCGTGTCTGCGTGTGTGTGTGTGTGTATGCATGTGCGTGCGTGCGTGCGTGCGTGATTGTGTGAGTGTAATCGTGTTTCTTTGTGTTTTCGGTGAGTGTGTTGTGTGGCTGTGTGTGCATTAGTTTTGCCAAGAGCTTTGATCTCCGCCTCTACGGCACGGCTTGCGAAGCGAAGCGCTCACAGGAGATCGAGCGCTACAATGTGCTTCTCTCTGCCGTGCGAAGCTCCATCAAGACCTTGCAGAAGGGAATCCAAGGCCGCCGAGAGCACGGCAAGTGTTCAGCCGCTTCGCTGTCAGCAAAACAAGGTAAGGTGGACCCTAGACAAATATACCTGCTGCATTCATAGGGATAATACAGATGTTTCTGCCAAAAGTGAAGGATCTGGAAAATGGAGCAGCCTCCATTAACGTGTTATCAAGTTTGCCCAAGGTTATCTTGGCGCCGACTTGCCGGCGCAGAAAAGCAGGGTTCAAACTAAGGACAGGCAGTATTTGAAGAACACGCATCCGTCCTTGTGGCAGATATTGTGAGTTGTTTGCCAGCATTGAAGGGGCAACTATTGAGCAAGCAGGAACGCGGATTGCGAAGCAGATTTGCGCTGGAGACAGGGTATGACGAGATGTGAGATAAAACTGTTGGCAGCAATGTCACACCAATTGATGGCAATGTCACGATCTGAGAAGTGCTGAATTCATTTGGAATCCTCGGCGAGACAGCGAAGCCTTGGCGTTCATCAATATGGGGGTGCTGTTTTTTGGGGACCGACCCCCCAATGGTTGTTTTCCTTTTGGTGTCCCTTGAAGCCCATCTAACAAAGGGGACACCCACAAGACGAGCCATGATTGGGGACTTTTCCCGTCTCGCTGACCCAGCAACTGCGATGCAAGACATTTCCACTTTGGTCTATCTTTTGTTTACTTCGTGTTCAGCTGTGTGCGGTCTTGCAAATGGTCTAGAGTCTATTCATCATTTTTCTTCGTGTTTAGCTGTGTTTGGAGGGTGAGATTTATGTTATTGTGTCATTTCTTTCGTCCCACGCTCTACCCTTCCATGTTTGCGCAGCAACCCTTTTTCAACGTAGGGAAGCATGGGGCAACCAAGGCAGCTTGGGGCTGAATAGCCTGAGATTGCTTCAGCTAGGCGGTGCATCCATTCGGTCTTGGCACAGACTTAACTCTCACACACAAGAGCACACCCCCGGTGCAGGAGAAATTGTCAGGAGGATGATGTTCGCTGTTTGCTGTTGTTGTTTGACACAGATCGACGTGGAGCGGTATTCTTCGTCCGGTCGTGAATCCAAAGACATAGACATTTTGGCTCTGGAATGGTCCAAGTCTAAGTGGCAATTAGCCTTGTGGAAGGCTTCTCCGACAGGTCTTGTGGTCATCAGCAAGGAACAAGAAGCGGTGCTCACCTCGCATCTTGGCCGAGTCAGATCTTGGTTGGAACCTCCGAAAATAAGCTTCCCCTTTCCTTTCGGTTCCCCTTCAACACGAACGACCCTGGGCTGGTTTTCCTGTGGCTTTTCCATCAACATGTTCCAGGTGCTGAGGTTTGCCTTTCTATACCCCATGGTTCATACGACACAATACGCATTTGTGCACATTACAACATATCGTTTTTTCCAGAGCCCCTACCCCAGATCTCTCGAAGGCAGTGTTCCTTTGATTTGGCGGGCCTGGGTGCAGAGGTTCAGACTCGATTGTTGTGTTGCATTGGCCGGTGCGGTGCGTGCAGTACTCATTGGTGTAGGTACAGCAAAATGAGGTGCGGTCCAAAAATATCCCATGGTCCTTTCGGGAAAAACGTGGAAGGACTTGGCTAATTGTTTCCGCCCTGGGGACGTACGATTGATTCCATGCGCTTTATGAGCACCACGTAATCTTGACCGTGGCTTGCTTACACACGCATATGGGAATGTCTCAAAACCAGAGACATTGTGTTTAGCGCGGGCTTAAAAGTACAGTGCCAGGAAGCCGGCCGATTGGAAAGGTTTGAGAGGAGTTGGACACACTCCCACAATGATTCTGGAAAACACGTATCGGAAAGCACAACAGAGCTACATGTAAATTGTTAAGGTTTCCCGCAAGCATGACACTTACAGAGAGCTGTTTTTGTGACATTTGGTGGCCTGGATGGGGGCTGAAAGGTTCACACAATGACCAGAATCAGGACACAAAAATGTCCCCAGCTGCAAATGATGGAGTCCCCAACAGCTGCTCTGGCGTCGGGGCATTTTTCAGGGAGGGGTCTGTGCGCGGGTTCCCGAAATTTCTCTGCGGAGCCGTGAGGCCGGACAGGTTGTGGCTGCCACCTGAGGCTCTATGCGGGCACAGTTCCTACCTCCTGGCTTTTCGCATACCCAAGCCCCTTGGTATGGGAAATGGGACGTTTCGGATATCCTCCAGTGCCCTTTCTCACCAACTTTTTTGGTTGGGAGGGTTCAACCCTGCTAAAATAGACTACAGAAAAAAGTTGGTACCAACTTATTCTAACCTCTCAAATCTGGAGGACCTTGCCACTCTGAGTGCACAAAGTTGTGGTTGAACAAGCCTTCCAAAGATACCTGAACATGCTGCGGCAACCTGGCACCTCGTGCTCTAAGTTGCCCAAAAAAGGCGGAACATTGGTTGGTAGTTCTATACTGATCGTAGTGTTTCTCAAAAGGGACCCCATGAAGCCAAAAGGAAACCAACCATTTTGGGGGACAGCGATTTTGAGAAGCGCCCATCGGTCCTTCACCGGCCAGACCCAACCAGATGATGTACTTATAGCAGTTTGGTCATGAATGCAACATTCACAGCGTTGCCGTGCGTTCACGTCGTGGGCGATATGTCTCTATTGTGTAGAAGTACGCACGACTTGACATGTCCTTGTCGCGTTGCTGCACGTTCAAGTGAGACAGAAACCTGTTGTTCACCCGCTCCCATTTAACCGCAATCTTCAAAATGTTCCGGATGTTATTTGGGGGCCGTCCGCAAATGCTAGTCTTCAGTTTATGTATTCGTGTAACTTGTTATTTGTGCGCGATTGGTAAAACCTGCATCGCGAAAGGCCGGCGATTGGGACTGCGATTGGGGTAACATCTACATGTTTGGGTGACCCCTCATTGGAAGCGCAAAACATGTTGTTACATCAACGGTTGGTTGTCGCCCTTACATATTTGCAGACCCCGCTCCCCTGTAGACAGGGAGATGCGCAGCACCTTGTCTGCGACATGTCTGACACTCACACAAGCTTGTAGTGGACTTGTGGTAGACACCTTGCCTCAGCCCCTCAGCTAGGCAGTGTAACGGCCATACCAGTCTCACCAGGAAAGTCGGCGAAATTCGCGATTGGCCCGCGATTGTACGGCGATTGGCCGGCGATTGACGAGCCCGTCAAAACCAGGGGGTGCCCTTCCGTGGCCTTCGCTCATGGCGCTGCTGGTGTTGCTGCTGCTGGCACTGCTGCTGCTGCTGCTGCTGCTGCTGCTGCTGCTGCTGCTGCTGCTGCTGCTCCTGCTGCTGCTGCTGCTGCTGCTGCTGCTTCTGCTTGTGAGATGGGAAGAAGAAGTTACCAAGTTTGCTCCGCGATTGGCCCCGCTGTGGTCGCGATTGGAGCGCGAAAGGCCGGCGATTGGAGGGTTTCCGGGAAAAGTAGTATTGGATAACCCCCATATACTGATTGGGTCAGGTTGAGATTGCAAGGGGGCTTGCCACAATTTGGGGGATCTGTTTGAGTGCATTTTAATTTATCTTTGAAGCCCCTGTGCGTTCTTCTTGGCGTCTTTAGAAAGACCAAGACAAAAGGGCTGACGTTCGGTTGCCGCTCGTGAGTGGGGAGTCCCCCCAAGTGACCAAGTGTAAGGGATGAAAGTTTTGTTCTTGGTTTCTACTTGCAGAGAAGCTCCTGGAAACAATTATACATATGTCCAGTGGTAGATTCCGTTTAGCACCAACAAGGAATTCATATTCGAATTGTTCTATCTCTTATATATTTTCCAACACAACAGCAACACACAGCAAAGCACAGATTTTAGGGGATGTGATTTGTTTTATCCATTATATATATATATGTATAAAACCAGATTTGTGTTATTCATAACATGATTTTTGGCAACAAAACGTAACAACAAGCAACAGCAGCACACAGCCGAGCTGTCGGAGATTCTTTCGGCAGGTCTGAAGCCTTTGAGCAGCTGGATGCCGGACCTGGCGGAGCGCATCGAGCAGCTCAACTCCTGGGGCTTCACAGGACCCGATGGGAGGCTTTTTTTTAGTTTGTTTTTCAGTTCTTCTTTTTTCGAGGTTTTTCATTTTTTGTTTGAGTTTTTTTTGTTCGAGTTTTTTTTGGGGGTTCGAGTTTTTTTCCCCGAGTTGTTTTTTTTTCCCGTTTTTTTTGTTGTTCCTCTCAAGTTTTGTGTGTGAGTGTTTCTTTCCTTATTTTGTTCGAGTTTGTTTTTCCCCCGAGTTGTTTTTTGTTGAGGTGTGTTTCCGAGTTTGGTTCAATGTTTTTTTGTTTTCCCCGAGTTGTTTTTTGTTTAGTTTTGTTTGAGTTGTTTTTTTGAATTGTGTTTTGAGTTGGTTTTTTCGAGTTGTTGTTTTTTATTATTATTTTATTTGTTTTTGAGTTTTTTTGTTCGAGATATTTTTGTGAGTTGTTTATTTCTCGAGTTTTTTTGGCCCAAAAGAAAGTGGGGAAACCGTTGATTGGGGGGTTTAGTGGTTTGGATGTTTTTTTTCTTTTTTCGAGGATTCGCGGCCCAAAGGAAGTCGTTGGTCACCTTGAAATTGGGGTGGTTTGGATGGGTGGTTAATGAAAAGCTTACCCGAATCTTCAGTAGGAAAACCGTTGCTTGGGGTGGTTTAGTGGTTTGGATGGGTGGTTTGGTGGTTTGGATGGGTTTTGGTGGTTTGGATGGGTGGTTTGGTGGTTTGGATGGGTGGCTTGGATTGGTGGTTATTCATAACCTTTTCATTGGTAGAAATCAGGGAAACCAAGTAGCAGGGATACAGGGAGAACTAGTTATTGATACGGGAGGTTTCCCCCGTTTGATGCGCCTTGACTAAGTTTGATATGGGACATGGCGCCAAGGGCAACCTTTAATTGGTGGCTTGGATGGGTGGTTTGGTGGTTTGGTTTGGCTTGGTGGAAACCCCTTTTGTTCAGTGGCTTGCTTCCTTTTTTCGACTTTTTGGTTGGGAAGGGTTCCCCTTTAATGAAGACGGACTCGGACTCGGATGGTTGGATTGGAGTAATGAACAGTTTACCCCAATCTTCAGTAACCTTCAATTGGTGGCTTGGATGGGTGATTTGGCGGTTTGGATGGGTGGCTTGGATTGGTGGTTATTCGGATTTGAAGCTCTGGTTCTAAAGGGTAAATTGGACGCCACCCTTTAACCAAGCCACCAATCTAAACCACTTGGAAGGAAGCTGAAAGCATGTTTGGGTCTCCAAACCAAGGCGCAACCTCGACAAAAAAAGGAGCAAACAGATTTAAAGCTAATAGAAGTTCATAAACGAAAAGCCAAACACCTTTTGCAATTCCCAAACGGCTCAATTGTTGGTTTCGCTGTCTCCGAATTTGTTTTCTGCCGGGTCTGGACACGAATCAGATCTGTTTTGTGATGGCCCCCAGGTTTGGGCGACTCGGCCAATCAGTACACAAGAGCTTGGTTTCAGGGTCTACGGAAATGGGAACAAAACAGGGAGCCGATGCAAAATGGAACCGACATAAAAACCGAGCTTTTGTACATAGTCGTCCATTTTCATCAATAAACAAGTGAACAAAACAGCAAATTTCAGGGGCCGCCGGCCACGCGCCAGGAGTGCCTAAGGTCTTGTGGCTGGGTGGGCTCACCTACCCCACCAGCTTGCTGACGGCGGTGCTCCAGCAGCAGCTCGGAGCGAGAGGAAGTTCTCTTCGGATGGTGCCAGCGCACACGCAAGGGTCCCTTCAATCGACCAAAGTCACCACCCCCAAAACACGACCTAGGTCCCCAGCTTTTACCGTTTCGTTTTGGTTGGGAGGGCACGCCCCTACTGAAATAGACTACAGAAAACAGGGTACCAACTTATTCTAACCTCTCTACTGGATTGCCAGCTGCGTGGGTTCTAGAATGGTGAGTAGCACAGAATGGGGGTAGTCAATGTAGTCTTAGATTTAGGAGTTAAACTCGGTCTCCCAGCAATTGGTGCCCTGTCTCACCGTTTCTTTTTGTCGGGGAGGGTTCCCCCACTAATATCGACTACAGAAAACAGTTGGTACCCTTATTCTAACCTTTCTACTGGAGGACCTAGTAAATCTTCCACTTGCTGAAATGAACATGTCTACATTTTCCCCGATTTCCCTCTGATGTCTTTTGTTTTTTAGGGAATCTATCACTACTGGAAACCTTTTTTTTTTTCCGGGGGACTTAAGCAAATGGATGTAAACTTGACAAGTCCCACAGAGGCTATGTTTGTGGGAAGGGTAGATTGGAAGGGGGTTCAAAATCAAAACTCCTACGACGGCCATTTCAAAGAAGATGCCTCGGCAGTTGTTTCGGTGTCTCTTATGGATGTGCAAAGGCACCCGAGGTTTTTTTTTGATAAGTCTGCAGATCTTGATGCCCGCTTTATGTTCTCGCCTTGGTTCTGGATTATGGTGTGCAAGGAAATGTTAGGTGAAAGTACCTTCAAGGACAAAATAAGTTTGAGGATGGCCTACTAAGGTAACAATAAAAGGATTGTGTTCCCCAAGCATGGTTCGGGCCCCAGACGTGACGGTTGTTCCCGATAGCCAAGGTCAGCTCGCAAGAACATGGCTGGGCACTGAGATTGGCGCGTGCCCAGCCAGGATGCAGTACGTACTGTTGTCAAAACACCCAGTGACGAAATGATCAAATTGCGTCATCAATCTGTCAGTCACGTTTTGAGACAGCCAGTCAAACGTGCCAGAGATATCTGGAGAAAGTGAGCCATCATCGTTTCCCTACGCAGAAAGCGTTGTTATCAGGGTCATAAGCCTGCCTATTTGCTGGCTGGTTCACGGGGCAGTTATTCATTACGCTCAATGATGCGAGTTCCAGAGAGCTATCACCAAACTCATTGCCCTGCTGTGGCTTTGTTGAAAGTGCTGGCTATATAATGTCATCCTCGCCATTTGAGCCACAATCAAAACCGGGTAGATGAAGGTTAGTCAGGGACAATCCCAACCGTAAATAGCTGCGGCCGCCTTCTTAATCATTTGCATGGTTCTGGGTAGACCATTTTTATACCAGGTTTTGATTATGACTCGTTTTGTGATTTTGTCATCTCGTCACGTGGGTCATCGCTGTGGTTCTGCTGTGTTCTTTTCTGTTGCCATCGTTGTTGGGTGCCTTTGCAGCAGTCGCCGCTGCCTTAGGTGCAACATGGGCTGAACGTGATCTGTCATTCTGTGGATGGTTGCGAAATCCTGCACCACCTAAGAAACCATTGGAATCCATTGTTCGTTGGTATTCACAGGGGAATGATCATCCAGGGATTCTTATGTGGTGCAGGATTTCGTCCATGGGCTGAACATGATCTGTCATATGTTCGGCTAGTTTGGTTGGTTAGTGCGCACTTGCCGAGGTTTCTGTTGACACCTTGAACTTCGACTATGTGGTCCAGACCCAGGACCCGGTTTGCCATGTGACAAACACGTATGCGACAGCGGAGGAGAGCTGTTTTGCAAAGGGTGCCATTTTGTCTGCGATAGAATGATTATCAAAATATGTTTAGCCAGAGCTCCGGTAGTACTGGAACTAATTTAACTAGCTCGCTCTAAGAATGCATTTGCGTGCGATCTCGAAGAAACTACGCGTGAAAAAGCTAGGAAAAGGGAGCCCGCGAGAACCTGGGAATGGACGCAAGGACCTAGGCGTGAATTCGGCCCTTCCGTGCGCAAACCACCTCGGGCGCGACCTCACGGCAGCGGGCTCTGAGCGGTCTCGGAGACGGGGGCACTGGCGCGTCCGCACGAGCTGTTTTGCCACCATGAAAAGGCGAACCTTCTGCGGACTTTCGGCTGGTCGACCATAAACACGTGGTTTTCCGCGCTTTGAAAAAGAGGAGAAGCAAAAGAAGGAGCAAGAGAAAGAGCAAGCAACACATTGCCAATTGCGCCAAGTAGAAGTGGGTGCCAGCACTTGGTGCTGGGTGGACCGGCAACGGTTTTCCAACACGCCACCCTTCATAAGGTTTGAGCTCCTGTCGACGAAGGTAACCAAAATCGCCTTTGGCACGAGGGCTTTTGTCAGCTGTGCAGCTTGCTGACGTTTTAGTCCTGGGCGCTCCAGCTTTCACGGGCAGAGCTCGTGTGAGCGCGCTTGATTGCTTTACGCCCAACTGCAAGAGTTGTTAAGTGGCTGTGGGTCCAAAATAGGTACCTTGGTAAATGGAACCAAAGACTGAAAACTGCGGTCCCCTGGTGGCTCCAATGTGACCCACACACAAGTTGCAGCTGTCGCTGCAGGACTTCGGATTGGCAGGCCAGCAGTGGATTCAACAAGTTGCACGGGCAGTTTTGGAGATCAGCAAGTGGTACCCCGCCCTTCCACCATGTCTCACAAACGTGGACACTGGACAGCGAGGAAGCAAGAGAGCAGCGCAGCCTCTGAACAGACCAGATGGATGCGTTTTGATAGCGTAGCGTGAGAGCAGCAGGTTGGGAGAGCGGAGAGTTTCACGGCCGAGTGCCGTGTTAGAACAATCGCCGTCATGGGTCGCCTCGATGAATGCTCTCAGGTGAAGCGAGTTAAAGGATGATTGGCGCCAGGCAGATAACTGCAAGTGTTGGCGATGAGACACACGTGTCAGCAGTGACACTTGCCGTTCCAGCGCAAGGCGATTCTTCTCCAGTAGCTTTGGCAGTTGATTTCCTAGGGCGGCCAAAGCTGTGCTACTCCATGCTTTGCTGGGGCGAAGGAAGCGTAGAGGAAGTCTAGGGCTTGGGAGCGACCTTATGCCGCAGAGGTAAGCCCGTTGTACGCGCGCCGGCTTGCAGCTTCAACCCGCGCCTCTTGCTATTGAGGAGAAACACGGGAAACCGCTGCAGTGAACTGATCGCTCTGCGTTTCGTTGACTCCCCAGGGCTCTTTTTGCAGAACGTGGTGTGCCCGGAGGCGCCCAGGCGTCACGAGAAGCTCTCGCCTACAGAATGACGCAAGCTCGATTTGCCCATTGCCACGCTTGTTATTGAAACGCTTCGTGCTGCTTATCGCCTCACTGGCGATAGAGATGCTGTTTGATCTCCGTTCTCCAAGGCCGGGCGTGGGGAAGCTGGGCAGCTGAGAAACGACGTTCACGCCTGGCCATGCGTGAAAGCATCAGCGTGAAAGTATCAAGAACAGCCGCAGCCATAGTCCAGGGGCAAGGGGTCAGCCGCATGGCTTAGCTGGCGGGTTTGAGGGCAAGGGGCTGAAGCTAGGCGAAGCACCCAGTGTTCTAAGGGTAACTTCCCCATTCTTTCCAGGGATCCTGCTTTTCAGAAAACCATCAACACACCAGTAAAACGCCTGGTTTTCGAAAAGAACGATGGTTGAAAAGAATGAGGAGTCATTTTCTAGGTGTGTGTTCAATCGTGGGCCCCTCCGTAAACGGTGGGGTCGTTTGGGCTTCGCTTTGGAACGTGCGGGTGCCAGTCTGGCTTTCGAATGCCACCTGTCAGGACGAGGGCAGCATCACGGGGCTGCCCAAAGAAGGGGCCTACATTAAGAGCAGCTGGGCTGATCGGGGTGGGCGTGGTAGATGGTGCCACCTGCTTGCGTGACAGTAGGAACCTGATCTTCCGCGATCTTAAGGTTGCTAAAAACTAGACCCTCCTGAGCCCCAGGAGATGTAAGAGGCCAGCTGCCTCTAACTATGGCTGTTTCTCAGGAACATGGCTTAATACACTACGGCCCCAAGGTTCTTGGGAAGTGCTATGAATCGAGGCCCTGCCGAACGAACCTCCGCAATTAACAAGAAATGGTCTGGGAGTGACGTCAGCGTGACCCGATTTGTACATCAGTTTGCTTAAGAGTTCAAATCAGCCCTTCATTTGTCTAGAAAACGGTTTGGATGCGGCTTTTGGGGAACCACCGTGTAGGACATTGAAACAGAATAGAGTGTCCTAAAAAAGAGCCTACAGGAAGAGGAACAGGTGAAAATCCACCAAAAATGCATCCAAACCGTTTTCTAGAATTTGGTTGTGTGGCTTCTTGGGGATGGACCCCATTTTCGACCCATTTGTACGTCTAGCTATCGGAGTTCATTCTTGCTCTTCCTTGGCGCCTGGCATTCCAGACCAGCCCGATCTGGAAATTTGCCGGGGAGAAACGAAGGCGCCATTTGAGTGAGAAAAACGGATATGATGTGCCCCAGTGAAGCAGCATCCTCCACCTGAGCCCTGTTTTCTCTTTGCAGCAGCTCCACCCTTAATGACGCGAGCCGGAGCTGGATCAGACATGCACCAACTCGCATCCCAAGGCATGATCCTGGAAGGCGCGCAGCGGGCGTTTGCTTGGTGGATGTCACAGGGGTCCCGGAATTCCCCTTTGCTGGACCTTCACAAGCCGCAGTTTATCGGAACTCACCAACTTGTGGGGAGAGCCAGCGACCACTGGCTTTGACATGTGCCATATGTTCCATACGTGCCACGGCCATGATGTTGATGCCGATAGAGAGCCTCATGTAAGCATGAATCCCTCCATAGCCCTGAATCAAGTCTGGCTCCAACCAGATTAAATGGACGCAGCCGATCTACTGGTGTTGTACATGTTGTTGAAAATTCCGTTCAACATAAGGTGGCTGATTCTGAGTCATGTGACGATTTTGGGTTCGCGTGGCACACGCTGGGCAGGTTTTTGTTTGGACGGCAACACCATGAATCTGTTACGAGGTTCTACTCTGGAACTCCCTGGTTCGACAAAGCATATCTCGAGGTTCACCACAATCCTTTGCAAGCATGTCAGAGCGGATCTGGCTGCTCAGCTGACATAAACAAGGTGCACCTTGTCCCGATGGGAGTGAGAGCTAGAACTGCAGCGCCGACTTCAGTATTGGCCCATGACAGTCTCCCTTGCCTTGAGTACTTCCATCTGTCCAATACGTACTTTAGCGTGTTTTTTTAATATGAAGGCAATCCGCTCGACGGGCCAAACCCGGACAGTTCGACAAATTTGTGACCCCGTGGCCAAGGCTGAGGTGGGTATTCACCAGGCTGCTCCATTTCACAGACCTTGATCTGAGAATTGCTCCAGCCCTTTGCCACGGATGCTTGAGCTTTCGTTTAGCGCAGCGCACCATGAATGACACTGAGGAATACTCAAATACCTCGCCTGACTTTAGACATGTATGCACTCGCGAAGGCGAATTGTTTGGTCAGCCAGAGCTAAGCGCTTGTCTGTCTGAGGCCCACTTCTCTAACGACATGAGACATTGTTCTGACTGGGGACGAAATCCCTTTGCTTTTGAGTTTCTTGTGAGAAGCAACTCAAAAAGTGTTTGCTCACTTCACCCGGTCTCGTAGGTTCCTTCTTAAAAGTACCGTGGTTTGCAAAAATAGTCTCACCGATAGGAGCGAAGTGGGACAACAATGGCGGGTGCCTGGCTGACGCTGACACCATGGCACTCTTCAACCCCATGCCCATCGTGCCTTGGAGTGATAGTGATTCGAGACATGAGCATCAAACGGCCAAAGCTCTGTTAACAAATGCCAGCTTTTCTCAAGAGAAGAACCCAACCCCAATGTGCAATAATATCTCAATGATGAATGTCCACTGCTGATTCTATGCTCGAAGAATTGAGTTGGGTGCTCAGTCAATTTGGTCTGTAGCTTGCTGGGCCCAAAAGGCAGACGAGCGCCTTTTCTCTTCAATATGCCCAGCTTGCTACTCACAGGCCGTTGCTCCGATTTGGCGCCTTCTGAACTGTCTTTGGTGCTGATGCGTCCCAGCACCTCGAATGCTGGCAGCGCCTCGAACAACCAGGCATAGGACGATGCAGTGAAGCTTTGCAAGTTCCTCTGCCACATGAACTATCAATCACTTGTACCTGTATTGTTGCCATTGAACTTATGCTCCAACAACAATCAGGTGTAACAGCAGTGGGTGTGTGTGTGGTTTGTTTGGTTGGTTATTTGTTGGTTGGTTGGCTGGCTGGCTGGCTGGCTGCTTGCTTGCTTGCTTGCTTGCTTGCTTGCTTGCTTGCTTGCTTGCTTGCTTGTTTGCTTGCTTCCTTGCTTCCTTGCTTCCTTGCTTGTTTGTTTGTTTGTTTGTTTGTTTGTTTTTTGTTTGTCTGCTTGTTCTCTTGTTTGTTTGTGTGTGATTTTGAGTGTTCGCCTTGGGGGTTGTTTTGAGAGGAAGCTACACAATCGCAGCCGAAAATCGGTGGGTTTCCCCGTTTTGGAACCCATCCCAAGTCACGGCTCAGGTGCACTTCAAGCCCGTGGTTCGCAAGAAGGCGGCGAAAGGGAATGAGTTGAATGCATTGCTTACAGCATTGTTTGGGTCTTTGGTCTGTTGCTTCCAGGCTTGTGCACCTTGTGTGTTTGTTCTTGGTCGCTTGGTTGCTTTCTTTGCCGCCTGTCTGGCTTGGCCGGCACGATGGCAGAGGGATGATAGATCCAAAGGAGACTCGACACCTGGGTCCCTGTGGCCTCTTGCAGGCGTCCATGGACGGGATCTACCAGTGTCCGTTGTACCTCTACCCCATCAGGAGTGGGCCAGCGACAATTGCGAGCTACTAGGTGACTAGAACCTGTTGAGCCAGGTTGAAGGTCGCTGCGGGAACATGCAGCTGCTCTTGTGATTCTCTATACGGTTTGAGTGGACCGGTCAATGCAGAATGCCTGGTGCTGATGACTCTGTTGCAAAACCGGTGAAAGGACAACTGCTTGTTGAACAGTGAAGGATAACCGGTGAAGGACAAGTGCAAAACCGGTGAAGGATAACTTCAAAACCGGCAAATCGGTGATGACTCTGTTGCAAACCGGTTAAAGTTATTGAATAGGCATCAGGAGGGATTCGAGTTCCGAGACGCTTCAGACCTTCAGGTTTGGATAAATTGCCTATGATCTGCCAGCTGGGACTTCCCAAAAACCCGAGCGCACACAACCAGGCGTTGGTTTGGAGCCTTAAAGACCTTCCGCCAGACCAACATTTTGATGGAAGAAGTGTATTTCAGCAAAATTATCAGGTCTTACACTTCTGTCCAGATGGAACCAGAGGTCCAGGAAAATGGTCCGTGTAAATTGGGTCCATGAGAATGGGTCTTCTCGGGAAAATGACACCCAGCACCCCTCAGTCAATCAGTCAATGGTCATCCCATCCAAAATGTTTTCCATGTCGACAGACACACCGCATCTCGCAGGACGGGCACTCGCGAGAGGCCCTCCTTTATGATCTGGGTGGACTTGAAGCCGGGCTCTCGAAGGGCTGACGTTCGGAGTGAGTCCAGGTCTCGCTTGCCCGACCCACCCGGTCCTCTTTTTTGGGGGAGGGCTCCCCTACCAAACTAGACAGAGAAAAAGGGCGCCCTTACTAAGCACCGCTTTGCATCTTCTTTTTTTCTCTCTTTTTTTTTGGGGGGGGGTCCGAATCCTAAGAACCGAAAAGCAGCCGAATGTTAAGCTTCAAGGCGTTGTCCCCTGGGATTACACCCGTAGAAGCACACCAGGCTGGGGCAATTTCCAGATGAAACCTGACTGGATTTATATACATATAGTTATATACTTTACTATATTACATGTATATTGTAGGACTCCCCGCAAGTCCTGCCCCAAAATCAAAAAACATAAACATACATCAACACTGGAAGACACGGCTAAAACCTATTTTTGGTGGGGAACCATATATAGTACACACACACACACGTGTCCCTACACCCCGCGGCCGCAACATAGTTTAGCTGCGTTGAACAAATTGTACTCGGAGGTCACACGCGTATCGTAAAAGGCTAGTGACTTCAAGGCATAAACCTTGAATTATCCTAAGAATCGAGCCTTCTGCATAAGTTTCATGTTTTGGCTGGGAAGATCTGGGAAAGATTTCCTTCCGACTTTGAGTTCCCTGACCTTTCGCAATGATGGGGTGAATCCAAGGGAAAATACCAAGCAGTATAGCACATATTGATTCAATCCATGCATAGTACTACACTTCTGTACCACACAGGGGCGGGTTCACAACGATATTATATATATATATGTATATAGATATTTATACACATATTTCACTGCATTGGATGTTGGGTTTCAAAATACCACTGTTTGGATGTTTCTAGGAGGACCCCAAGCACTTTGGAGGTGTTCCAACTCTTAACATGGAATCTGGGAGCTTCTTTTCAGGACGTGCTGGCTGGCCTAGGTTTTGCTAAAAGACAAAACTCCGAGTGTTCCTTTGGTGTCCCTTTTGAACCCAAGGGAAAAAGCCCCACACATGTATCAGACCCGATATGAAGCAACAAGATGTCCACCCAACTTTGGTGTCCCTTTTGAAAGAAAAAGGTTCTTCCCTTGGAAAGCTGGATCCCAACATGTGACTCTCTTGGTGTCCCTTTGCTATCCCTTTGGTAGCCCCAAAGATGAGCTTAGGGCGGGCAACTTCTCGGCGGATCAGTGGACCAAGCGGGGCACCGCCCTCCTACTCTCAGCTGCTCGGCTGAAAGCGCAACGGGTCCTCTCAGTTCTAAGGGACACTTCGCCATTCTTTCCAGGGATCTGAATCTTTTCAGAAAACCAGCAGAATCCAAGGGGAAACAGCTGGTTTTTGAAAAGAACGATGGTTGAAAAGAATGGAAAAGGAATCAACCCCTAGATTAGTGCGTCCTGACAGGTTGGACCCCCCAACATGGCTTCGGTGATCCTTTCGATGTAACCGACCACGAAAAAGCGAGTACGTATCCCCAAAACAAGCGAAAGCATCATATGTTGCCTTTTCGGTGTGGTAGCATCACCTGTTTGGCCCAGGTGAGTTTTCAGTTTCCTTTGGGTGATGGGAGAACAAGGAGAACCCTACGGCACTGCTTTGCAGATTGGTGGACTGTCCACTTCGAGCTTAGAGCATATGTTTAAGATGAGCGGTTCCCCATTTGCTAAATTTCTCTCCATTTTAGGGGTGGTTTGTTTGATAATCTAAGCCCCCCAGTAGTGCTATTTTACCCTTTGTTGGGGGGAGGGTACTACAGAAAAAATGGGCTAAAGCGTTAACCGTAGGTGGTCGCTTGTCTTGACTCTTAATAAGTATCCACTTGGGCCACCATTTTGGCTCAAGTGGACCTTTTGATCTTTTGTCTTGTGATTTGAAATCTTTCTTTCCCCTACTCTCAAAGCCATGTACGCCCCCGCCTACGCTGGTGCCGCGGTAGCAGAGGCCAAGGCTAAGGCAAAGGCCTCCATGGCAAAGTACCTGGCGAGCCTCGTGAAGAGGGAGGAAGAAGGATGGACCGTTTTGGCTGCTGAGGTCCCTCAGGCACCTGACGAGCGTTTCTTCTCCAGCGCAGATGAGCTGGAGCAGGCCCCCCTTATCCCGGCCAAGCGCAAGGCAGAGGATGAGCCGATGGAAGATGCAGCCCCTGGGGTGGCGCAGGTGCCGAAGGCCCTGACACGCCCCCCAGGGGCGTTCCTGGAGCTCCTGAACCCGCCGGAGGAGGACGTGCCCATGGAGGAGCTCCTGGCGAAGGACGAGAAGGAGCTGCCGATGCCCAGGTTCCCCTCGGCTGCAGCCCGCTTGGAGGAGGCCCGCCTGGATGCCCGGGCAGACGCCAAGTGGCAGAGGCGCCGGGAGCTGATGGCGAAGGTCAAGGAGCAGGCGTCCTCGGAGGAGGATGAGAACCCCGCAGCCCCCCCGCCGGGGGGGAGCGTGTTCACCAAGGCCCTCAAGGTCTCGGAGGGCCTCTACCAGTTCAGCGACGACCAGATGGCGGGCGACTTCCCTTGCTTCGATGCGACCACGGCCACTAGGCTCCGCCGACTGCAGGCCAAGGACGTCCAGCGGCTCCTGCGAGGCTTTGAGGGCCCCCAACTCAAGCGGGGGGGCCTGGAGCGCGTTGTGGAGGCCTTCTACATCGCCAAGATGAAGTACGAGCATGAGGCCCGGCTCAGCACCCCGGGACAGCAGGTTGGCAAGCGCGCTGGCTTGGGGTACGGGGGCCTGGAGAACCGCCCCCTGGGCAAGGTGCCCACATCCTGGATCTGCCCCTGCTGCACCATGCCCTGGGTGAAGAAGGGCGCCACGAAGTGCATGGGGTGCGGCAAGAAGACGGAGCCCATTGACACGGCGACCAACTCGGCCACCCTGGAGATGGCGGGCACGCATTGGCAGTTGACGGTGGATGACCAGGGCAATGCGGTCTGGACGGCGGCCCGGTCCGCGGGTGCCGAAGGCCCTGACACGGACCGGGCCCGCGACCTCAAGCTCAGTGCCTCGGTGGACGTCAGCGAGCTGGCCACCGACCCGATGGCCTGCGAGAACCCGGACCAGGCCAGCTTCTCGGACTTCGTCCCCTCCTCGGTCCGGGCGGTGATCAGGAACTGCCCCATGGAGCTGGACGAGGAGTTTCTGACGGCCCCACCGGGGGAGAGGCCCCCATTGCCAGGCGACAAGGAAGAGGGCCAGGAATGCAGAGCCTTCCACCCGTCTGCGGTGAAGGCCTTCAAGATTCAGACCCGGCTCAACGCCACCACCATCGCCCAGGAGGAGGCCAAGAAGGCGGACCAGGTGGAAGCGGTGGAGCGCTCCGCGGCGGTCCTCCACGAACTTCAAGGGGGGGCCATTGACGGAGGAGGTGATGGAGGCCTGCTCCTGAAGAACCTGGACTTGGACCTCTTCCGTGAGAAGCTGCTGGACAAGCTGGGTGCGGACTGGGGGAGACCCACACCGGAGCTCCTCCAGGCCCAGACCACTGCGGAGGAGGCGAAAGCGAAACACCAAGCCAGACAGGCGAAGGGCTCCCTCGAAACCAGAATGCTCGAGCCCATCGCGCCTCCCTTCAGTGCGTGGCCTAGTGAGGTCCGGGTCGCCATTGAGACTGGGGTCTTCGAGCCGACAACGGCATGGAGGGACTTCAGTATGGACGACCTCACATCCCTCACGGACTCCTACCTTGAGGCCAAGGCGGTCATCTCGCTGGGTAGGAATCCCTTCCCGGCGGCCCTCCTGTCAGATCTGCCGGACCTGACAGGGATCCCCATGCCAAAGGCGGGGGGCTCTGGTGCGGCGCGCCCAGGTGCCGAGGGCCCTGACAGGCCGCCCACCATCCCCCCAGCCTCGGGCTCTGGCGTGACGAGCTCAGGTGCCGAGGGCCCTGACAAGCCGTCCGCCACCCCGGTGGGCCTGGACACCAAGGACCCGGAGGTGCAGCTCTCGGTCCTGCGCTGGATGATGAGCAAACGGGTCGGAGAGGTCCGTATCTTTGCGGGCCGCTGGGTCCGACGACCGGGCCCGGTACACGTCCCGGATTGGGCGAAAAACCTCACCAAGGTGAATCCGGAGGCGTTGGAGAAGGGTACGCATCCCAGGAACCACCAGGTGGGTGGACTCCCCTGGGCCAGGTACTCCGTTGATGAGTTGCACCAGCAGGCGAAGGCGGGGGACCGACCCTACCCTGGGGACCTGCGATCCATCTTTTGGGCTGCCCCCCACGATCCGGATGAGGACTTCCACTGGACGCGCCAGATCTCGTCCTGGACACTCCCAGGCCTACTGGGGATGTTCGGGCACAGCTACACCCTGCGCCAGCTCTGGGGAGTCTGGGAGTCTCTGCCACTGCTGCAGGGCCCTAGGCAGCGGGGCCCGAAAAACAAGGCCCAGAATCAGACCCGCCTGGAGGGCTGGGAGACCCTGAAGGAGGACGCGCGGTGCTTCCTGAAGGAGGAGGGCCTTCCGTTTCCGCAGACAGGACCGGAGTGGCGATTGGTCTACCGGGCCATGGGCAAGGTCCTCGCGGCCCGGGCCTTCCTCACGGACACCCCGGCGGAGGTGATGCAGCTCCCGGTCCAGGACGTGGCGGACTCCAAGGAGCAGATGATCCTGCGGGCGGTATGCGACGAGCGCATCTCGGTCCCGGTGGAGAGCCTCCAGCAGTTCCCAGAGGTGTACAAGGCCCTCATGGACCGCATTGGAGGCCCGGGGGCCCTGGCGGAGGTGAAGGTCAACTGGCGCTGCAACACGAAGCAGTGGTGGGTCGGCGCAGTCCCCGACTCAGTGGCCCCCTCCATCTACCGCAAGCTCGGCTACACCAACGACATGATCAAGCTGATGGGCCTGGACCCCTCCGCCCCTGGGTGCCGGACAGGTGCCGATGGCCCTGACATCCGCCCCAGGGGAGGCGAGGGCGATGAGGGGATCGTTTACCCCCCCATCACGGCGGACAACGTCCACGGCGTGGTGGGTAAGGACTACCGGAAGAAGAACTATCCGGTGGAGATGAAGCATGTCTTCTGGGCGCACATGGAGTGTGGCCTGGTCCTGAGCTCCGTCACCCCGTGGGAACTCATCCCGAAGACAAAAGGGGAGACCCGGGGGGGCTACATGTGCAAGTATTGTAAGGGGTACTGGCGTGCCGGGGGAGGGGGCACCCGCCTCCTCCAGATCCGGGCCGGCAAGGCCATCTTGCAGCTGGTGTTGGACGAGCCGCCGGAGGGCCTCTACAACCGCTGGGTGAAGGAGCGGCTGGAGTACTACCGCCGGGTGGAGCCCTCGGCCCCGTTGCGGGACGTCTCCATCGTGGACCAGAAGGTGCCCAGGTTCAGATTCAGCCAGACCACCCAGACAGGCCACGTCTCCAATGCCATCTGGGAGCTGATTCTGCGGAATCCGGAGGCTGCTGCGCTCAAGCGCATCGATGACATCGCGAAGGGGGCCGCGTGATGATGCGGGACAACGCCATCTTCCGGCACACCATCCAGGACCGCGGCCATCCGGAACGGATGCGCAGCGCACCCCGGGGGGGGGACAGCTGCCGAAGGCGCTGATATCCCCCCCCAGGGAACAGCGCAGGCCCAGACTTGCACCAGGCGAGGAAAATTGGCGCGGCTTGGGCTGATCCGGGGTGCGCCTGGTTCCCCTCTCTTGTTTGGTTTTCCCTTTTCGGGGCGGCTCCCTGGGTCCCCCTTTTTCCCCCGTTTCCTCCGTTTCGGGGTTGACTTTCCGGGGTTTTGGGGGGCCCCCTGTTGTTTGGTTGGGGTTTGCACCTAGGGACTAGGCCCCCGGCTCGAGTGGATCATGATGATGTGGAGGCCCCGCCTCCCTTCCCCGTTTGGGACGACCTTCCTAGGGGCGCCAACCGCGCTCCAGTTGATTTTGCATGACCTTGGATTTGCACCAGTGCAGTCGGACGGGGAAATCCTCGTGGCGTGCTGCCTGGAATGGGTCAAAAAGGACAAGGTCGCCAACCCGGATGCGGTGGTCTTTGACCCGCGGCCGTGGACACGGATCGTGGGGCTGGCACCTGACGGCAACCACGTCCTGGTGGCCTCGGACACCTACAACTTGATCCTCGCGAGGATACTCGGCTCCCAACCACAACCGCTGGAGGAGGCGGATTTGGAGCTCGCTACTAAGACCCTGCAACAACTTCTGTTTCGTGCGGCAGGCGCCAGGCAATCGCACACCTATTCTCCACTGGAAATGGAACAGGCCATCCGGGACCGCGAAGAGTGGATCCTTTCCGGATCGATTGAGGCCCCGGATGTCCTGGCAGTGGCCAACAAGTGGCGGCATTGGAAACCAGGGAAGATCAAAACCCAATTGCCGACATCTCAGAGAGCGTTGGAACAACACTTGAGGGCCAGGTGGTTGGAACGCCTCCTGGGATACTTCATCCCCTTCCGGCACCAGATCCCCTACATGCACCAGGTGATGGGGGCCAGGGAGCTGGAGGAGTTTGGCCACCTCTTTGGTGATGCCCGGTTCCGTACCATCCGGGCACACTGCTTGGCCTATGAGGGCATGCGCAAGATCGGCTTCCAGAACCTCCCCTGGACGGCCGGCGACGTCCGGCACCTCATGAACCAGGCGGTCACGTTGGAGGTCACCCCGGCGAAGCTCCAGAAGTGGTGGGGCACTTTAAAGTGGCTCTCCATTAAACTCGGCATGCTCAACGTTGACGAACACAAACAACTCCTGGAGAAGCGGAAAGCCATCCAGGAGACGCTGGTGGACACCCAGGTCAAGCCACAGCGCAAGGCGGTGGTTCCGACCCGGGCAATTGTTTGGGCCCTGGAACAAGGGGCAGAAGGGGCCCCGCCGGAGAACCGGGTCCCGGAGCTGACCAAAGCAGTGGACAGGTACATCATGGCGATGGCCAGGTTCAACCTGGCCTGCAGTGCGCGCTTCAACGACGTGCAGCACACCTCGCCGCAGACGGTCAAGTCCACGAGCAACACCCTGGAGCTGCTGGCCTGGCAAACGAAGACCACGTCGGCAGTGGCCATCAAACGGAACCCGGTCCCGCTCATCGCCCCATTGTTCTCCTTCTCGGGGGCCAGATGGTGGATCCCCTTGGAGCGGTGGTGGAAGAGATTCAGGGCCTCGGAGGAGTTCCGCGAGATGGACTACCTGATCCCCACGATCAACAAGGACAGGACGGGCTTCATCCCCCGCCCAGGAACCCCAGACAGGTCCCTGAGGTGGCTCAAAGACGCCTTGGGGAAGCAGGGCGCGCCAGTCAAGGACGTGGCTGAACTCTCATGGTACTCCTTCCGGGTCTTCATGCCGGATTTGGCATTCCAGGCGCACATACCGAGGGACCAGCGCCAGTACCTGGGAAACTGGTTCAAGGAGTCCACGGCGGATGTCTACACCCGGGAGAAGCGACACGTGGTGTGCTCCATCTGGGACCAGGTCCTCCAGAAGCTCCCGTCCATGCAACTCGAGGCAGGAAGGGCGGTCCGAGTCGACCTCGGACATGAGGACTGGGAGGACAAGGTGGAGTGCCCGGCCTCACCGAAGGCCTTGTTCAAGGAAGTCCCGGACACACCGCCCTCGAATGCCAGCTGGGATGTGATCCCCGCCAACAAGCCGGCCATCACCAAGATGGCTGCGGATGAGGTGCCCCCGCCTCGGGGTCCACTGACGGTGGTAGCCACCACGGCCCGAAAGGGTCCCACCAAAGCTTACAGCATGCACCTACTGGACACAGATGGAGTCACAGTGGGGTGCGGCTGGAGGCCGGGACCGCTCAAGATTTCGGAGCTGGCGGAGCAGGACTTCCATGCTGAGCCGGAGGTGTACCTGGGATGCACCAGATGTTTCCGGCATTTCACCTTCCCGAACACGTGGATGGCCGTGGAGCCCTACGCAGCACAGGACTCCGAGGCCTCCATCTCCCTCTCCTCGGACACCGACGAGAGCGTGGACACTCAGTCGGACAAGGAGGCGGTCGTCCTCCCGGAAATTGAGTGAGGGGTGGATAGCGCAGGTGCCGAGGGCCCTGACACGCTTCCCCCCATGCCTCAAGGCAAGGAGGCAGGGGGAGAGGGCGCAGGTGCCGAGGGCCCTGATACGCCCGGCACCCCCCAGAGGCCCAGCCCCGCGGCCAGTGGGGAGCGCAGGTGCCGAAGGCCCTGACACGCAAGGGGGGAGACACAGGTGCCGAGGGCCCTGAGATGTTCTCACCCCTATTTTGGGGGGCCAGTGCGCCGGGAACCAGGGGACACAGGTGCCGAGGGCCCTGAGACATCCCAGGCAGCGGATTGACGGGGTCCGCACCGGGTGGACCGCAGCCGGACCGCTGGACGCACAGGTGCCGAGGGCCCTGAAATGCGACAGCGGGACCACACGGCATACGTGGAGGGAGGACCTCCCCAACGACCAGCTCGTCCGTTGGTATTGGCAGCTGATGCGATCCGTCCGTTGGGGATGGCATCAATTCTACTCCCATCAGCTGCTGAGGGGAGCTGCCCAGTGGAGCTGGGCAATCCTCCCATTTTGGCACTAATCCTTATGCGGCGTAAAGGATGCACCGTTTCGCGATTAAGGTACCAGTAGCACCAATGTGGTGCTTTGAAGAGTCTGGGCTAAAGCGTTAACCGTAGGTGGTCGCTTGTCTTGACTCTTAATAAGTATCCACTTGGGCCACCATTTTGGCTCAAGTGGACCTTTTGATCTTTGTCTTGTGATTTGAAATCCCGCCCACCCACACCATGGCGGTGACACCAGATGAGTTGGTGGCACCACCACAGGAAGTTCCTGGAGTGTACACGGACGCAGTGGCTAAGCTCCACAAGACCGCCAGGAACCTCATGGTCCTCAAGGGCATCCCGTGGTTCATCCAAGCGACACTGTCGGATGAGGGCTTTGTCTCGATGGAGGACCTCGCGACCCGGTGGGACTCGCCCGACCGTGCAAGGGAGACGGCGCCGGGGGAGTTGGGCTTCGCCCCCAACAACCACCACTACACGGATGCTGCGGGAACGAGAGGACGCACATGAGGAGGGTGTTGCGGAACACCGCGTGCATCCTCTCGAGCTGGTGGCGAGTTTTGGGCTCGCCCCGCTCTTCCACCTCATCCTCCCGGTCCCAGCCATCAACCGTGCTCTTCTTAGTGGTCTTCCATGGCCGTTCTCCTGGCTCCGGGAGTGCGCTTACCAGGTATTTCATGGGGATGAAACCGATCTCGCCTCCTGCGCAGAGCTTGAACTGGCGCTTCACCAGCTGGTCGCTTCCTTGAAGGGCCAGCTTGGGTTTGGTGAGCTTGGTCTTCTCCTCCCAAACCCTCTCCAGCTGTCCCCGTTCGCACGAGACCGTGAGATTCGGGGCGGTGTCCCCGGGCGTGTGTGGCCCGGGTCCCGCTGTTGCATGCGCCCCAACTCCCATGGATCGTTGAGCCGCGTGAACCACCTGGAACATGCGGGCCGCGATCAGCCGGGAGGTCAGTTCGGCCAGTTCGACATCACCCGGGAGGACTTGGAGAGCTGGTACGAGTGGTTCTATGGTGAGGACATCGGGGGCCGTTTTCCCCCGCCAGAGGACCACGTCCTGGCAATTGCCGAACGCAACGCATGGCGAAAGATTCACGAGAAGATGCATGAGGGCAACACCCTCAGGCGGCCATGCTGTCGGTCAGGCAGGACACATTGTTCTGGACACGTGAGGTCTATGAGAAGATCAAGACCTTTTCCAGGGGCCGCCCATCAACCAGGACATCCATGGACTACGCACCACCTCAGAAGGGCAAGAACAAGTCCAAGGGCAAGGGGAAGTCCAAGGGCAAGCCTGGGAACAAAGGGAAGGGTAAGACCCCCCACCCGAACAATCAGGCGTCCCGGGGCGGTAACAAGCAGGCAGCCACCGACCCGAAAGGGAACCAGTTCTGTAACAACTGGATGCGCGGGCGCTGCCCGGGCAACTGCGGCCGCACCCACAAGTGCAACCTCATCCTGGCAATGGGCCGCATCTGCCTGGGGGACCACCTCCCGCAGGACTGCCCGGGTTGACTAGGGGCGCTGACCCCTACCCCCCGGGAGGCCTCAGGTGCCGAGGGCCCTGATAAGGCCCGGGGGGGCGAGAAGGGGCGCAAACGCCCCAAGCAGGCACAGAAGCCCCCTCCTGCAGGTGCCGAGGGCCCTGACACAGGGGGGGGACAGGCCAGGTGGCGGCCATCCTCGGCGGAACAAGGATGGGGACGGCAGAACCAGCGTGCACAACGCCCTCGCCGTGATCAGAACAGCCACACAACCGGCACAACGGCGGCGCCTCAGTCCCGAGCCACAGGTGCCGAGGGCCCTGATATGGCGGGGACGGGACGGTTCCCCGCAGGTGCCGAGGGCCCTGACACGGGGGGCCGCACCCAGAAGGCCCGAGTGCCGGATGACTGGCAGCACACCGCAACGCCAAGGGACACTCCCAGGAAGCAGCCGATCCCACTTCCGGCGCCCAACATCATCAAGCATAACCCGGTGGTTTTCCACAAGAGCTCGGTGGGGCTGAATGAAGGGGGCCAACGCCTTTCAGCTACCCCCCTGACAAGTCCAACGGAGCCGTCACCGGGATTGGACATCTTCCCGTGGATGGAGAACATCCCTGAGCGTCTGGTACAGCGGCTGAGATGGACACAGGGCACATCGCCCAAAGTTCCATCCAGTGGGCCCATCATTGTCCTGCTCTATGCAGGCAAGGAAGACCCAACTTCCTTGGACAGCTGTCTTCATGCCAACTACCCACACCTTTCCAGCATGGTGGTGGCGGTAGACATCCTACGGTCTGGACCAAAAGGGGACCACGATATGCTCCAACCCGAGCTGTATGGAGCTCTTTGCACGGCAGCAAAGCAGGGCCGAGTGGTCTTCATTGGAGGAGGACCCAACTGCAGGACATGGTCCATCCTGCGCCACATACCAAAACCGGGGGCTCCCACCCCGGTGCGAGGGCGCACTCCAGAGACACTTTGGGGCCTTCCACACCTGGACCAGGCCGCCCAGACTCAACTTGATGATGACAGCATCCTCATTCTGAGACAGATGTACATCACCAGCCTGGCAAGGGCCTCACGAGCGGCGGTTTCTCTGCCAGGGCCCAGGTCCTTCCTGGAACACCCGGAGGACCCAGTGGTGAGCAGCTCGCTGCCCAAAGCCAAGGAATGCTCATCCTTCTGGATCACAGAGGAGGGGCAGCTTTGGATGGAGGAGAACTCCTTGACAGCAATCTCCTTCGACCAGTGCCGCCTGGGCCAGCTGGTCAAGAAGGCCACTACGCTGGCCACGGATCTCCCGATCCAGGACTGGGATCAAATGCGGTGCACGCATCAGTCACATGTGGGCACCAACGAGTCCTCGACTCTTAGCAGATACCCTTGGGATATGATGGCAGGCCTGGCCAAAGCCATCGCTGTGTCACTCGCAGCGCCGGGGCACATCCGGATCCCCTCACAATTTCCGGGAAACCCCAAGGAACCACCTAAGGGGCGGGGGTCGGACCCCCCGGAAGGCCATTCCCCCCGGGGAAAACGGGGGCCCAGTCAAGGAGGCGGTCCCTCCTCATCACACCAGGGCTCAAAGCCCGGAGGCAAGAACGCCCCGAAGCCCCGCCTGCACGGGCAGTTCCACCCTGAGGCAGACACCGTAAGCCCTCGTGGAACAATGAACCCAGACTTCCCATCTCCCATGCCCCCGATGGCCGGAGATGCGGAACAACTGGGGAAGGAGGGACAGGGGGACCAGGTCCTGGACCGCCCCGAATGCCTGCCCGCTTTCAGGGTCCCACACCTCACTGACCGGGTGGCGATTGTCCAATTGGGTTTCCGCTCACGCCCCCTGAGGGATGGGGGGGGAAAACCTTCCCCAGGGAGGCTCAACCCCCCTTTTCGGAGAATTTCCCCATTGGCTACTTTGGGCGCCCTGATCATGACCCTTACCCGGCCCTGGATTGACAAGGTCCGAATGTCCCTGGCATCAGGTGCCACCACACACCCCTTCCAGGAAGCCGACCTCGAGGAGCTGCGGGCTATCCTAGGACCGAGGCACCTCCATGAACGATGCCCAGGACAACCCTTCCTCCTGGACTTAGTGTCGCACTTGGCATCCCTTTCAGGTGACCCTGATTGGGAGTTCCCCCTAACACTGAAAGAGGGGGTCCCCTTGGGAGTCTCGGACCCTACCTTGACCTCCCCGGGAGTTTGGCCCACTAAGGAGGAGCTTAAGGGAGAAGCCTGGCTGGGGGAAGATCCCCCCCCGCCAGTGGCTCATGATAACTACCCAACGGCTGAACTCTTTGCCAAGGAAATCGAATCAACCTTTTACGAGGAACGAGCCTTGGACATGGTGGACGGGCCCTTCACTCGCTCCGAGGCGGCAGAGAGGTGCCGCTGCAAACCGGAGGAACTTTGCCCGGGCCCCCTTGCAGGGATTGATGAGTCGGACAAGATCAGGACGATCTATGATGGCTCAAAAGGGGGAGCAAACGCACACATCCAGGCTCACACGGAGGAGAAGACCACCGCACCGATGGTTGGAGACTGCCTCCATGCCATCCACTGGCTCAGGACAGCGGCGGACCATCCTCATCTACTCCGAGCCCCATCCTCGGGCACTGATCGGGATGCACCAGCCGGTGCAGGGGCAGTCCCCAATTGCCGAGGGCCCTGAGAGGGACCCCCACAGCACCAGCCTGTTCCAGGTGCCGAGGGCCCTGATAGGGGCAGGCGGATGATGGAGACCTCCGGCGGCCTGGCTCTCCGCGGTCAACACCCTCAGGGAAGGGGCCACTCCCAGGTGCCGAGGGCCCTGATAGGAGGGCCCCATTCCCCCCAACCCCCCAGGCACGGAACGCCCTGGGGGGAGCAGGGGGGAACCCCTGACGTGGCAGCCGCCGACACAGGGGGAAACCTTCATCATCCTCAAGGCGGACCAAGGCCCACAGGCGCATAAAAGTGCTCCAGAAAGACTGGAAATACCAGGTGGCCTGCATCCAGAACCGGTGGTGGGTCAATAGAGTGGGCACGTACGGCATGGCCTCGGCACAACTGTACTGGGGAAGAAAGGCATCCTTGGTGCTCAGACTCTTGTACTACATCTTCCCTCAGGTGGACTGGCACTTAGTTTTTGTGGACGACTACTGCTGGGTCCTCAGATGCAGCAGGGCGGACTGGGACGCCACAGCCATCCTGGCCACTCTTCTGGCGCTGGGAGTCCCGCTTTCTTGGAAGAAGACGGCGCTCTCCCCGGTCAATACCTGGTTGGGATTCGTGGTGGACCCAATCACGCCCTGTGTGCTGCTGGCTCCAGTCAAGCACGTCATAATCCTGGCCACTCTCAAACGGCTGGCCCAGGGGGACATCTTTACCAGCAAGGAGGTGGAACAAGCCCTGGGCCGGATTCAATGGGCTACTTCGGCGTGTCCATTGACGAAACCTTTCCTCCAGCCCTTTTGGAGCTGGAAGAAGGCCTGCACCACTTCGGGCAGGCCACCGAAGCTGGTTCGTGCTCTGGCCATCCTTCTGGGGAAGCTCTTCAACCAGAGGTTCCCACTGGCATCTCCATTTGCTCCCACACTTCCATGGACGGGGGCATCTGATGCGGGAGCTGGCAAACAGGCGGACCATGCATGGGTTGGTGGTTGGTGCTCGGACGTGCCCAACCCCGACAAGTCCCGAGTGAAGTGGTTCCAACACAGAATCACACCGGAGGGCGAGCCGTGGGCCTTCACTACTGGGGACCCGCAGCGGGCGATAGCGGCCTTGGAGCTCTTCGGCCTCCTCCTTTTGGTGAGGGCTGTTCTGCTTTGTGCAGCCGGCTCGGCTTCTCACACTAGGATTCTGGTTGCTAGTGATAACCAGGGAAACGTTTTCTCCCTGCTTAACGATTCCACTCGCAGGATGCCCAATGCGGCCATCCTCATGGAAATTGTGTTAACACTGCATGACCACCAGGTCATGTTAGGACCGTCGCATGTGAAGCGCGACTTTAACACATGGGCGGATGAACTTACTCATCCGGACCCGCAATTTCCGACTGAGAACCGGGTCTTCCCCTCAGTCGAAAGCGAATTGATCAAGCTGATCTTCGCTACTTTCCTTCCTCACCCATGATGCCGGGAGGGCATCCGGTGAGGTGGGAGGATTCCTCCCTCGCTGTGGGAGTGGCATCAATTCTACTCCCATCAGCTGCTGAGGGGAGCTGCCCAGTGGAGCTGGGCAATCCTCCCATTTTGGCACTAATCCTTATGCGGCGTAAAGGATGCACCGTTTCGCGATTAAGGTACCAGTAGCACCAATGTGGTGCTTTGAAGAGTCAAGTTGGTACCCTTTTTCCAACCTCTCCCTTTGGTTAATCCGAGGTGAACATAGCGAATCAGAATGCGTCAAGCACCTTTGCAGCATACCGACACCCCCCGTAGTTTTGAAACCCGCATGTTCCAAAATCTGCTTCAGCACATTTGTCCTTTAATCTACTCCAGCAACAAAACCATCCAACAAATGACCATACATCCTCCGTGAACTTGTAAAAAAGGAGCCCATGGCTTTGAAGAAAACATTCAACTAATTCTGAGTGATGACGCATGGGGACTTCCCAACATATGTTTGATTTGGGCTGACTGTGCTGGTTTAGGCTGGCAAAAGGTCAGGCTCAAGCGATGCTTCCTTTTGGTCCTCTTGTGGTGCCCCCTTTCGGTTTGCTTCTGATCTCCTTGTAGTCTACTGACACCTCACAAAAAGGTGGATTCTCTTTGTGTTTTTTGGACGTCCATGCTTAGCAGAGAGAGGCCATTTGCCAAGAGTCTGGCTCCCTATGTTTGACCCAACGATGCATCCTTGGAACTGGATTCCCCAAACCAGCTGCGAGAATGATGACTGGCATTTGGGCGGCACATTCTCTGAAGGACCGTTGCGTACACGTTGCTTCCGGCCACAAAATAGCCAGTGCCATTTTTGTTAGTTGTCCAGCTGGCTTGTGTTTGGAGACTGCACGGAGTTTGTACTTTGTTGGTACACGCGCACACGCACATGTATAGATAAGCAGACAACATATATATATATATATATGCTCATATTTAATATGTATGTACGCAGGTTTGCACATATATGTGTTTGCAAGCTTGTCTTAAGCAAGATGTGCTTTTGTTGCGGGAAAGTGGCTTCGTTTGAGAAAGGCCCGTTTGCGGCATGCAGTCTGAGGTTGCAACCTAAGCGCTGCGAGAATTCGATGCCGTCGGCTGGAACTGCCACAAGGCAAGTCTGAGACAATTCCATCAGGCCCCCTTAAAACGGTTTCGGAGGGGTATTTATTTTAGGATTTTTTTCGTTTTGTTTTTGATTTGCTTTTTCGCTTTTGGCTTTTGGGCTTCTTGGCTTTTCGGCTTCTTGGCTTCTTGGCTTTTTGGCTTCTCGGCTTCTTGGCTTTTCGGCTTCTTGTTGGTTTATGCGGCTTTTGGTGGCTTTTTGGCTTGGGCTTTTCGCATCCTCTGCATTCCCAGTTCCTCTATTTTGGCTTTTGCGGCTTTTCGGTGGTTTATGCGGCTTTTGGCAGCTTTGGCTTGTCGCATCCGCTGCTTTCCCAGTTCCTGTCCGGGCGTTTTGGCTCTTGCACCCTTTCATTGGTTTCTTGGATTTGGCTTCCCGCATCATCAGCATCACCAGCTGTCTCCCTATTTGAATCATCACTGGGGGGGCTCCCCCCCACCCACCTGCTACTTAGATTGTTTGCAGAGTATTTGCACCCCTATTTGAATCAACACTTCTTCAAACATCATGGTGGGGGCTGCCGCCTCCCCACCCCAACCCCCCGCTACTTTTTAGATTTCTTGCAGAGATTTAACTGCATTCCTATTTGAATCATCACTTTGTCGAGCGTCCAATTTCACGAGAAAATGCTGTAAAATACGACATTTCAGGTAATCTATGTAGTCCATGTATGTCTGTATGTATGCACTTCTGTAAACTATGTAATCCATATATGTCTGTATGTATGCACTTCTTCGAACATCATAGGGGAAGCCACCCCCGCCAACCCTCCCGCTGCTTTTTGTAAATTTTATCGCACCCGTTCTTGAATCATTGCACCCCTACTTGAATCATCACTTCTTCGAACATCATGGGGGGGGCTGCCGCCCCCCCAACCCCCCCGCCAAGTTTTAGACTTTCTACAGAGATTTAATTGCACCCCTATTTGAATCATCACTTCTTTGAACATCATGGGGGGGCTGCCCCCCCCCCCCCCAACCCCCCCGCTACTTTTTAGACTTTTTGCAGAGCTATTCGAATCATCACTTCTTCGAACATCATGGGGGGGGCTGCCGCCCCCCCAACCCCCCCCAACCCCCCCCCCCCCCCCCCGCTAAAGTTCTTTTTACAGGGATTGAAATGCCCTCCTATTTGAATCATCATGTTTTTGACCCCGTCAACCTGCCAGCTACTTGTTTGATTCTGTTACTCACAATTTGTGTGTGATGCTAGGGATGTTGGTCGGACATGTGGGGGATGTTGAAAACGATGCTGGGGATGTTGGCGGGCTAGTGTAAAATGCGTCAATTTTGCGAGAACATGCTGTAAAATACGACATTTTACGGCCCGACGTAAAACGAACAAACAAACAAAAAACGCACCCCCTTAAAACGGGGCTCACACCCGTCCTGGCAGGGCTCCGCAGGTTTTCAGCCAACAAGAAGCCGAGGGCTTGTAAAGACCTATGCCTGCCACGCGGAAAGCGAGTGATGGCCATCTTTACCATGGAAAGGCTGTTTGGTGCTAATTGACGCGCGAACTTGAAGGCGGGATGCGTCTCTTCGTGTTTGATCGCTTTTTTTCTGGGCCAGCCGTGCTGCGCTCTGCTCAGTGCCAAAGAAGGCCCGTGTCATCGAGGGAGCTGTGACCTGTGGCGATGGAACCACGGGCCGCCACGTCCAAGAGGGGATGCACGGTCGCAAAAGCCGTTTTGTTTTACCTGTGGCTTCCATTTGCTTAATAATATGTTTTTCCCTTGTTGGTTTCAAAGGGAATCCATCACTAGGGGAAATATTTTTCTTTTTTTCAGGGGACTTCAGCACATGGAGGGTAGCCAAGGGCCCAGCTTCCGGATGTCTTGCATGTGCACGCGTCCATAGGACTTATCAAGAATTTGCACCGGAAGAGTGGCCTCGTCTCGGAAAAGAGCGCCTTTCGGGTCCGGGATAAAGCCCGCCATGGGGCCAGTCAGCCTCTTGGATTTGCCCCCCCCCTCCCCCAACAAAAGAAGAAACAACTGCGCCAACAGTCAAATCAATGGTTTCTGTTGAGTAGGAGTTGGGCAGGGCTCTAGTTGGGCAAATTTGAAACTTCGTCGGATTTGGGTATGGGATTGGGCCAATGCCAAACTTGTTTTTCCAATTGAGTCTTGCCGGTTCCCAGCTAAGCACCCCTGGGGGAGGTTTCCCTGCCAAGCTGAGAAGAGGGGCTCTTGGCAGCTTTGGGTGACGTCTTTGGCTGAAAAGGCCGAAGCGAAACACGAGAATGGGATGAGAGAAATGGGATTGCTTCTTTGGCTGGGAAAAGCTTTTTATGACCCCTAGACCAATGAAAAACCAGAGGCACACGAGGCTTGGTCCATGGTAGGCCGCAACCGGCCAAGCAAACTCACGGTGCCTATGCTTTCCGATGAAGCTGCCCGAACCGCAAGCTGCGGATTTTTGATTGGCAAAGCGCCGGTTGGGTTGCATCCCTGGTCCCCTGGATGCGCTTCTTCTTCTTCGGCTTTCAGAGAGTTCTAAGCTCCGGGCCGTGCCTGGCGGTTGCTGGAAACATCCGGGGTCTCAAACAAGAGGAGCCCAAACAAAGGGAGCCCAACCAAAGAACGAGCTTTGACAATCATGGTATTCTAGGTTTCTGACAAACATGCATGGTATTCTAGATCCCCCGGTACTGCCTTTTAATCACCGTTTCTTTTTTGGGGGATGAGGGTTCCCCTACTAAAATCGACTACAGAAAAAATCGGGTACCCTTATTCTAACCTTTCAAATCTGGAGGACCCAGCTATTAAATTTGACGTTGTTCCATGTCGTCTTAATCGCCTTCGGGATGGCGATCTCGCCCACTCGCCACCTCGCCCAGTGCGCAACAAGGTCAAGACGACCAGGCTTTCCCAGCCAATTGTCGGAGAACCAACTGTCCATGTCAAGTTTAATCCTTATTCTAGATGGGTTGCGTGACGGTTTCGTGGTGTCCCCCGTTCTTCTGCTTGTAGACTACGATTTCGGCTTAGAGATCTCCCATTTTCCCAGCTTGCCATGGGAGTACACACGTTAACAATGGCGTTGCATAGGAATCCGCGTTGAGTTCAGAGCATTGGCCGGGCATCGGCTCATGCCAGGAAGCCTGCCGATCTTGCGCCGGTGCTCAGCTGAGGGCGGAATCAGGCGGCGGAAATAGGTTGTATTTTTTCTGGGCCAGAGCGTCCATTCCCCCTGTGTTTTTTGCTTGTCACGGGGACGGGAGTTCCACTTTAGTATCACAGATTGTGCGCGGGGCAGTCCATGTTCCCCCTGTGTGTGTGTGCGCGCGTGTGTGTGTGCGCTTGTGCGCGTGTGCGTGTGCGTGTGCGTGTGTGTCAGTAGCGACACTCGAAAAGGGCTAGGGTCGGTGTTGTTTCAGAATGACCCACCTAGACCCTGTTGTCCAACACATACCCCCATTGGATTGGAGGAGTGCCCCAAAATTTAGCCAGTATGTGGGGAGTTAATGATTCTATGGCAGCAAGAAAGTTCCCCGTACGGCAAGACTGATGTTCCCAGGATATCCGAGGATCACTAGGAGCGCTCAACAGCTGCCAAACGAAAAACCAAGCCCCGATTGTCGCAGTGCAAGTGATAAACCACCAATTCATGGTTTAAAGGCCAAGAGGTTACGAAGCAATTCGCTTTGTGTTCAGCGCTGGCAAGCGGTAGCATAAGCTGATTAATTATTACACAGAATGAGCGCCGTTGCCATGAAGCTTGATTGTTTTTGGGCAGATTCCGCAGTACTTGATGTTGTCTTGGTGAGTGTCGTGTTCGTTGGCGTTCCCTACGGTTTCTGCGGAAACACCCAAGCTTCATTACTCTCTTGTTTAAGCCCAAATCCTTCCGCTTGGTGGCACGCTTGTGCGTGCGCTATTGGCTCAGGATGGGCGTGCGGCCCCGCTTTGCGGCATTTTGTTTTTTTGGCCATGGCTTTCCACGAGAGCTTCTCGCGGACGCGGTCCGTGTCATGTAAAGAGACCTCCGAGCAGCAGATGGACGATGCGCTGGTGCAGGCCGTGAACGACGCCATCGTTTCGCAGGCATTTAAGTCTGCCGTGGAGGAGAGCTGAATGCATTTGCATGTTCAACAAGCTGTTGTTCACGTATTCAGAGGGAAACCTACTTCTTTAGTCTTAGTTTGCGGGGTTTTGAGGGGCCGGCAAAAGGTGCCTCGCTGTGCGGAAGCAACCTAGCCTCGTCGGATCGGGCCAAATAAGGAGTGGGTTCTCGGTCAGGACTGCAGATTCTGCGTCACAGTGGCGAACCCGCAGGGTGAAGATTGCCCGCTGATCGCTGTCTCCAAGGAATTTGAGACGATGACAGGCGGGTGCCCTAACGAAAGGCCCAAGAATATGGTTTCGGGGAGTCGAGTTTTCGTTTGGCCCGACCCGACCGCAGCATCTCTTACCTCAATCGTGCCTGAAAATACCAGTGCTTAGGTATTTGAACAAAATCCTTGCTCGTTTTTAGCTGCACTGGAAATTAGAGCTTCTTGGGCAAAGCTCATGACTCATTTCTCGCCGCAAAAAAAGCGAATTCGCCAAGGGTATCATGTTGTCAACAAGGGCCAACCAAGGGCACGTTGTCTTGCGATTATCCGCACGATTTTTTTGGGACACGTGCGGAAATTTCAGTACATTCGGAGAGTGGAACGTCTCTCTCCAGGTTACACGCGGAATGAGATCCTGGGCGTCAACTGTCGCTTCCTCAATCAGGGCGTGGACATGAATCCACAGGAGCGAGAACGAGGAATTTCGAGGGGGTGATTCCTGGTCCATTCTTTTCAGCCATCGTTCTTTGGATTTCAAATGTCCCCAAGGTCTTTGGTGGGTTTCTTTTGAAAGATTCGGATCAAGAATGGAAATGGCAGTTGCCCCTAGAATACCCCCCAACCCCCCAACCCTAACCCAACCTAACCCCCCAGCCCTAACCCAACCCAACCCCCCAACCCCCCCCCTTTGCGGAGTGAGACTCTTGTGACGACCTCCCCACTTGAGCCGATCCCAGTCCCGAACGGGAAAACTGGCCAAAAGTTTCAGCCCTCGCAGGCGCAAGGATCTGATTTTTTTTTCCGGGTCAAGGTGAATCAATACCAGGTCCAGAAATGTGCCGTTCCTTTCTCACCGTTCCTTTCTTGGTTGGGAGGGGTCCCCTAAAATAGACTACCGAAAAGAGGGTACCCTTATTCTAACCTCTCTACTGGAGGACCTAGATAGAATACATTCCGGGCGTTTCAGGTCGTTGAATGATTGTGTTTTACCTACATGAACATGTTGCGCAGGGATCGGCCATCGCATTTCGCTGAAAGAGACTGCTGGTTATGGGCTACAGAATTGTTTGCTGCTTGATTCTAGAAAACAGGTTGGATGCGCTTTCTGTGGATGTCAGTTGTTCTTCCACTGTTCATATCCTATAGGGGTGGATCCGCAACTGCCACATCCAATTCCATTTCTAGTTTGATGAGCTGGTTGCTTGTCTTCTGTGGTGATGGGCCTCAGCGCCATTGACACATCCCCATACTCTAAGAAACATGGCATTGAGGGAGGGCGGTTGACCACTGGACTTTCTTATGCAGTTTGCTTCCTTGCGCCGAAAAATGGATACTTGGTTTTGGGGACACCCCTAACCGCCAAAAGCTCCCTAAGGCTGACGTGATCACACCATCCCGAAAGAAGCTGAAAGCAAAACTCTTGATTGCTGGGTCGGATCTTTAGACTTCAACCTCGTTGGTTGAAATCAAGTTCGTGCTCAACCAACCATTGAGATGATTTCAACCCATTTTGGGGTTCACCAAAAGTTCAACCCACCAAAAGTTCAAACATTTTTGAGACGAAACCCACCAAAAGTTCCACCCATTTTTTTTGCAGCGGGTCAACAGCAACCAAGTTTGCGGGCCTCACCTCGCGAAACTGGCAGCGTCAAATCCGCGAGGACCTGGCGCATTTGCGTGAAGCGAGTGCCTCAGGCGCGCCCTTTACAGCGATTCTGCCAAATCGAAAGAAGTCCGGGGAGCTATTTTTGAATTTGCTGGACGTGCGGGGGCTGACGGTCGCAAGCCCCTCGGATCGAAAGAGAGAGAGGGAGTGAGAGCCGGAGTGTGGCAGGAACTAGAAAGATAGGGTTGAGTCAGGGATACGAATCACACCCCCAAAAGTCTCCCTTGGATGGGGCGGGGTAAATACGCCTCATTAGAGCCAAATAAGGCGCTGTAAGGCCAAGTAGCACCTCTTTTTTGGGGGTGTTGTCTTTTTGGGGCTGGTTCGGGCTGTTTATGTTTCTGCTCAGGAGACAAGACAACAGGTGAGGAGCTTTGGTATCTTATTGGCATCCAAGCAGATGTGTCAGAACTGGGAGAGGAGCAGGTGCCAGAAGATCATTTCATAGAGCTACAGATGCTCTCCGATTTCATTCGGGACAAGATCATCAAGGACCAGCGCCATGGGGCTTCTGGACATGATCTGTTTGAACAATGAGTCTCATGCAGGTTTGAATTGACCAGTGCAGAAAGGCACTCTTCTGACCGGCACCCAGATGGATCCAAGTCGTTGCTACGGATCTTGGTTGTACCTAAACCATACGAGGTGCACATGCAGTAACTTGTTTCGTTCGGACGGAAGAGTATCCTGTTTAGTGATAACGGGGCACCTTTAAGATCAACAAACGCCCGCTGAGTACAGCAATAATTGAGACGGCTTAAATTTGTTGGGGTCAGCATCGCTTGTACTTTCTTGCTGCGTGAGGGCGTCACAATAGCTCGGCCATGAAAGCGGTTCTGCAACAGCAGTCCGCGTGGTTGGATGCAAATTTGCCCAAGGTGGATCGACCTTTCGTCTGCCTTCCCGTACTGTATGTTGGCGCATTTGGTTGTCAAGATGTGGCAGTGGCTCAAAAGTAAATAGCTAGGGTTACGCAGGTTTTGGTCTATGTTTCCACTTATCGGGAGCCTAGTGAGACTTTCTTGCAAGCTCATGTCGCATACCACGACACACCCCTTGAGTCCAAAGCCGGGCAGGGAGGGCTGGCAGCTTTCCATCAGGCGGTTCTCCCGCAAGATTTGTTCAAGCAAAATAAGCCGAAGCCGAAGGCCAAAATTTTCCCGCGGCCGGTTCCTTTGCATTTTTCCTGGCAGATGTGGCCATGGGTCAAAACCCCGTACCCCCAGTGAACATCCCAATCCCCACTAAAATAGACGAACATGGGTGGTGCACCTAAAACCCCAAAATGGGATACCATTGGTGTTGACCCACGGCCATGTTGGTGTGCGGGGGTGTGCCACCTCGATCTTTGCCTATGGCAGAAACTGGTTGGTGTGTTGGGGGCCTGCTTCCGTGCTGAGAACTTGAGGAATGTGTGCGAACGGTGAAACCCCAGACGAGTATTGCTCCACTCCTAAGTGTGCTGCTTGATTTTGGTTGGCATTGGTCATTGCCACTTCGATCTCTTTCCTCTCAAGCTGAAAAGGTAACTGTTGAGATTCCTACATCACTTAAGACTGCAACCTAGGTTTGGTCGGTAAAGCCTTTCCCCTCCAAGTTACCCTTGTGTCCTTACCATTTTCCTTTCAAGGGGCCTTTTTCGAATCAGGTTCCATGGATTCCATGGACAGGGTAAGTTTTGTTTCTTTGGTTTCCCGGAACTCAAGGTGAAACCGCCCATCTGCTCTCAGCCAATTAGCTGCCCCTCGCGCCCCCGCGCGGCCCCAACTTCAATGTTAAGATGCTGTGATGTCTGAAGCCAGAATGGTCTTTGTGTTTCTTTTCCGCAGGCTTTGTTCGTACGGGCCACATCCAACTTTGAACTTGGGGGATAAGAGGGGTGGATTTGGGGGGATGGGCTGTTTTTTTTCCCGCAGAACCCGGTAACCCCAAAGATGAGGTGATAACTTCCCGAGTTCATGGACTTTTCCCTCTTGCCCATTTTAGTGGGAACTGGTTCTTTCTTTTTCTCGGGGGGCCATCTTCAATTCGTTTTGTTTTGGGTAAAGAATGTCCTTTAGCATTTGTTTGTAAACTATACTAATCATCTTTTGCTGAAATTTGTGGGTTCACGCAGTCTCAGCCAACGTGAGGGAGGAAGCCAACTCTCGGCAGGAGCTTTCGGACTACGCGCTGGCCACCCAGGAGACGCGGCAGGGCTCCTGCTTCGAGCTGCTGCCGCGGCCCGAGTGGCGGCGCGGAGCGCCGCTCGGCAGCCGCAAGGACTCCAAGAGGCCGAAGGGCGAGTCCCAGCCCCAGGCGTGGAGAAAACGACCCGGGAAAGCGGAGGGGCGGAGGGGAAGGAGAAGGGGGGAGGGGAAGGGGACGGGGGGGGAATGCGACAAAATGTATGGGCGTGGCTCAAAATTCAAGAGCTAGGGTTACGCAGGTTTTAGTCTTTGGTTCCATTTACCAAGGGGCCATTTGGGTACATGTCGACGTGTCTTTAAGCCACAGCCAAATCACAAAAGACAAAAATATCAATGGTCAATTTGATTGGGGGGGAAAAAACAAGCGAAAAAGACATGAGCTCTCGAAAAAAAAAAAAAAGAGTCTCATCTCGTTGAGGCAACTGGGGGTCAATTTGTCTGAGCCCGTGAAGTGGCCCGGGGGTTGATTTGTTTGGGCCGGCACGTTCCACAACCTGTCGAATTGCCTCCCAAATCCCAAATTTGATTTCAAAAAGGCACTTAGTGCATCATTTGAAAGCCGTACAATGTACTGGCATTTGTCTCATGGCGTCCGTCACCCCATGCGTGTTTCCAGCTACCGCCATTGATAACCAGGGGATATCACCATAAAACTCCAGGCAAGTTGGTGGTTTTCCACGTGCGTCCGTAGTGGACGCTGGGACGTGAGGCAGGGAATCATTTTAGAAATGAAGGTTTGACTTTTGGTTTCCCAAGCAATCCCAGACCTTCTTCCACAAACAGGCCACACACACACACCTATGCTGGAAATGGTGCAACAGGCGAAAAGAGGCTTGGGGTGAAGAGACCGGTGAATTGATGGGAAGTCACTAGAAGTTGGGTGGGATGCCTCGACAGCCGGGAAGGAAACTACAGTCGAACTGCTGGTTGGATGCAATTCTTGAGGTACCCCAAAACATCGGGAGACTTTCCCTTTCAGATCCCCGAGAAACGGTACTTTGATTCTTTGGGCCAAAAGTAGCCAGCATAGTGCCTGCACAGCAGGCGGATGTCGCGAAAAGGCGGATCAGCGTCGGGCTCGGGCTGAGCCTCTTTGCCGTAGGAGCCGGATTAACGATTTTCTTAATGCGCAGACGTGCACGCGGATGATCGTAGTGTAGTGAATTTCTGAATGCGATCGCAAAAAAAAGGAGGGAGAGAGAGAGAGAGAGAGAGAAAGAAAGAAAGAAAGAAATAAAGAAAGAAGAAAAAAAGCGAGAGAGGGAGAGAGCGAGAGAGAGAGAGAGAGCCAACCGTGCGAAGGAGCAGTCTTGCTTAGTCGGACTTAAGGGCACAGCCTTTGCCAGTTGCAGCCAGTGTTTGCCCAGCGGAAGCCTTGGAATGCACAAACCAACTCTTTTCTTATTTTTTTTAAGAAGGAGGTTCTCAAGGGGTACCTTGCCCATTCGTTCCAGGGATCCTTCTTTTCAGGAAACCATCAGAAACGCAGGGGAAACAGCCAGCTTTTGAGAAGAACGATGGTTGAAAAGAATGGGGAATCAACCCCTAGAACTAATAGATGTCCAACTGGCCATGGCGCCTCTGCTTCTCAGCCAAAATTGTGCCAATTCTCAACTTAAGGGACGCGTACGCGCGGCATTGGATGTGTTTGCCTGGTTTGACAGTTGAAGTATGTTGAAGTAGAGAGAAGGAAACCGCGACAGCCTGTCATGAGCAAGCCTGGTGGCAGCCTAGTCCCACTGTTGCCAAAGTACCCAGTAGCCACAAAGCAGAATACGAGGCCATGGAATTTCAAGAAACAAACTTCAAAGTGGGCGGACATGAATTGCCACCACGATGTCCACCATGCCCCGAATGGAAGTTGCTCATAGCGCGAGGAAAAGACGATCAATGGACCTTTTGGTTCAATGGCACAGCCATCCTCAGGAAGCTTCTTTCAGGACACCTCATGCATGTCCAAGGTGTGTTGGAGTGCCAAGCGGCTCACTTTCTTCGAAACTATGCGGCGTGCGTTGGCTTTGGTTCTCATGCTGATTGTTGAGAGTTACTTCTGCTTTGTTTGTTGCCAGTCGGTTTGCTACAGCTTTAACCAAAGCCTAAACCCTAAAGGAACCAGAAAGTCTGCCAGAGGATCCATGTAAATTCACCTCTCCAGTCGTTTGGCCCGGTTTTTTTCCCCCCTACATCAATGGGGGCATGAATAAGCCCTGCTTGGCCGGGAAACCTAACTAAACTCATTTTGTTTGGAGGGGAGACCATTTTAGTGGTAAATGTAAAGTGTTTTTTTTTTGGGGGGGGCATCCACTCAGCAAGCGAGTAAAGGAAGCCAAGTGTGGTTCCCCCTTGTCTTTGCGAGTTTCAAGAAATGTGGTTTCCCTCAGTGTTTCAGTGGCTTTGAGAGTATGCTTGACCTTTTCAAGCCCCAGCTTTCCACATGCTGAGGCAGGATGCGCTGAGTGGAAGCTGATAGGTGCCTTCGGGTTGTCTCCGTTTTGGTGTTCGGTCATAGCCATACCAAACGGATGTCAAAAGGGAAACCACTCATTTTGAGGTTTTTCACATGAGCAAAGCCACCCGGGGTGATGGAACCGGCCAATTGACATTCTTGGCAATCAGAGATCTTGCTCGATCAGGGTGACTCGTCAGAGTTCATAATTTCTCTTGGTGCAACAGTTCATTGTTCCGAAGTGATGTCCACATCAAGGTACCGATGTGTTGCTTGTGGGAAACACTCTTGTGCAACTGAAAGGCACTCAAGCTTCAGCTTTGAAGCCTCGCTCCAAGTGCCAAAAGGGCACCAAAGTTTGGATGCGAAGGAACGCCGCAAAAAGAATGTTAGCCTGGAGTGTCCTGAACTGGTGGCACCCTGATCTTGGTATGGAGCCCCTATTTTCTGAGGTATGATACCAATGAGCCACACAAGTAGACTCACATGGTCGAACAAAATCAGCAGTATGATGGTACCTTTCCACGTTGAGTGTGCACATATTTGATCACGATGAGTTCCAATTAAGTTCGCGAAGCAAGACACATACAGTAGTTTCCGTGAAACATCATCCAATGCAGGTGTTTTCCGGTTTTTGTCATTTTCTTGCTAGGCTTTTCACGGGGCTTTCCCTTGAACTGCATCACTTGCAGCATTGACAGCACAGTGCATGGTGTCTGAACCTGTGGTCATGCTCCATGTCTGCTTTGCCTGGGGGCTGGCCCTAGGCCAACTGAGTTTCAACGTGATAAGCACAGCCTTGCACTAAGCACTGGTTCCATGTTCAATGCCAAAACTAGTAAGCAAGACTGTCGCTGAGTATTAATTACCAAGGCTAGTCCTGCAGGTTCCATGTCTAAAGCAAACTTGTTCAACGCCTTGGTCCAACCCTCCTCACTGTTCGATTCAAGCAACGACATGTGAACGTGGCCAGCATTCAGCCATCCAAGGCATCCATTTCCCTGTTTGCAGCAAAGAAAAGGGAAGTTGTCGTAGAGACATTTCCCAGTTTGTTTGCTGTGTTTTGTCTTGTTGTTGTTTTCTTTGTGGGAGAGGGGGGCAAAGGTGAAATATCATTTCGTTCGTGACAGTTCCTTGTTGAGTTCAACATACGTCCGAAATGGGCCTGGTTCAGTCCCGTGAAGCACAGGTTTATTCTGCATGCTTTGTTAGGGAAGTGCAAGCAGTTCTTCCTGACCCACTCACTCTCAAGAAGTGCCAGGATCTTAACGACGACAAGTAGAGGACTTTCGGTATGTATTTCGGTTAGAGCAACCCTGGCAAAAGCTGAACAGTACTTGGAATGCATGGACCCCTTGACGGCACTCTCAGTACAGCCAGCGGTCCCTGATCATTTCCAGCTTTTGGCCCTCGTGGGTTTCCTGCATGTTTATCTCATCTCCCCTTTTCACCAACAACTTCAGTTTGCTGCAGCGTGTCGAAGTTTGGCAGAGTGATGTCTTTCTTTCTTGGTTCGCAGACTTCGGATTCAGTGGCGGCTAAAGGGACATGCACTCGGCAAGAAGAAGCTTTCTTCTATACCAACCCATTGTGTGAGTTGGGTTGTTTGAAAGAAGCTGGTGGTCAACTTGATCCAGAGGCCTGAGTTGTTGTTTGGGTGGACCAGATGTTTGGTTGAGTCTTTGCGAAGCATCCGGAATGATACGCGCATGAATATATGTATATATATATATACATACACATATGCAGTATTAATTTGTACAGCTTAGGGTGAAGGATTCGTGCGCATCAAGGTATGAGACAGTTCCCGGCTTGAGCCCCGGAGGAGGGGCCTTGCCATGGCATGGCGATGGCTTTTCCTACAGGCAGGGCGTGTCCGTTTGTTTTGTTGTAAACGGGTCCTAGCCAAGGTGCGGCGCCTTCAGTAAAAACATGCAGAATAAAGCAAAATCGATGTGTTTGCTCTGAAACTGTAGATGTGGACGACATCGTTTTGGCTTTACAGAGGTCGGGATGTAACGGTGTGCATTCTGCTCCCCAGCTCCAAACAATAAACGTCACGGAAGCTTCAGATCAGGAGTACCACAAGGTAGTCCGTTCATTTCAGGTGACTTGCCAGTTGTTTGATAGCTGCCCATTGACCTCGCAAAGGTGCACCAGGTTTCACAGAATCTGGGGATATCTAAAGACAACTTTCGGATGAAATATACACCTGAGAACAAAAGAAATTCTCAGGCTAGCGGCCCGCTCTGCGGTGCTCTTTGGTCCAGCGAGAGATAGCCACTGGCGTGGAGCAAGGGATAGCAACATGGCACCAACCAACGAGGGAAACCAACTAGGGATACCGGAAAACCAGGGATACGGGAGCATTCCTAAATGCACCTTGACTAAGTTTGATATGAGAAATGGCGCCAATCCCCCCATATCCCCGCTCCCGTATCCCCGCTTTGTTTGTCCAAAACGAGCAAGTGCAAAACGGAGGTTTCCAAGCACCAGCCAGCAGAGCTCTCGGCTATCCCAATTCTTGGGGGAGCGCCGCTGGATGAGACTTCTCTCCCACACGCGCTTGGGAAAACACAACACGCCTTTGCTTGTTTCAATCGTGCAATCGTTGGCCTTTTTGCCCCATGCCTGTTGGAAATGAACCAACAGGCTCGTGCTCGGGAGCAGCCCTGTTGTGTTTCACCTTTTCATCACCTTGGGTTGACGCATAGCAAAATTGCTCACATGGCAAGCGGTAAACCTTTTAACTTCCATTTGCTGAAATGAATCTGTGTGTTTTCCCCTGTCAGTTTGTTCAACGGAATCTAGCACTACCGGACATACTGTTTCCACTTGCCTAAGAATATGTGTTATTTTCGCTGTTGGTTTTCAGTTTTCAAGGGATATATATATATATGTTTTTTGCAGGGGGCAGCAAATGGATGTTGAGCCGTCAGCAGCTGCTCCACCAGACTTGCACCGCACGCCTGGGACGCGGCCACATGTTCAGAGCGCCTTCGCGGGCTGCTCCCGGGCCGGCCCTTTGCCACGAGCTGAGCCGGACCCATGCGAGGGACTCTGAATCTCGACCCGGGCTTGTGAAATTTGGTTGGGTTGAGTGACCCTGTTGACCCCAGACTAAGAAACCCCTGTTTATTCAGAGGTGTTGCTGGTTTTAGTGGGGGTTCATCACTTTTGGAGGGGAACGCCGCCATATTAAGTTCCAGGGCGTTCTTAATCCGGGGTCAACATTGCCAACCATCCCTTGTGTTTGCCTTTAAGGGAATGCCTAGGTTCATTTCAACATTTCCCCTGCAAACGGCACCAGAAAGGGCGGCAACAGGGTCCAAAAATGGACCATACTTTACTCACATGGGATCACATGGGTGTGTGTCAGAATTGGGATAGCTACCCCAAACTTGGGGGGTCCTCTTTTGGTTTCCGCGTCCACCAAGCGACAAATGGTACCCTCACAAAAACGCGCACGCTTCCGTGTATGTCTTTAGGGTATTCAGTTTGAGGTTTATCAACCAAAATCCAGAGAACAACCACCAGTTTTGGGGCCTTCAAGTCCAAGAACTATCCCTGCTCCAATCTACGCCGGGCAATTCATGGCGCGGGAGTTGCAACCTCACCCGTGATGAAGGTTCCTTTCTTAGGGGGGTCTCTTATCGCTGATTTGTTTGGGCCATCATGATTTGCCCTGATTGTTAGATTTGGGCCACTTTGATTTTCCACAGATTTGACCTGGTGCTGTAATAGACAATTGCTCAGCGTGGGATGTAGCCACATTGACCCAGGGAAGAAATCACAGATGCCCAAGCCTGAGCTTCTGATGGACAAAGCAGCATTTCTGGTTGCGGAAGAGGATGCAACAGCTATTAGTGCTTGAAATCCAACCACTGAACTGCTAAAACTTAATTTTTTGCTCCCCATGGACGTGGATTTGGGGAGCTTCCATGGCTTCAGGAAAGTCCAAAACCCTCCCATCCTCAGCTTCCATACTGTGGATGGGCAAAATCTATTTCGCGCCACTTTGATATGGGAAACCAGTATTTGCTGGTAGTTACGGGGGAATGATCATTCCAGGGTCTCTTAGGTGGTGCGACATGGATTTTGTCCATCCACAGTAGGGCGAAAACGAATCCAAGGGCCATGGCTTAGGCGATGTGCCAGGGCCCGCGCCGAGATCGCCGAGCCAAAACCTCGCCCGGCATTCTGAAGGACCTGACATTTCCTTCCATTTGCCCAAGAATGTGTGTTTGTTCTCCCTTGTTGGTTAAACAAAAAAACTTATCACTACTGGAAATATGCTATTTTTTCCAGGGGTCTTAACCAAATGGAAGTTTCGGAGATGCGTCAAAATCTGTTGGGGCTGTTGCTTTTATTGGGGGGTCTGCTTTTAAAGGGGGGATGCTAGAGGGGAAATATACCAAGACCCATACCCTTGTGGCTGTTTGGGGGCAATTTCTTGGGGTTTCCGGAATCCGGCTTCCGACAAACCCATACAAGTGGTCAGACACGGTCATGCTTTCGCCAAGCCGGATTCCCTTTTTGACATGGGATGCTTCCCTAGGGAATTCTGAATGGGTTCCCATTGAGTTGCACGGAGCTCAGGTTTCCGCCAATGCTGAGTGATCGTAAATATCTTGGCACTGGCTCACATCAACTAGGAGCGCCAGTTGCGCCGCGCAGCCTTGGGATCATTCCGGCGCATGAGCCCCGTGGAGGCCTTCAATGCAAATTCCCCGCGCGCGACTGCGTTTGTAGTGTTCAATTTGGAGTGCGGTGATTCTGCTCGGCGCCATTGCAACAGAACATTTCAGGGTGTGACTTCTGCAGATATGACTTTATTTGGACCAGACCCCGACCATTGCGACTTCTGTGTAGTGCTTCGGCTTTGTGGGCATCGTTGTGAATGGCAAGAGTCTAGCTGACGCTCATTCAGATTTGAACGTGCGGATTCAGGTCGCCTCATCATTCAACGAGGCGATCGAAGCAGATGGCTGGCTTTAGAAACGAGATCAGCATTATGTTTAGTTTATTTGGTTTAATCTCGGTCGCTCTGTCTCTCTATTTTGTAGTCCCCAAATTTGTGCAATTGGACAAAGAGCAGTGGTTGGCGTTTGATGTCCAGCTGTGTGGACACTAGTCGATTCGTGCTTATCCAGGACATAGAACGCGAGGGCAAACGGCCCATTCCACTCGCAGTCGCATTGTGACACTGCTTCCAAAATGTTTTGTTTTGGCCTCCATTGACAAGAGCTGCATTGGTACCTTCACAAAAGACAGACCTGTATGTGTAGATGTGGCGTGTTCGGGTTGAATGTCTCCTAGCCGCAGCTTTGCCACCGAGCATCTGACGTGGAGACTTGCAATCCCCTCATACCTAGTAGCCCCTTTGCTGTGCGTAGGGATCCCGGGCTCCCGTTCGCGGAGTCGAGGACCACCTGCTGGAAGACTCGCCAGTTTGCAGGCGCGAGAGAGAGGAGTCCTTACGGCCATTTGGGGGCGCCGCGGCAATCCAATGCACAGGGATGCACCATTCCGGCGTGAGAGTTTGCAGGTCTTCCCGGTTGCGTGCGGTTTTGTTCGTTGAGGCCAGCCCGTTTTGTTTGTATCATATTGAAACGTGACAAGGACCTCAGGTTCAAGACTGGAAGGAAGCAACACATTGGCATATCTTTGCGCAGGTTCTCGCAGCTTTGCATCTGCCGCAGGGGGTTGCTCCACTAATACCTGCGCGAGGATACGGACACATACTGTGAGACAAGCCCATCCCTGGCCCAATACCTGCAGTCAAAAGAGCTGGTCATCGAACATTTTCCAAGGGCTTGCCACAAACAAATCACACAAGAGCCCTCATACCAATTACTTCGCTTCGAGCAATCCCCACCCTCCACACTCACGAGCTTACGACCGTGAACACGGGCATGGTTTTCGAGTGGCTTGGGGCGTATGACTGCTCGACAAGCTTTGCGTTGAGAGCCTTATCCACCTGTCTGTGTGTCAAACTCCACTTGTCTGCGGGCCGATCTCGAGAACTCAAACATCGGTTCCGTGAACAAGAGCCAAGCCCCTTCCAAAAGAAATCCGCCGGGGGATTAAACGAAGTTGCTTATTCACAACCCAAAGCGACACAAAAGCATCACCCTTTCCGAGCCTCAGGGTACACTCAAAACACGAAGGCACCAACATGAAATGTAAACCCAACTGTGCGCCGAGCGGGACATTAAAGCAAAACCAGACTGGCGAGCTGCTCTGGCGGGATACTGGCGGGATTCACTGGCGGCGAGCCGCTCCGGCTCGATACTGGCCGGATACTCGGCAGGATCCACCGGGAAAGAAAACTGAGCGGGACACTCGGCGGGATCCACGGGCTGTTCTACTCTGGCGGGATACGGGATCCACTGGCGAGCTACTCTGGGATACTAGCGGGCTGCTCTGGTGGGATACTCGGCGGGATCCACTGGCGAGCCGCTCTGGCGGGATACTCGGCGGGATGCACTGGCGAGCCGCTCTGGCGGGACACTGGCGAGCAGCTCTGGCGGGATGCTGGGCGGGATCCACTGGTGAGCAGCTCTGGCGGGATACTCGGCGGGATCCACTGGCCTGGCGGGATACTCGGCGAGATCCACTGGCTAGCTGCTCTTGCGGGATACTGGGTGTGGGCGCGGTGTAGAAGCATCGCGAACGCGGATTCCAACATCAAATCTAACAACCCCTTCTTGTCGGGTGGGGAACAAAAACCATGACTAAAACACACGCTGAAGAGAGTTTGAGCCATGGCACCTTTGCAAAGCAACCAGATGGCAGAACAAAGTCGCGGCAGAAATTCTTAGTCTCTGCAAGGCCAGCTCTCACGTGCGTCGAGTTGCTTCTCCCACCAGTGTTTCTGGCCGTGTCATCATGCATTCACCAAAGTTAGACAGTGTTGAGTCGTCGTGTAAGGCAACATTCGGCATGTTTGCCTTCGAGATGAGCATTGGCCAAAGGTCTAAGTGGCCCCCTGCCTTGCTGGGCCCGAATCGCGTTGCTCAGCCTCGCACCGCCCAGGCGCGTTCGATTCAGCACGCATGTCACGGTGACTTGCATCGAGAAGGCAGAGAAAGCACAGGAGCCCATGGGTACGGAATACCCCTCAATGGAAGCTGACAGGCTTGGGGAATACAACTTTTCTTTAAACTCTCAAAGCTTCAAGTCCCATGGTGGTTGGACAGGGGGTATCCCCTTGCATGAGATGATTCTTTTTTATGAGGAAGTCCCTTTGCGTGCGAGAAAACAAGAAGAAGGAACCACCCGCCCAGGTTGGGATTCTCCTTGAGTTTAACCATAGATGTTTTGGTATGGGTTGTTTTGTTCCAAGCGCACGCAATGTGTTGCTCAACTATACATGGTTGTTCTTGGGGAACAGCTTACATTTTTGCATGTTGTGTTTTAGTGGTTGAAATCCAACCTCTTAACTGCTAAAATTTGGGTTTTTGCTCGCCAAACCCAACGTCAACCAAGTATAGGTCACCAAGGCTCTTCCAAGTCCCCGTGCCGATGCCCCCAACAAGCCGTCGACAGGCAGGCGGAAATGTGGCTGTGAGGTCCGGATATTTCAAGACCCTTTGGCCCTTAGAAGAAAACTTTTCAAGGGCAACTGCCTGGCAGTTGGGTCCCAAAGTAACACACACCTTGGGAAGTCTCAAGGTGTTTTTTTCTTTTCTCAGATCTGGATTCTCCTGTCAGTGGCCTGACGTCAGGAGATCGAAAGCTCAGAGAGTTCCTTTTGCAAGTCCTCTTCCAGGAGAGCTTTGATGCATCGTCTAGGCCACAGCTACCGCAGAATGGCGCGTCGCCAAGGTTTCAGTGAAGATGGACTCCAAACCTCGGCATCCCACACCCTGACAGGCGGCAGCTTCCATTAGGGGCAAGTTATATCGACCTTGGGCTTTGCGACTTCACTGAAGTTTCTGGAAAAGTTTGGACCAGTAGATTTGAGTGACATATGATATATGTTTCTCACGCACATTCCACGGGAGCCTGGATGCAGGGTACCTTTGACTGTTTTGCTCCGGGCGACAATTTCTATCTGAGTGTAAGGGGATAAATAGATGTTTGCGCAATTCACACTGTGTTTTGCGGTCATGGGTAAGGCCATTTGGTGGGGTCAGGAAGGGTTTACCTTTTCCGGGATCAGTCTGATTTTCTGGAAGTTCCATGAACGTCTCACGCTTATGGAAGGAGCATGCTGGTTCCTTTGTTACAAGAGCACCTTGCTGTCGGGGCGAACTGTTTACTGAAAGAGAACATTCAACAGGCTGGATTATCTCGCTGACTAGTTTGGATGTAAAATGCAAGCGCTTTGGCAAGTTGTCGAACAGCGATTGGTTGAATAGTTTGGTCGATGTTTGTTGTTCTCCTCCTTGTTTAATTATATCCTCCCCCCCTTCAATCCCTTTCGGTTTCCCCTTCCCCGTTCGTTAAAGTTTAGTACAATTACAGAGATTGATGTTGGCTGTCAAACAATGGTGCTGGTGCAGTTCCAATGCAGTTCTCATGTTCGGCTTG
>CAUJNA010003239.1:659595-672095 GCA_963377175.1 Effrenium voratum
CTTGAACCATGTCCACGGCGGCCATAACATATTTGACTCGGCAATATTCTTAACGACTGTTGAATCTGCAACTCAAACACTCTGGAAGGAAACTTGGCTAACCCTGGGTCCTGTGCCAGCCTGCGCAAGAGCTTCACTTTGCTTCTTTGCTTTGTATTCATTCTGTGGTGTACAGATGTGTGAATTCCTGCCGGCTCAATATCCCAATGCACGAAGCCATTTGCCCCTCTAAATTGCAAGTCTCAAACTGTTTAAAGGAGGGTGGGGCCTCAGAAATCATGGCGTGCGCCTTCTCCTTCCAACAGCTCGGCGGGCGCTGCAAGATTGTGTCGGAGGACGATTTTGCAAGCTGCATGAAGGGAGACACCCAGCCCCCATGGCAGGTTGTTTCTGTGATTTCTTTGTGCAGATGGCGGGTGGATCGAACTGCTGGCTTTGTGGTCTCATGTAAAGGACCTTTTGATCAACTCCCACATGTTAAGACACGCAAAACAACCCCCCTGATACAATGAGTCGTGTCACCAAATGTGAAGACACTATGACTTGGTCATAGGCGACATCACACAATGGGCACAAAGCTGCCTCTCATTGAATCCTATGTGGGATGTCCTTAACGCAGTGAACAAAAAAATCGACGGCGTAATTCAGCTTGACCAACAGCAGACCAAGTTGAAGCGTTGAGTGTCCAATGTCCAAAATTGACAAACGATCTTTCAGGAACCGGCCATAGTATGATCTTCACCTGGGAAAAGTTACCCAGGGTCAAAACTGGGTCTGCGTTTTGAAGGGAAGATTTTGATCTCAAGCCCCCGGGTTTTTTGGGAGCTGAGGACATGGTCCTCACGGAGATGATCCGCCGGCGCCGGCTTGAGTCCGCGAAGATCGCTGAAGAAGCGAAGTGGAAGCGCCAGAGCCAGGTGGAGAAGCCGCTTTGGCGCCAATGTCTCGTAAGTCGCTGGTCATGTTTCTTTTGGCTTCGTAAGAAACGACCGGGTGGCCAGAACTAACTCCCCTAGTGGGTTTGGGGTCAATCGATACCCCCCAAAAGAACCCACCCTCCAAAAGATATGTGCCGTTGTTAAGAGAGTAAGAGACCACTTGGCTGTGACGCCCAATGGTTTGTTTTCTCAGGGGAACCTCGAGGTCTCCATTTGCCTACCGTTCAATAGTGACTCTTTCATTATATTCCCTTCGAGCAAGAAGTGAGGCTGTTGTTTTCCTTTGGAGCTGAGGTTAGAAATTGGTGGCCACCATTCCCTTTGCCCAACTAGTTTCCCCAGAAGCGCTTTCTTTGGAGGCATTGAATCGAGCGGAGGCAAGTGGCGTTGTTCTTAAAGCAGCACCACTTCGAGGATGTGAATGATCCCAAGAGCTCATGCTGCGGCTTGCGCGTCACCTACCCACTGCAGCAGGCGGCAAGATCGAAGGACTAGCACGCGGGCAAGACCTTTTGTACTGCAGAACTGTGTGTTGACTCGGTGTGGTGACACTTCGACATGCAAATTACCATCGGACTTGTAGTGTGCCAGTGACGCACGTGGTTGTGCAAACAAGCTTTAGGTTGTGCAAACAAGCTTTAGATGATTGGCGTCAATCACTATATTGTTTCAGTGTTCCGTGTTTATTGATGTCATTCATGATACTCTTTGACAAATCGTCTTCCATTCACTGCTTGAGCTTGGCGCCTCCCCAAAATACTTTTGCATTAGTATTCGCTGATGCTGAGGCCAACTACCTGTCATTGAACATCACCTTGCGGCTACACACGAACAATGTTTAGCTTTGCGGGATCTGCACTTGGTTTGGCTTTCATGTTGGCAACACATCATGACGTGCGTCTCTGCATCACACGCAATTACTGCCATAGCAAATATTGCAGCAGTGTGTTGCACCATCATTCCCGCCTTCTCTGATTCTATATGCAGCTATGCGTCATATGTTTCATCAATTGTGCCAGGCGGCCTCCACATAATATACAATCTTCAACAAAGACATGATGGCATGGCAAATGTCGCATGTACTCACTTGAATCATGAGTAAACCTGCAACCTGCGATCCACAGCGCATCCTACAAGTTCAAAAGAAAGTTGCCTGGGGAAGCGAGGACTGGCGAATGGTGCTTCTACTTCTTCGTTGCGGGGCAGACCCGGAAAAGCGAGATCTCTTTGGTCGAACAATCTCGGCCGGAACTGACATGCACGGTGGCTTGCCAAAAGCATAGCGCTGGGCGGGCTTGCGGGCTTGCGGGCTTGCGGGAAGGAGGCAAACCGCAACAGGCCATGAACACTGACACCCCCAAAAACTCTGACTTGCCAACCTGGGCCTCATGCCTTCCTCTCAGGTATTCAGCGGAAATTTGCAAGGAGCCGGGGGAGCTCGAGTGCATAGGATTCAAGTGCACGGATTTTCAGCTTGAGCTGACGCAGCTTTCTGGATGCTTCAGGTGCGTTTCCAAGTTTTGGGCGGAAGCCACCGAGCTCCAGAACCCGCAGCATGCCAAATGGGCGTGGCTGAATTTTTTGTAACCAGGAGGGGCAAACCGCAGGTTTTGGTCCATGTTTCCACTTACCAGGGTTCCATTTTGGTCCCGGTTTTTTGAGCCACAGCCAAATGACTGTGACATTTGGTGACCAATCAAAACAACATATGCGCCAGGACCTTTTCCTGGGAAGCTCCAATGGGAGGCCGATAGGAAGATCAGCTCTGTCATACAGAGTCAAGATTGCGTTGACACGAGCTTCAGATCGTTCTGATTTGGGCCTTCAAGACGCCTGCTGCCAAGTTCATCGTATTGGCTGTTTGCGTTATTTGCAAGTTGGCCGGGTACCTTCCGTGCCTCTTTATAGCATGCGAGGTTGTTTTTTCTTTTCGGAGGGTCGCCTGAAAATTTGCTCACAAGTCTGAGCACTTGCACGACATATAACAGCCTAAATGCTGGATCCTAAGGTGGGGTAAATGGTGATCTGTTGCCAACACAGAAGAGACAACGCGCAGGTGTGTGTGTGTGTTTTGCTGCACCTATTCCGATTTGTCTCACCATAAACCCATATCCGTCATATTGCTGAAGCGCCATGGAGGCGAATTGAGCAGTATCCCAATGCAGCGATGGCAAGAACCAGACAGAGATGAGCAGCAAACGATGCATAGCTCAGCTTCTCCAAGTGTGCTGTTTCTAGCGGGGTGTAGGGACCTCCTGGCTTCGGATATAGCGAATATGGGAAGTGTAAGTTGGTTCCCGCTTTTGACAAGAGAGGGGGTCTTCCCTTTTTTGGGAAGCCATAGCTCTTAGGATGCAAGTGCCTACAAAATGTGCAGAACCAGAGACCGCTCGCTGTGGTATGTGTCATTGAATGTAGATAGGGGGTTCACCCACCCCATGTCTATTGACTGGTTCACTCCTTATGACGTTTGCCGCAATAGATGACTAGCCGGTCAGTTGCAGTTTGGACTGGCTTTGCATCCGCCTCTTCGAATCGTCTCACTCATTTCCCCAAGCAGCACAGCGTAGCTTTCGTGAATAAGCGTGTTCCGCGAGCTGCCTGTAAAGTTGTTTGCAAGGCTTCTCGGCAGCACACGCGTCAGAAAGGCCATGTAAAGACTGTATGCTACCAAATTCGACTAAGAGCGCATTTCAGGCGAATCATCTGAGTGGTTGCTCTTACACCGATTCAGCCGTGTGAGTGATTGCCTGAGCTAGGCCATGTCCACTTTGGCCCCTTTTATTTTCTGCATTGCATCCTGCTCAGATGGAAGAACCTCATACAAAGGTGAGATCCTTTCTAGCTTAACGCGCCTTGTGAACTTGGCTCCAAGAACGGACGCCACGCTCAAGCTGAACAGTGGGGGGTTGAAAGGGTGCTCTTTTGCCGACTGTGAAGAGCTTTCACAGCGCCTGGCATCTTAGGCGAATCGGCTGTGGATCTTGCAGCGCAGTTGGCTTAGGGTGACTGGAAGGAAGCAAAACATGTTTGGGGGGCCCAAGGGGACACGGAACTTGGCAATCCTCCAGAGAGCGAGTGGTTGCCATCTTTTCGCAGCCACTTGCATGCTGAGAAGACCCAAAAAGTGCCAGTGCGCTCGATTGGAGCAGTCAAGCAGTAAGTGCCGTACCGCAAGCAGGGCCTTTGGCGGTTCGAATGAGAAAAGTGAATGAGCTCTGATCAGTCAATAGACAAAGTCTTGCCGAAAGTGTTTTTGGTCAAGCCATTCTTAAGCTGAGCGATTGCCTTGCTCCGGCCAGTTCCCTGGGGATTTTGGGGCCCGAGTCATCTCACTTCGTCCGGTGGGGTTCTTGTTCCATGCGGGCAGGAAACCTTCGCCTTTCCCCACTTCGAGGCCGGGAAAAATCGCCAAATGAGACCTGATTTGAGAGGCTCGAGCTTGCCGGTGGTGTTTGGCTTGTGTTTCTTTGAGGTACGATTGCGGTGTGCTTGTATGATGTTAGCACGGCAAGGGCTAGCACAGCCGTGGTGGCTGTTTTGCAGGCTGGCAATATGCATGTTATAAAACATCAAAGATATGCGGCGCGCTTGTAGGACAACATAGCGGGTTTGTGGGCACTGATACACAATGATTCCGGCAGCTGTGTTTGTCACTAGAAGCACATGCAGCACTGCAGCACAACCATACTGGAGACAAACACACATACATTGGCCTAGCACCACGGGGTGACAAGTTGCGGAAGGTTGACGCAGGAATACAACTAGGCATCGTAGACGCAAAGGAACGGCTAGACAAGATGTTATGTTTGTTGGTTTTAGCAGGGCACTCGCCCGTGATGTTGGCACGTTGCTCATGTCACGCTCTGATGAAGAAGAGCTGTTGTTTCTGCGCTCAAAGTGGAAAGCTCGTACCACGCTAATCCAATTTCCGCGTGCGTTGCTGCCAGTGGTTCCGACTGCAGCTGACATGCCTTGGATATTTGCCTATGTCTCAAACTACGAGCCCTATTTTCCTTCAAAGCGGTTTGGGGCTCCCCGGAGCCACAAAATGAACGCAAGATCACGCTTGAAGTCCACAGAGCTGACCTTCCTTGGACCATCAGGGCAGCCTCACATTCGTTCGTCATGCAAAAGCATTTGGCCCTTGCCCACAATTTTCAGGACGTGGGGCAGGACTCTCCTTGAGAGGCGTCCGTCTCGTCGGCGGCGATGTGGATGTGGTGTTTTGCGCTGAAGCATTCAGAAACTCACCGCAGGCCTGCCATTGAAGTTTGCTGGGACGACTTCATCATGCAGTGAGTTCGGGGGGCGCACGATGTACAGAGCGACCTGTCGGTCTTGCAAATCCCACTCAAGGACAAGGCCTGCACGTGCAACCTTTGTATTCCTTCGTGTTCAGCATTTAACGATGGATTGTGGGGAAGTGATGGAATACGTGGACGAAGACATGCGGATCAATTGCTTGGCTAGCCGTTGGTCAAGGGACACATCGCTGGGTTGTAGCTTCACGCAAAGCCATGTTCAAGTAAGGGCAAAGGCAGTGTCCAATGCATTGGCCAATTTTTCCCCGCAAGGATATCGAATCTGATAGAGAGGGTTGTTTCAAAAGATTCCTCCAGCTTGGGGGTCTATGTACAGCCAGCTTGCAGCATGCAAATGCTCCAAGCTGGAAAGCGTATGGGCAGAGGGGTGGGGGGACCCAGAGGGCAGCTGAGACTTGCTTGCACGACAAGTCAAATTATATCATCCATACTACAGCTACGGATGCATGTTTTGGAGGATGCCCCTTTGTGGCAGTGTGAAAGGGCATGGTTGTGGCAAATGGGATTTTGCCACGTTCTGCAATACCAAAAGAATTGCCCACGTTCGTATCACAAAGCATACTGTAAAATCCACAACTATGTGAGTGTTTTTTTGAGGCAACCAAACGGAAGACACCTCATTGTAGGGGTTGATGCAACTGCCCTGTTGGTTTTGGAGTTTCCACACTTCGAGCTTGCCTCCACGTTGGTCTCCAAAACAAAAAGAAGTAAAGGCTGGATGCTTATTCCAAAATCCCTGTGAATTGATTGACGTATGTGGAGTCTGGGAATCCTCACGCTCTCTCGGTGTCCGGCCATTGGTTAGGAGCCCTGGCCATGTACAGTGGCTGGATGCCGATGTCGTCGTCCCAAATTTCCGGGGGGCTGCCAATGATGCCCTGCAACCAATTCATTTGGAAGGTTGCAAAGAAAATTTTGTGGATGGGTTCAGTGCTCAATCTATGGGCTAGTTCACATTTGGTGGCCAACGTTCATGGAATTGAACTTTGGTTGCCACCGTGCATTCTGTGAACTAGTTTACCTGTTCCAAGTTTCATTCTATGGACTACGTAGTTCACATTGGGTTGCCAATTTTGCAGTCTATCAGCTTGCTCACATGTGGTTTCCAACTTTCATTGTATCACATATGAACCTAGTTTACACTCGGTTGCCAATTGTCATTCCATGAACTAGTTTACACGTGCTTGCCAACAGTCATGAGCTAAATCAACAAGCTTTACAACTTATTCCTTAGCCAGCATATGAGCTAGTTTACCTGCCCTTGTCAATCTCGTGTATATGAGCTAGGTGACACTAGCTTGTCAATGTTCATCACACAATCCAGCTTGCATTTAGTTGCCAACTGCATTCTATAAAACTACGTTACGTATGATTGCCTACGTTTATTCCCTGAATCAGTTTACAAATTCCAGTTTGAATTCATGAACTAGTTTACATTTGGTCTCCAGGTTTCATTTTATGAACTAGTGTGCATGTGAGGCATCTGGAATTCTTTGCTTCGTCGTATTTCTCCTGGCCGATCCACTTCTACCTCTACTTGCTTCTCCCTGCATATGGCCATTACTGCGGACAATGATATACAACTGACGCTTTCTTGTTTCACTCTACTTGCACCTGCCACACTGCTTTTGACCCAAGCCAGACGCTGGCCACCGCTGTGGACAACGGTACGTTGCCGACGCTTTCCTGCTTCACTACGAATCTTTGCAAGCATTGGATGGAGCTCCTTCTTGTCGGGGCCGCTTCGACTTGTACTTGATCCGCGCCGCCTTTGACACAAGCCAGGCTCTCTTCACTGGACTGCTCCGCATGGCAATGGCTGCGGACACGCCCCTGCTTTGCAAACCACCTCTACCTGTGCTTGCTCGCAATACTGCACACAACAACACGTTACCGACGCTTTCCTGCTTAACTCTGGCGTTTGCCGGCCGTCGTGGCCATTTTGGCATCACTGCTCGACAAGCACGGGGCGTCCGCGGAGCCACCAGACAGGCTTGCCGGGAGACCACGGCCATTGCGCAAGTGGTCAAGAATCCCGCAGAGCGTCAGGAGAATAGGTGATTCTACTGCAGCCGGGAACTTCACCCTAGACTAGCTGCTTTTCTCCCTGTAAAGGGCGCCAGTTCGCACATGAAAGGAGAGCATGTGCTGCTGTCTTCTTTTTACCGGGGGGGCTATTCGCTGGCTGCAACAAGCGTTCGCGCGCCGTGTCCTTTTCTACGAACTAGTTTACATTGCCAGCGCGAGTCCTCACTTGTGCGCCATGAACATGCCAGGAACTACTATACACGTGTTGTCAACCGTTGTTCTACAGACTGGTTCACCTAGCCCGGCCTCTAACTTTATTTGTTTAAGCTGGCCCGCGTTCGGTTGCAACATCGTTGCCTGAGTTGCCTGTAACCTAGTACTCATGTGGTTGCCAATGTTGACAATATGAACTAGTTTGCATATCATTGCTAAGATTCATTCCATTGCCGAGTTTTCATTCCATTGCCAAGTGTCCATGTTTGAACTTGTTTTGCCCTGGATGATCGTGTTCTTTCCGTGGACTGGCTTTCGCTTGGTTGCCAAGCTTCTTTGTGCTTAAATCCTCTTTGATTATTCTCAGTGTGTGGAGTGTGGACGGCTGTACTTTTAGATGTCAATACTCGCGCTATGAACTTTACTTTACATTGAAGGTTTTCATTTCACGAGCTAGTTTACATGCACTGCCCGTTTTCATTTTTATAGCTGGTTTACATTCATGTGCAAGCTTTCTCCTTGGATCCAGTGTGCACAGTTGGTTGCCAAATCAAGTTCTATAAATTGGGCAACGTTTGTTTGTCAGGCACTGACCTAAACAAACTGTATTTGACAACCGTGTTTCCTTCTAAAAACTACTTTCCCACGTGCTTGCCAACTGTTATTCTACGGTTGTCGTCATCATTGCATGGGCTAGTATCAATGTGTTTGGCCTTTGTGATTGTTTGAACTAGTTTGCAGGTTTGGTTGCCAAGTTCCATTCCAAGAAGTAGTTTACATTTTGTTTTTTTCAACTTATCCATGATTCACATTTGATTGCCGAGTTTCGTTCTGTGGGCTACTTTACATGTTGAGGGCCCTGATTGGTTCACATGTCGCTTCCAACTTTCCTTCTATAACTAGGTTACCTTTGGTTGGCATCGCTCACATGCACCTTCATCGTCCACCCAAAGGTTGTCAATTCGATGGCCATTTGTTCAAATCAATTTAGGTGGAAATTTCTTAGCACGTTTCAATGAGTTTTTGTTTCGTGTGATGGAATCGTGGGAGCCCCCCATGCTGACATACAGAATGACCTTCCGCGGCAAGAACTGACAATCCCATGCCGCGGTTTTACGAGGCTTCTGGCCCCAAACGCGGTGCCTTTTCGCACATGTGCGAAGGCTTGGCCGCGGATGGGCTGGCAGCGTCAGAAAAGAGAAAAAGGGCCCAGCAGCAAGCCAGTTGTTCATTGGCACTTTGAATTGCCCTTTGGTGAGTCTCCACTACCAGGCTCGGCCGCAGCTATTCTCTTCCATTTGCTTAAGAATATGTGTTTTTATTTTCCCTTGTTGGTTTTAAAAGGAATTTATCACTACTGGATGTTTTTTTGTTTTTTGTTTTTTTCCAGGGGTCTTAACCAAATGGAAGTTCTTGGTTGGGATTGTCCCTCACGACCCTGCATCTACCGGGTTTTTGAGTGCGGCTCAGTGCATGTCCAGGCTCTCGTGCATTCTGGTTTTGGACAAGCATGTGTGCATGTTGTGGCTCAAAAAACCGGTACCAAACTGGAACCCTGGTGAGTGGAAACACGGACCAAAACCTGCGTAACGCCTCCTGTTTATGTTTGAGCCACACCCACGTTGTTGTTCGACCGCACGCGAATTGCACAGAACAACTTATGCACAAATAGCTTGTGACCTTTGCAAGATCGCTGCCGGTGCCTCGTTGCCTGAATCAAAGGGTCTAATGTCGCCATTTGCTCCCATGTTGCCTTCTGTTTTGTTTTGGGGGAGATGGCCATGGTTCAAAACCAATGGTACCATTTGGGGCTATTTTAGTGGGGATTGGGATGCTCACTGGGAGTACGGGATTTTGACCCATGGCCATTTGTTTTCGGGGGAGAGAACTTTCGTACCAGATGTTGGAGTGGGGTGTGCTCCCTGGTCAGTCAGGTGGCAGCGAGCCTGGGCCTCTTGGATTTGAATGGTAGCGCGGGCGTGCAAGAGTTGCGGGCGGTACCTTGATAGGTTTGTTCAAAGAGATGTCTCCGAGTGGCTACGTATTTATGGCGTCTTGATTGGCTGCTGTATTTGAATCGGTTCTTGTTTTTGTTGGTCTTTGTTTGTTGCAGGCTTGTTTGAGGCCACCACACATTTGCCAGAGGGGGTCCCAAGTTGGTGCACACCTGCCAGCAAAGCAGTGCTGCGAATTTTGGATCGCAAGTCAGGAATTTAGTGAACTCGTAATCTTGCTGAAACCTAGCTTTTGTATTGTATCGCTGGGCCATTGTGTAGGCACTATGTGCTCAACTTCGCATGTGGTGGTGTTTGCGATTTGACGGGTGCATGACGCAGCATTGATTGCCGGGCCTTGGTTGGTGTTGGCATTTTCACGCTGATATGTCTCAGAATTCTTGAATATCGCTGGATTTGTTGGTCCAATCTGGCATTTACAGTATTAGCAATTTGTAGAATCCACACAGTCTGCGTAAATCAGAGTTGATCCGCCATTTTGCTGGGAGCTGCTGGAAGGATGAGTTGTGTTTATCCATCCTGATGGTGAGAGTTGCTGGAGAGGTTCGGTGCATGTTTCTTTGATTTGTTTATGCAGCAGCATTGTTAAAGGTTGTTGCTCGCCAGAGCATTCTTTGTAATCTAGTTTGAGCTGTTGCGTTCAGATCTGATGCCTGAGCTGATTGTGTTACTTGTCGCAATTAGATTCACTGCTTAGAACCTGTTGGAATCTACTTGTAACCGCTAAGCTAAGAGGTATTGCTTAGTATGACCGACCAGCAGTTACAGAGGGTGCAGAGTCGGTTTTTGTTTTGCTTGCTAACAGCACAACAGGCTATGGTGTTGCCTGTTTGCGTTTGCAATGTTTGTTTTGGTTGGTTCCAAACCTTACACCAAGGATCAAAGGGTGTTGGGCAACTTTGTGTGCTCTTCCACAGGGCTATTTTGTGAGCTTCTGACAGGATCTTTGGACCACCCCTGTTTAATTGATGTCGCGACAAGTAAATGTGAGCATCCTGCCGATGGTCCAGCCTTGAGTATTTCATTGGGCTAGAGGGCTGAATACTGCTGTCTAGATCGGTCTGCCCGGATTTCACATGAAGTTAAGATTGGGCAGGTCGAGAACGCCAAAAAAAAACAAAATTGCCAGAGAAGCCCAGCTTTCTGGGCCCCAGGCTTTTTCATATTCGCTTGGGTCCAAAGTCGAAAGCTGGAAACCTTGTGCTTGCAACGAGTGAGACCAAGCCCAAAGACCAGAGGGCTCTCACCTCCGGGGGGCTGGATGGCTTGGGCGACGATTCCTCGCCCTTCGTAGAAAAGGTGAGGTCTGGAAAGACGAGAGGACGAGCGCGCGACCTGACTGGACATGGGCAGATCGGACGCCCAAGGACAAAAACAAGCTCACTCCAGCCTTTCTAGGACTCCGCTTTCCGAAAAAGTCTTTGGGCCTGGGGTCCTTCAAGCCTGGCATCCGATCGATGCCCCAGGCGCGGACGAGCTGGAGGCGCCGAGGGGTGAGACACCGGAGAGGGCAGAGAGCGTCACGTGCTTTCCTGAACAGGGGGGTCCTTTTTTGCCACCTTTTGTGAGAAAATTGGCGACCTCCCCCTAGGGAATCCTTCACTACCGGGGGGTCGATCATTTTTCCACCAAGGGTGGCAAAAAGACCCCCCTGTTCCTGAAGGTTTCTCAAGATTTGGGAGCCAGCCCCGTGTTGTCCGAATAGTTTCTTTGGGGACTAGATGGGTTTGCGTTCATCAGGCGCATGCGTGTGCATGCGCACAAATCTGGCCGCCTGAGTGCACCATGCCACTACTGCTGCCCCCTGAAGACACCTTGTTTCTTGAAGGTACACGTGTACCTAGAGAGGCAGGTGGCGAGAAACATATGTATATCTATGACTCTATACATATATATATATATATATGCATATATGTATAATATAGACAGAGAGCCGTGCATTTATGCAAGTTTGCGTACCTGCTTGCATGATGATGATAATATATATATATATATATATATGGTCACCCCCCCCCCCCAGGGCCCACCTTTAACATAAACAACTGACATATCGTGTTTGCAAATCTTTCTTACAAATGTTGGGCCTCAAGAAAACACTGTAAAAACCTACGTATATATCTACATATACACATGTATATCAGGAGTTTTTGCTTTGCTTCGTCTTCTGTACTGTTGAGCGCCTTTTCAGCGAAAGAAAGGCTAGGGCGAAGCAAGCTTATGGGCGCCCCGAGGGCTCGGGGTGAGCCTTGCGGGAGCCGCTTCACGCGACACTTTGTGTGAAACGCGGGTTCCAGCAAAAAACCGCTTACACATGCGTAAATATATATATATGTAATGTATGTAGGTAGGTAGGTAGGTAGGTATGAATGTATGTATGTATGTATGTAATGTATGTATGTATGTATGTATGTAATGTAATGTATGTATGTATGTATGTATGTAATGTATGTATGTATGTATGTATGTATGTATGTATGTATGTATGTATGTATGTATGTATGTATGTATGTATGTATGTATGTATGTATGTATGTATGTATGTATGTATGTATGTATGTATGTATGTATGTATGTATGTATGTATGTATGTATGTATGTAATGTATGTATGTATGTATGTATGTATGTATGTATGTATGTATGTATGTATGTATGTATGTATGTATGTATGTATGTATGTATGTATGTATGTATGTATGTATGTATGTATGTATGTATGTATGTATGTATGTATGTATGTATGTATGTATGTATGTATGTATGTATGTATGTATGTATGTATGTATGTATGTATGTATGTATGTATGTGTATGTATGTATGTATGTATGTATGTATGTATGTATGTATGTATGTATGTATGTATGTATGTATGTATGTATGTATGTATGTATGTATGTATGTATGTATGTATGTATGTATGTATGTATGTATGTATGTATGTATGTATGTATGTATGTATGTATGTATGTATGTATGTATGT
>CAUJNA010003239.1:677095-782095 GCA_963377175.1 Effrenium voratum
TTGTTGGCATGGGTCAAAATTAAACCACCAGGGGACCGCCGATTTTATTCCCTGTTTCGATACTTAAGGGTAAACATGGGCCATAAAACACCATGTTGTAATCTTAATTTATATGGGTGAAGCATCAAAAATGCTAGAAGTTTGGTGTCAAAAGTCTGGGTGTTTTCCTTCCCAGCCTATTTTTGACCCCCATCTTTCGCTGGCGCCCGGGTCCATTTTTCCCTCGCCTGCAGGTCCTTCGGCTCGTGGACTCCGCCAGCGCGGACGTGGGCGCCGCGCCTTGGAGCAGAGGGTATGAGCTAGGCCCCCCAGCTGGGTGCCCTTTCTCACCAACTTTTCTTTCTTTTTTTTTGGGGGGGGGAGATGGGGGGAGTGTTCTCTCTCGGAATCGTCGTGTTTGCGCAAAAGAGATCGATCCCCTTAGCACCAAACATGGAACCGCAGAATTAGCTGGAAGCTGGTACAGTTTGGTTGTTTTTGTGGGCTAATCCAACAGAGTAACTACTCAGACTAGGTCCCCCAGCTAGGTGACTAGGTGCCCTTTTGTCAACTTGTTTGGTTGGGAGGGTTCCCCTACTAAAATAGACTACAGAAAAAACGGATGCCCTTATTCTATCCTCTCGTCTGGAGCAGCACAAAATGCAGAAAGATCGCGAAACGCATAAGTGTTGGTTGCTTCTACAATGCCAGGAAAGGACCCAGCCAGCAAACACGCATATTCCAAACCTGTGAAGACAATTGAGCGACATCAGAACAACAACTATGCACCCAACAGACCCAATTACGTGGTCAAGCGCACATCATGGTGGATGAAATGCAGTATGACACTTTGTTTGTTTGAATTCCTCGATTCTACATATATTTATATATATATATGCATGTAGTTGTTTGTGTTGCTGTTGTCAAGTTTGTCTTGTCAAGTGCTCTACAGGCAAACTGCAGATCCTGTGTGTGTGGTTGTGTGTGTGTGTGTGGTTGTTTGGTTGTTTGGTTGTTTGTTTGATTGATTGTTTGTATGTGTTTGTGTGCTTTTGTGTGTGTGTGTTGCTTGTTTGCTTGCTTGCTTGCTTGCTTGCTTGCTTGCTTGTTTGCCGTAGCCAATTTTGGCTCAAGGGAGCAAGCCACCCGCTGCTGTGTAATGCACCGACTTTGTCACAGGCGGCGGGTGGGTGGGTGGTGGACAGGTGACACCAACTGACACTGCGTCAGTGGGTGCAGGCCGGGAGGGTGAGTGAAGTTGATTTCGCTCGTTGTCACCCTCCCGGGCGTTGAGTGCAGCTCACTCGTTCGAAGCCTGTCAGCGAAGCCCAATTTGCTCCCAGCATTCAGATGGATTATACAAACCATACATAAGCCCACACAAGCCTTCCACAAGCCTTTTGTAAGCTTTGCACAAGGAGGCTTTTAGGGTGCATTTTTGGGGTGTATGCTGAACTTCTTTGACAGACGGAGCCGCGCAGCTTCAGACTATCGGTGATGTATTCACCTGGGCAGGTCTGGTATCTTCGGAGATGGAAGCTGGGACTACACTGTCAGGGTCACTTGCTGCGGTACTTGGCGTCAAGCAGGGCACGAAGCCGCGTGTCCTGGGAGTGTCCTCTTCCAGTGACTTCGAGAATGTGCTGCAGTCCTGGAGAATTCGGGTTGATGATCATGATCGTGCGCCAACTATTGCAGAGTGGGGCATGGCACGGCTGGTGGGAAGGGCGTGCAGAACAGTTGCTGGCGCCACAGAGCTAGAGGCTCTCAAGGCACAGCTCGCGCAGGCTCAGGCTGCGGCGCCCCAGACATTACCACCTACAGCGGCAGGAAGTCTTAGCTCAACTGCAACTCGGAGAATCAAGATGTCGGCCATCATCTCCCAGGTTCATGAGAGCGAAGTCTTCATGATGGAAGAAAAGAAAGTGATCAAGTGCTATGCTCGATACGAAGCTGTGTTTGGGGCTGGTGAGCGTCCTGCCAAGGACTGTGAGCCCACTACACCCTACACAGACTTCAGCATCTTCGGGCCTTTCGGTCACAGGATCATGAAGCGCATCAAACTTCAAGACATGGCCATCGACAGAGACGGCTCACTCAAGATGATTGAGCTCTATGGACCAAACAACCTGGGAACATGGTTGGCGTCCTACACTGTGCTCTTGAACATACTGGTAATGTTGGACGCAGTGGATCTGGGGCATTTGCAGAAATACAGGTCCCACGTGGAGCGCTTGGCAGATCGCTACGGGCCGAAGGTTTGGTCAGTGATTTACCAGGCTGATGTCCGTTGCCGCTTGGAGCACATAGAAAGAATGACACGGATTTTGACAAGGATCATCCCTGGAATGCCACATGGATGAGGGCGATCGCAGATGAAGCCTTTTGGAGAGAAGAAGCGACGGAGCCTGCGCTTCTCATCCTGGCTAAGATCACGCAGCCCTCAGAGATTGTCCAGGGTGACGCAAATGTGAGCAAGGCCCTGCGCGCATGGCAGCAGACCAGGACGATAGAGGCCTTCGTCCGCGCAAGCAAAATAGGACTGGGCGGTTTCACCAAGTTGCGGACGGCCATCATACCCACAACAGGACTGGTTTTCGTCTATGCAGTGGGCACCAATCAGGCCAATGTTTCGTCAAGCGTGGCGAGGGAAAGGGCAAGAACAAAGGCGCCAAGAAAGGAAAGGGGAAAGGCCGCCCCCAGTACTGACTTCAGCCAGCAGATGTTTGCATGCCACCCCCGGCGGCAAGGTCTTGTTCAATTTCGAGCATCGCCCGGGGCGGGAATTCAGCAGCCAATTTCAAGGCTATGCCTCCGGCACCCGCTACCGAAAATTGCGGGCGCCGGGGGCGTGTGTTGTACCTTTTCAGTGGTCCTTTGAGACCTTCCGATGGCCTGGGTAAGTTCGTACAGGATCTGGGCCTGGATTGCACTTGCATGGACATTGAAATCAGCGACTCTCACAACTTGCTTGATCAAACGTGCTGGGACAAGGTTGAATCCAACTTTGACAGCGTTGTTGCAGGTTTGGCTTCGCCATCATGTAGCACCTTCACTGCTGCCAGGCGACGTGACGGGGGCCCTCAACCATTGAGATCTGCAACAGGCCCGGGTCGTTACGGATTGAAGAGTTTGAGGGCAGTCGACGCCGCCAAGGTCAGGGAGGGCAACGCGTTGGCTTTGAGAGCGTATTCCATGGCAATAAATCTGCATGAGAGAAAGAAACCATGGATTGTTGAACAGCCTCATAGGAGACCTGGATCCACTTCAATGTGGAATCTGGATGAGTTTGAATCCCTGCTTGCAAAGGATGACGTGTTTCTCTACACTTTTGCTCAATGTCAATTTGGCTGCAGCGCAGAGAAGCTGACAGATTTCATGTCGAACATTCCGGCAATGAACCAATTCGCTGTTCATTGCAATCACACTGAGAAGTGGTGGAGGATTCCCTGGTCAGGTGAATGGCTTTGGGCTGCGCACCCACCGCTCAAGGGCAAACAGTGGGCAATCTGCGCAGACGAATGGCATCCGTTGTTGCTGAGGAATCATGAGCCGCCAGGGCGATTTCATCACACGATCAGTTGCGGCCTATCCGGGGTTGCTGAACAAGGCTCTGGCAGAGGTGCTGGTCTCGGCCACACGGGTGCTCAAGCCTGTGCAATTGGTTCGCCATGTGACGGTCAACGACGAGGAAGCAACCATTCGGTATAAGCTTCCGATGACAGGCACGCAGGATCAGACAGCGCCGCAAGATGATCGCAATAGTTTGAGGAATGTGTACTGTTGGGTCACAGACCGTCACCGGTACATTGGCGTCCAGTGCAGAAATATCATCGAGGAGCTTCTGGACAGCAACCCCAGCATCCAGGAGCAGGTCCTGAAGCCATTCGGCTGCAAGAGCGCGCCTTCCATTGAGAACGAGCAGTGGGTGGACAACCTCAGAGCGCGCATCGCAGAGCTTTTGGTCAACCGGCGCGATGACCAGCCAAAGCATTGTGACACCAGCGAGGTTGACACCGGAATCTACAGCACAGTCATTAGAGGGCGCTTTCTTCACTACTAGGCGCACCCTGCAGAACTTTGCGCTCGGTGGACTTACGAAGGGGCTCCTGCTGGGCTCCTGGTTCCCACCAATGCCCTGGATGGAGTGTTTCCGTGTGTAGACGCTGACGAGGAGCACACCTCCTTGAACAGATTATGGGAACTTCCAGAACTAGGGAGTGGAAGACAGTTCGGAAGCCTTTGACGCATTGGAATGGAAGGTTATGCGCGGAAGGGCTATCTGGCCAAGTTTCAGACGCTGGAAGAGGTTAGGTCCTTCTTAGGCGAAGACCCAGTTCTCTCAAAGCTGGGCTGCATCGCGAAAGAGAGGACCAACCCTGACACAGGCCAAGTCGTTAAAAAGGTCAGGATCATCCTTGACTGCAAACGTTCTTGTGTGTCCTCAATGACCTCAATGGCGCGAAGAACGCACAAGGCTGTCCTGCCCAGACTGACTGATGCTGTTTACAGCGCGCTGGAGCTGATGAAGGGATTGCACGGGTCAGCAAGCCTGGGAAGGTTTGTGCGGGCTCATTGCGCTTCGGCAGTGGAAGCAATTCGACAACGCTGGTGCACTGACCATTTTTGGAGCAGTGAAGGGGCGTTCGCAAGCTCAGAATATCCTTGCGCGCGAATATGCCTTGGACCTGGGGCAGGCCCAGTTCAAGCCGGATGTGCTTGAGCACATCCTTGGAGTCACAAATGTAATTTGCGACGTGCTTTCCCGGAGATTTGATCCAGGAAAGGCATTTGTGCTTCCCAGCACCTTGTCGGGAGCCCGTGCAATCGTACCCCCTCCACGGACCCGCCAGTGGTGGCGAACGCTGAGCCCTAGGGTAGAACTTTCACCGGCTACGCCAAGGGCAGTGATCTTGGGTGAAACTTCGGATTCTTCGGATCCAATTCGTCACCCAAGTCGCAAGAGGAGAAGACAGAAACAGAAGCAAGATGAGGCGGTTTCACAACTTCGAGCATGACTTTCAGTGTGCTGCAAAAAGAAGGGCGCGAGAGTGTGTGGCTGGTGCGGATTGATCTGTGCTTGCTGTTGCTCTTCCTCTTGTCTTGCTTGACTTACGCTGTGCAGCTTGTGCGGGTTGCGACCTTGAGTGCTTTGCGATTGAGATTTCCTCACTCACCTCTTGGGTGGATTAGAGGAGCGCGCAGCGTTGGCTCAGGGCATGAACTCCAAGAAGCGCAGCAGGAGCCAGTTCATTCCGAGGCTACCTTGCTGATCTCCAAGGCTATGTCTTGAGTCGTGTGTCTCAGGGTGAGGGTGCGGACCCTCGTCCAACTGTCACCCTTCCCTCAGGAGTTCACAGGCATGAGGGTGCTGGCGTTGGGCCACCCTCTGCCTCATCACGCAGCCCCTTGGAGACTGAACGGATTAAACGAAGGGACACGCCTGTAGTTAGGCGCCCAAACGAATTTGGGCTAGGAAATGCCACGAAAGCCCATGTCTTGCACGCCGAGTCGGAAACACTCCATCGTGCAATGGGAAGCCTGGTGGATGACATGTTTGCGTCATCGAGTAGAGCGCCACGAGACGCGCCACTCAACACTTGGACGTCTTTCCATGGAAAGTGGTTTAACAACTCTGACATCATTCCGCTCACCCGGGAAAAGATCCTGGGAGTGTCCTCGCTGGGCCGCTACAAGTCGTTCAAGAACTACATGTCGCGGATAAAGGACCATCACATCAGCGCTGGCCACTCATGGTCAGACAAGCTGGATTTGGTTTCGCGGAAATGCACGCGCTCGACAGATCGGAGCAGTTTGACTTAATGAAAGTGATGAACGCTCTCAAGGATGTGGCCCCTCTGGCAAGCTCTGGACCAATCAGCCCTCGGGCCATGATCCTGGTGTCAACTCTCTTCATGTTGCGGGAGTTGGAGGCGTCACTGTGGACTCAGTAACCCTGAGGTTGCCAGTCTCAAAGGTGGACTGGCAGGCCAAGGGTTGCTCAAGGACGTGGAGCTGTCTTTGCGGGGGTTGAGCTGTCCGGTTCATGTTCTTCTTGATCACTGTGCTCTGCTGGAGAGAACATTTGGCGACAGAAATTGCCCCTTGTTCCCCACAACTGACCTTGAGTACTGCACCAAGGCAGGCGTTGTCAACACCATCCGTGAGGCGGTTCTCATGGCAAAGGGAACTGCTAAGGACGGGAGAGGAAACTGGTGCATATCCGGGCACACGTTCAGAATCACGGGCGCAAGGACCTTGTGTGCCTGGGGTCTGGATCCCATAACCATTCAGTTGATTGGTCGCTGGGGTAGCACTGCAGTTCTTTCATACCTCGCTGATGCACCTCTGCAAGGATTTTGCAATCGCTTGAGCCGATCTTGTGAATTTTCCATCATTCAAGATGTTCAGCCAAAAGCTGCTTCAGATATGGACCTAAAAGCCCATGTGAAGTCGCTAGTCAATGACTACATGGACAGAATTGACAGGACAGCGCGAGTTGCGTCAGTTGACCGAGGAGGTTGGCGATATCGCGCACCAGGTTGCTGGCATGGGAATAATGTTGAATTCAAATTCGACTGGCAAGGAAGTATGGACTGTGCGCAATGATGCCTCAAAAGTGGCACATCAGTCAATTGTTGACCTTGCTGAACCCACGTCTCACTGGAACACGCTTTGTGGTTGGAGCTTTGCAGGGAAGTTGCATGCCGAAACTATCAGGTACACCATTGATGGTCACGATGGGTACAGGAAATGTCCTAAGTGCCACCCTCGTTCTCCAGCATCTGCTTCCTCCACCTCAGCTTCATCCTCGTCCGAAGATTAAGCGCAGATTCTTGGGCCTTATGTTACCCATAGGCTAATCTTCGGTGTCACCCAGGGAAAGTCCTGGGTGCGAAAGAATTTGACACCAATCATGAAAAGAAGGTGGGCTGGGTGGGAAGAGCAGCGCGCGAACGAATGTTGGAGAGAACGTTCATGTGGCCTGTAACATGAGTGAGTTCGCCTTGAGGGTGGAGGGCGGGTTATGCGGGTGTCTCCCGCGCCATTTTGGGTCAAGGGAGCAAGCCACCCGCTGCTGTGTAACCCACCCACCCACACCAGGAGATTCTTGGGCCTTGTGGGTATGGATGTTACCCATAGGCCAATCTTCGGTGTCACCCAGGGAAAGTCCTGGGTGCGAAAGAATTTGACACCGATCATGAAAAGAAGGTGGGCTGGGTGGGAAGAGCTGCGCGCGAACGAATGTTTGCTTGCTTGCTTGCTTGCTTTCTTGCTTGTTTGCTTGTTTGTTCGTTCGTTTGTTTTTTACTTGCTTGTTTGTTTGCTTGTTTGTTACCACCCGATCGTGGCACACCAGCATACCACCCGATCGTGGCACACCAGCCTGTGTCAGTGGCTGAACATACGCGCCAAGACCCACACGATTCCAGATGGAAGACCTGGACCATCGCGAAGTCGTGGGACATCGAAGCCACTCACGGTCACACAGGCGACAGGAACACCCTGACAGGTAGCGACCCACCAGATGTAGAACCAGCAATCACCAACGTGAGTCGCATCAAGCGAGCGCAGGGCCCGCCCTTCAAAGACGCATTGCAGCCAATATTGGCCCCAGATGAGTACGACTTGGACTCTGATGTGACCCTCAGTGGTTGCTGGTGGATGCTATGTGGCCTCGAAGGGACCTCTTGGGCTTTGCACACACTTTACCCCACCAATACAGAAAAGTGACATCACCGGCATGCGTGTCACTTTCCCCACACGCAACAATGCTCGTGGACACGTTGTTTGGGTACGCCCTATGGGTCTGGCCTGTGCCGGCGGATGCGATGACTTGCCAGAACATCTCGATCGCCCGGTTGCTGCCCCTTACGGTGTCTGTTGGGTCTCCTAAGGTGTTGCGTCATCGCGTGGCGGGGGCGCAATCTTGGTCGGGATGGGCTCCAACGTTTGCGTGACATTGACCTTGGTTGCGGGTGGGGGACGCTGCCAAGCGCGTGTTATGATGCTGGCCTCCGAGCTGTGGCTACCACGCAGAATTTGGTGAAGTCTTGGCAGACTGACGCGTCGATGTCAGCGATTGATGCCCACGGAAGTCGTGCTTGATGGCAGGCTGGGGAGGCTAGTGGTATGTTCAGGTGTCACAGAGCAACCAACAACGCTCTTGCCAGGGACGTGTGGCCCATTCCCACATGTCCGCATGGACATTCACTTGTAGAAACTGTTTCCTGCTTTGGGTTGCTTTCGCGGAATTTCTAGGACAGTCGAAGCCTTGCAAGGCGCATGCCAGCACTCTGGCCTTCACTGCGTGTTGTCCAGTCAGCTGCGCGCAAGGCTGCGCAGTTGGCTTGCACAGCTTGTTTGGGCGCAGTGAGGTCCTGGAGATACGTTTCGTCATTGAAGGCTTCCTAGGACCCAGGAACGCACGTTGCGTGAGGCGCGCGAACACGCGGACACGCTCGCCTGCTGGAATGCGAGCAGCGACGCATGTGTAGACGCGCGCACTTCAAGGGCGCTGCGGGGAGACACAGCTACTCGCGTCATGTTTTGGAACTTTTGGGCGCGAGGGCGCGGGTGACAGGTCTGGGATTCTCGCGACAACTTGCTCGGCGGGTTCGCCAAACACGCGCGAACTTGTCACGGACACAGCGTGGGGAACCGATGCCGGAATCATTTACATGGTGGCTTCAAGGTAGAATCCACTGGTGTGGTTGTCCCTCCTTGAAAACGTATCACCAGGAGAGCGTGCTCTTGCATTTTGTTTCTGAGTCCCTGGGCTGCTCTTTTTGGAAAGGGGAAAAGAAATGCATCTTCAGGAAGTTAGCCTTAATCCGGGTGTGTCGGCGTTTTGCGTGGCTGTGCAGGCTACGGATGGCAGAGCTCGCAAACTTGCGAAGGGTCCGGCGCTCATCGCCATGGGCTTTTCTGCAAGGATGCGCGGCCAGATGAATTTGATACAGGAGCGCAGCTGTCACGGGCAAAGAAGGTGCAGATGTGCGCAGCGCAGCTATCGGTTCTTTCCCAAAAGCAAGGGCGAAGGGCCGGGCTTAGGTCAGGGCGCTTGCTCTGGCCCAGCCAATTTTTGTCGCGGTTGTTACGCGCAACTGCGACTTTGTGAACACTTGGGGCGCACGTCACTGCGCAGGCTTGCACAAGCGTTGGGACGATGTTTGGGGGGGCGCGCTTTTCTGCTGCGCAGGCTTGCAAAAGCTCCCTGGTGAGGCCCACGTGTCGACCCCGCAGGCTCGCAAAAGTCGGATGTAGTTGATGTCTTTCGAGGGTGGACTCTCCCTCTCTCTCTCTCTCTCTCTCTCTCTCTCGCTCTCTCTCTCTCTCTCTCTCTCTCTCTCTCTCTCTCGCTCTCTCTCTCTCTCTCTTTCTCTCTCTCTCTCTCTCTCTCTGTCTCTTTTTTTTCCTCTCTCTCTCTCTCTCGCTCTCCCTCCGCCGTCTCCGAATACAATTGGTTGGTGAATCTGCAGGTCTTCGGCTGTTTTGGTTCGCTGTCGCCGTGGCCTGAGGTGAGTTTTTGGCATCGACGGTAGCCTGCTGCGGACTTTCGGTGTGTCGAACGCGCTTCGCCGCAGCGCGACGCGAATTTTGAACATCGAGATCGCCTCTGCATATTCTGAGTGTTGTGACACGGTGCGAAGCTTGAACATCGAAAGTGCGCCCTTGTCGCTGGCTGTGAGTACTATCTCAGCGATGATCTGCACTCTTCGCGGGTGTGCAAAAGAAAGGGAGCTTACTGCGCTGGTTTCTGGATGCATGCTGGTACTCTTCGAGGCTCTGTTGGATGCTGTGTATAGGCTATTGTGAACATGTTGAACCAAGTGAGATCCCTCCCGATGACCCGCAGCAGTGTACACTGCGCTGACATGTGGTTTTTGCGCACTTGCCTCGCACCGACCAAATTTGGCCCATGCCAACATGTTCCGAATCAGGAAATTTCAATGTGCGCGACGGTCGCAGCGCTCACCCCGCAATTGACTTCACTCGGCAATTGAAGCGCAGCATGCTTGCACTACAACCTAGAAATAAGAATCGCCTCTCCCCAGACACTGAACAGATGTTTCCTGTTACCCTGTTTTCAGTTTTAGAACGCAGCCAGGTTTTGCTAGAACTGTTTCGGCTCAAGCTTGAGAAGTCCTGTCTGTTTGGAGAAGTTTGTTGGTCGCACTGCCCACATGATCACTTCAGCTGAGACTTGCTCGAAGAGTCTTCGGGGTACAAATGCGGCGTTTTTGCCTTTTGGCTTTGACGTGTGGAAGAACCCCAATTGCAAATTTCTCAGCGAAGGGTTTCCCTGAACATTTCACCATTGAATAGTTTAGTTTTTGGGATGCCCTCAACAAGGCTAATTCAAGGGCCCCTTCCAAACTGGATGCGTGTTTCTGCTGGTTGCCTGGATGTGTTTCTTTTGATTTTCCCTGAGGCCCCCGGTAATCTGTTTTTTTTTGTCCGTTTGGCGCTCGCCATTCACGAGGGCCCAACCTATTCCTTTAGCCACCGAGGCTCTCCAAGAGCTTGTGGACAGCCCGGGACTCAGTTGTGCTAAGGGAGTCGGAGGTTGGAAACGACCGCGTCCAGCACGGATTGCTTCAACGGCATGTGTTGGAAAATGCCAAGCACCTTCCGCTTCAGTCTTGAAAGGGAAATCGGAAGCAACTAGCCATACAGGCATGCCCCATTTCTGTCGGAACACTCATGCCCAAGTTTTAAGCCTGGACCAGTTGCAATCTTGCTACAACTGATTGAGAAGCCAGGAGGTCTCAGACCGCTCAGACCATGTTCCGTCGCGTCATTTCATTGCGCCATGTTTGTTCTCTCAAGGCCAAGACCTGGGTGCTCAATGGCGCCTAGCTCCCCCAGTAGTGTCCTTTTGTTTTTTTTGGGGGGGAGGGTCCTACTAAAATAGACTACAGGATAACAAGTGGGTACCCTTCTTCTACCCTCTCTACTGGAGGACCTAGGTGCGGTATTCGTTTAGGTCCTCTACAACAGCGAAAGGGACTGGATGAGTATTCATCACTCTTCGCACCTACAAGCGCAAGTTCTTGAGTGCCTTTCGCGGAGTGCATCCGAAGCTCACGAGCCTTGTTTCCCAAGGGCCGTGTTTCTTTTCGTAGGTTGGTCAAAATGTCCATAGGACTCGCCCACTCGCCCTTGCCAGAGGGGATATTTTTTTGTGATGTGCATATTTTGAGATCATTTGTGAAGCTTCGAGGACCGGTGATTCCTTTGTTCATTGATCTCTGTTGCACTTTTGTTGCTCAAGGCATTTGTTTCCTCGAAAGGTTTCTTTCAGTCTCCTTTTGGGTGCCTCGTTTTCCTCGTGGCTAGGTGCCCTTTGCTTCGTTTCAGGCGTCCCCTGGCTGTTGGAGCAGATTGAGAATTTGGAGGAGACCGGCGCAGGTGTGCCCGGAAAGATGCGCATCCTTTGTCCGTTGCTTGCGGCGGCGGGTGAAGCGCGTGTGGTTTTGTTTGTTGTTGTTTGTTGTTCATGATATTTTCCGGTTTTGACATATGTGGCGTGCGGATTGATTGAACTGACTATTCATATTCAAATATTGCTTGGTGCCTTGGTGATGGACAGACAGTTTGTTGACCTTATGAGTTGTTTCTTATGGTGATTGGTATTATGTTGACGACACGTTGTCTCTTCTGTGATTGATATTGACCTGCAGCTTATTTTACCAGCTGCCTCTTGCTTTGCTTGGTGTTTTTAGTTGCCCTGACCCCACCAGATTGACATGAGCACCAAGCACTTGATTGGCAGGATGCCAGCTACCGGGTTCTGCGAAAAAAGAACGCCCATCTACTCTCAGCCAATTGTCTGCCCCTCGCGCCCCCCCGCGCCGCCAACTTCAATGTTGTTAAGGAATGCTGTGATGCCTGAAGCCAGAATGGGCGCTTTTTTTCTCCCCCCGCAGGCTTTGTTAGTACGGGCCACATCCAACTTTGAATTTGGGGGGAAAGGGGATCAGCATCTGTTGTCACAATGGATCTGGGGGATGGGCTTTTTTTGTCCCGCAGAACCCGGTATGAACAACACCTGGACAGATAATTTTGACTGTCAGCCGGACGCTGCAACAGAATTTGCTAAGAAAGTGTCCATTTGAGTAAGTTTGACTCATCTTGAAGAGACCATGAAGAGGCTCGTTTATCGTTGATGTTTGCGGGATTACTTACTTGGGAACCGTTTATTTTCAGGTCCTTCGGAGTGAGTGTACGCAGAGCGGGCGCCCTGAATCCAAGCCGTCCGACGTTTCGCAGTCTACGCGCAGCTCTTTCCCAACGTTGCGGAGACACTGCAGTGCCCAGCTGAGAGCAGATGGGACAAACAAACTCCGTTCCAGGCAAGCCACAAGACAACCAAAAGAAGCGGCCAGTTTAAAGCTCAAGTAATTCAACCAGCTTGCCTTTCTTTTGCGGCTTGCCTGAGATCCCATCGTGCAACAGGAGTTGGTGTGTCAACTATCAGTGAAGGCACGAGGCGATCACTGTGACATGTTGAATCACAGGCACCATGTTGAGATCAGTTTCAACACAACGAGGTACTTGCCGGTGGATATGAGCAGCTGCCAGGAATTTTGGCAGTTCACCTCCCCAACTCAACCCCGGAACACCCAAACGGCCCGTTCCCTGCATCGGTACGTTAATTTGTTCTTCGGCAGAGTGGCTCGCTGTTTCTCATTCCCTAGGCTCACCTTGCGGACGTTGCAACACCTGGGCTTGGCCGCCATGGTGCACAGGCAAGATTCGCCGCGCTCCATTGGCCAAAGTGGAAGATGTTGCGTCGATTTGGCTATTGATCATTGTGCACCAAAGGGCGCCCAGGTCATTTTCATGCATAGTAGATGTTTGGCTTATATATTTGTTGTTGCGCTCTTGTTTGAAGGAGGGAACCTGCCCTGCAAGCTACGGTGAAGCTCATTGCCATGGTCAAAGGCCAGCAACTAGAAAGCAACGAAGCGCCACGAGTGTGGGAAATCCACGCCGAAACTCCTACGGCAACCCCACGGGCATCAACTTGGCCAGATATCAAGCTCATATACAGACAGCGGAGACACACAGGGCCGATTCCCCAAGCGGTGGCTGCCACAGCATTGGACCCAGGAAGGGGACAACGGTGCTTGAGATCCCAAACCCGGGTAGATGAGGATTAGTAAGGGACAATCCCAACCATAAACAGCTGCGGCCGCCTTCAAGAATCTTTGCACGTTTCTAGGTCGACCATGTTCTGATTATGACTCACTTGGGCTCGGCAAGGGTTCCAAATACCAGTCGATCTGTTTGTCATGTTTCCCAGGAAGTCTCCCTAAGCCTATTGAACACCCAAAGCCCCTATGAACAATCGGCCTCCCCTTTTTTCAGGGTTGCTCCAAACCTAATCACTCGCCTCATAAGTCGCCCATATAATCTCAAAGCCTTGCCTCACAACGGCCCCATACAACCCCACAATCCTCCTCTCCCAAACTCGCCCCATACGCCCCTTTACCATTGGGTGACTTATGTTTCCCCGGAGTTAGGACATATGGGTCTGTCTCCCGGCAAAATCCCCAAGAAAAAATAGTTTTCCGGTTGATTTCTCTTGAAGCAACAGAACCAAAAACGGGTTCCCTCAACACCCTCCTTTTTTTCTGGCTTCGTCCAAGCCCAATAACCACTCAGAATAATCATGGTTGTTGTTGGGAAACATTTTACATGTTTGCTTATTGTGGTTTAGTGGGAAATCTTCACTTACAAAGACGAGCTCACAGTGCCCTAGGTTCATCTACCGGTCCAACGGGACATGTTGGGAGGCTGTGCTTCCACTCCTCTGCGCGCCTGGTACTGGGCTGGTCCTTGCGGCACCTGCAGCAGGCGTTGCAGCAGCAGGCCGAACGCTCGAGGGAACGGAGAGCTCCAACTGAGCTATAGCATCTATGATTTCCCATGGCCGAAAGAATGGAGTTCAGTATTTGTGTCGCACTTGGGCACCACATCAAGTTGTGATCATGGGATCAAAAAAATGTACTACTTGAGGCTTCAAGCGTTTCGTTTCGTTTCCTTTGGCTGGCCAGTGCCAGTGCCAGTTCTGCCCGTATAGCAAGCTCGCTGGGTAAGACTAGCTCACCATGAAGGTCCTTTACTCGGGGGTTCCAGTCTGGGAATTATACCTTGCCCGCATTGCCCTTTTGCGGACCATGAACTTCAATGGTTCCGGAACTTCCTCGGATTCTTTACCCGCTGGGTAGACCAAAAAAGGTTGGCAGCCGGGACTGGACACCATGCCCGGCTTCACGGCGGACGCGCGTTGCTGAATGCGAACCCCGGGGTTCACTGGCTTATAATTCAGCCTTAATATGTTGCGTAAGCACAGGCCCAAGTGGATTGCCATGAGTCGCGGAAAAATGCGCCCACTCAGCCTTTGATTAACCCTGATCAAGGACCTGTGCGTCAACACTGCACTCCCTTCGGTGCCATTTCTATTTCATTGCGCGCATGGCATTGCAGAAATCCACAAGGCGGCTATAAGAAAGGCTACTCTTCCACAAAAAGGAATCGGTTCGCCTGCACGGCTATGGATCGAACGCAAATCATATGGAGTCTTGCTTAGGTTCAGGATGCCAAAGTACCGCTGAACCAAACTCGGAATTGTCCTTGGAGAGGATTTGTGCAGTGCTGCATCTTTGCGCGCTGATTCGTCACTTTGAGTTTTGGGTAGTGTCATTCAAAGAAGCGGGTTCATAACTCACTACTCTTTCATGTGTAGATGGTAGACCGCTTTAAAAAGCAGACTTTGGTTCAGGCGTTCTAGTCACTCGGGTAGGTGTGTTTGGCGGGTTCTATCGAAAGGACTCCAAAGAGCCCTGAGAGCTTTGAAGCCCGCTGAGGAAAAACTCGCGGAATTGGAACATTTCCTGGGCTTCACGGCTTCATGGCGACTGATTCTGAAACGGCGACCAAACCCCAGAGCTTGAGACGTTTGGGGCTCTTTTTGTTTAGGTTTTGAGATCTGCAGGTCTCAACGCTCTGGTGGATGTTCGACATCGGCCAGTTCTCCAACACCAACAGCCCGGCCAAGCACCTCCAGGCGCTTCAGAAGTCTGGCGCTGGATCCATCAATCCCTCTAAATCCCTTTGCGCTTTGGTTTTTTCCTAGGAAACGTGGCATCGAGTGCCGATTCTTTTTCTACCGGGTCGCCTCAGCTCGGATGGGATAATAGGCAGGCTAGGAGTCGTTGGGATATGACCGCCGACATGAGACTCGGTTTGCTTCTCAGTGTCCGACTCTAAGCGGGCGCCAGGCTTTGCTGGGATGTCTCCAGAAGGCTGAGGAGCGACTCCTGAAAAGATGGGAAGTGATCGAACGACGTCGCGACTTCCATTACCCCCCACGTCACGACTGCCACTAGACCCTTCCCCCGGAAAAAAAAGGACCTGGTACCCTGTGAGTCGTATCAGGCATCACTTTTTGGCAGGCCAACAACGCAACGCAGCGCCAAACGGAAGGCAGCCCTATCAAAGTGTTGCCGTCACAACCAGGATGTTTTCGTTCGCAGAAAGTGGGGACAAACCGAACTTGGAGTGGTTTGGACAGGAGAAGGGTTATTGGCCTGGAAGACCTTCAATCAGAACCTTTGTGACACCAATCCTTATCCCAAGCCCTGTTGTTTTTTTCAAAGTACTAATATTAAGCGCAAATATTGAAGAATTGGTTGTTTTGTTTTAAGCCAACATGAGAGTGTTCACCGGAGGTGTTGCCGTGTTATCCAAGATGACCTCACTGGTGTGGGTGAATTTTATCTGAGTTTCCTTGGGGTCCGAAGCCAAACGTTCTGAAAAGACATGGTTTCGAATGTCCCAAAGAAGGAAACCAACAAGGGATATTTTTTGGTGTAGATCCCCTTCAGAGGATCACCCCAACAGCACGGTCATCCAGACTGTTCGACTCGGCTGGCGCCATTGTCACCCCCGATTTGTCCAGATCCAGTTGGATTCTGGATGTGTCTATTTTTGAGGGCGCCCCTATGGATGGGTTTACATGCAAAGCAAAAAAGCAACAGGAAAACCCAGCCATTTCTGGGGGGTCCAACCTGAAGAACGAACGGCGCTGGGCCAGCGAGAGGCGCTCTTCTATGGGCTCCGGGAGCAGTTGCCCTCCGAGCTGCCGCGCTGGGGTCCCAAACCATGTGGTTGACATGTAACATCCTGTTATTGGTTTCCCCCAATGGTCATCCCATGAGGGCCTTTTAATCAACCGGCCCATGTATATATATATATATATTAAGACAGAGAGAGAGAGAGAGAGACTACTGTTACATGTGTATGATGATTTGAGGTCTGTACTTTTGTGCTCAAGAGTCTGCACTTTGGTGCCTTTGCATGTACGACTTGACATTATTTCTGGTGCAGTTCCCAAATGGGCGAAGGCAACTTTACCCTAAATCTTTGGGAGCGTTTCGCTTCAGGCCGGAGCTGAAGGAATCCCCGGGTGTTTCTGACTGAAGCTCCCCTTAGTTCTTTTTTGCATAATCCTTATTGACAGCCAGCGAAGCAGGGGCCCGCACAAATTCTGGAAGCCCTGCTCCGATTGTGAGTGTGATGATTCGAGATGGTCGTGTGCCACTGAGAATGGGGCCTACCATGGATGCCGGCATGGGTACCATGACCGTTCCCTATGCAAGCCAAACAACTTGTTTGCTTCGGAAACGAAACTTGTGAGAGCGGGACAAGGGAAATAGCCACGTGCTAGTCAATTGCTGCAAGTAGCATGTTCACAATTTGTGCAAAGCTGATAGCTGGGTTGTCCATCGTCGTTCCAAAAAAGGCAAAAAAAAGAAAAAGAGAAAGAGCGCGATTTGAGGTATGCGGCTTGCCTTTCGCGGCAATTGCCGGGTGCGGAGGTTCAGGAAACGGTTACAGCGCTCGTCTTTGGTCGAGCCGCCTGTCAGGTTCTGAGCACTTTTGGGGCCACGAAGAGCGGAGGCCTCAGGTTTTAGCGGATCAGGGTGTCCTTTGAAGGTGCCTGTGTTTCGGAGTTGTTTTTTTGTTTTTAAGGGAAACCGAAAGGAGCAAGTCACCCATTGGGGGTAAGAAAAGCCACACCCATCTGGGGAACAAAGGAGCATGCCGGCTCATTTCAACGGTGAGGCACGGGATGTTCATGAACTCCACGGTCATCTATAGGACCATCTTTCCCGAGCCGCTCGGCTGCACTTGATCTGCAAGACCAGAGGGACAGAACACAAGGACTGGATGAGCGTGGTCTTGGCTTCCGGGTAATCAAAATGCCTGAAGAGTCAAAGCCTTCTGCGTCGGGATGGCCTTCAAAACACGCCTAAGCGGGATGGGGCTGCAAGAGAGATATGGCCTTGCTCATGTGTGGCATGGTCAAAAGGCTGGCTCCTTTAGGGTGGGGACGGTGGGATTTTGGCCTAAGTTTTGACAATCAAACTTGGAGTCTGAAAGGTATGCACTCCGCGGTGCAACAGGTCTGCCATCTTGGACAAGGGCTTGCTGAGGTTCTTGCACCACCCTCAGAAGGCTTGAATGACAAGCCGTTGACTCGAGCCACGCATTAAGTGTGCCATCACCCTCAAGAAGAAATGGCGGGAGGGGTTGACCTCTGGAGGTGTGTGTTCATAATTTAATATGTCCTTTTGAAGAAGGGATGTGGTGGGACCCCCACCTCCTCATGAAAATAGTCCAGGTCAATTTGGTCTTGCCCAGTCGAACTTTCTAAGGGCCGATGTTTTGCCTTGTGCCCAAATACACCAAAGGACTGTGAGGGTACCTGTAATCAGTACATCAACCCTCTTCCTTCACGGGGGTGGAATGCGGGGTGAACCTTCGTGTCTAAGGGCCAAGGCCAGCGCAAAGCCAACTGCTTTGACTCACCGAAAATGGTAGACTTTGGCGCAAGGCGGTTCTGGGCCTTTTTGGAGTTGGCAACAATGGACAAAACACCTGGGGCTGACCTCACGACAGGGGTCCGCGCAGAATCCTGGCCAACCGAAAAAGCATGGGTATGTGCCCGACCCCTTTGACTGAATTCCTCGGGGGGCTTCGAATCACTACCACAAGACCGATGCCATGACACGTCTCATGGGATCCCTTGAGCCTCCAGGCGGCTTTTCTTCTGTTTCCCTTTGTCCATACCCCTCCCTTCCACTCCCGCTTCAAAGCTGATCTCTATATGACATAATATGCATACATGCTATATATACATATATTTACATACACACACACACACTTATATATGCACACGCATACGCCCCTCTTGTGGGAGAAGTCTGTCAACGTTCGCTGGAGGCTGAGGCTCCTTCCTGCGGGCGGCAGTCTGGCAGACTTCGGTGCGCTGGATGGGCAGTACTCCAGGCAGAGCTGGGCGCAAGTGGATTCCCCACGTTGCCATGGAAGCCAAAGGGCGCATGCAGGAAGCAAAAAAGGCCCAAAAAAGGAGACCATCTAAGCCTGGTTCTGTTTTAATAAGCTATAAAGTGAGCTCTTTGTCGCATTTTGCTTGGATGTTAGGACTTTAGCTTTTTGCCAACTAATGGGTTTTCCGAGTTCAACCATCAAAAGTAAAACTGTTAGCAGGGCTTTGCAGATTTCGCAAGCGAGATATGGTCCAAGTTTCCGGGCCCATCAGGTTCCACGTGTTTTTTTTTAACAATTGAGAGGGTGTTTGTTAACTGGGAGGGTGTGTTAATTATTGGAACCCTCCCAAAAAAGTCATGGAACCCTCCCATGTTATGTTTTTGTTTTTCCGACTTTCATGGATTGAAGGGGTCCACGAGAAACCGAGGCAATGCTAGCGACGGTGCATGTGGGCATTGCCATGCTCCGTCCCCTACGTTTTCAATGCGCCTCCTTCCAGCTCGCAAGTGGCAGGGGTTCCTTAAAGTAGCAGCAAAACTAGTTCTTCATTGTTGCCACTTGGGGGGATTTGAAGTGGGAAAGGCCCTGCACTGCTGTTGACTCTTGGTAGGTTTGTTTGCTCTCTCCTGTCAAGAATCATCAAAGCTCCTTCCTCCCACCCAAGCAGATCGATCCAAGCGGAGAAAAGGTGGTTGAACGACACCGGCTGGGTCTCCGCCTTCGCTTTTGATGGCGTCACCGGCGTGGCGGAGATCACAGAGGAGTCCGTCAGCGAGGCGAGAGTCGTGCCAATGCATCTCCGGAGTCCTTTTGTGGAGTTAGTACGCTATTTTCTTGAGAAGGGAGAGCGAGTTGTTTATCTTGAGTTGGTAGACTTGGGGTTGATTTGAAAGGAAAGCATGCAAATGTTCTATTTGGAGTTGGTACCCTGTTGGGGGTTAAAGGGAGAGCGAGTCTTTTTGTGGATTTGGTATGTGTGGGGTTGCTTGAACGGGAAATTGACCCCGAGCGTTGTGAGGGTGGAAACCATTGAAGGCTTTTTTGGACAATGCCCAAAGTCGAAGGCTCCATACATTCAGGCCGGTTGCGAGTTCTTGTCAGGCGGACCTTGCGGAGGAGCTAGACATTGCCGTGCTCCCAATGGCAAGGGCTGGTTCACGGAACGAGTCATAGGTGTTTTTGTTTCTTCTTCTTTTTTCTGATCTGGTGATCTTCTTGGCTAAGTATCGCTGGGTTGTGCATTTGTGGCTAAAGTGAGAGGTATGCCGAAGGCAAGCAGACCTGATGCCATGCGTCATGCATTCCTGTAAGGTCTAGGCTACCATTCCTGTTTCGCCTTGGCAATGGAAGATCCGTGGAAAGCATGGAGCCAGGACTGTTCGCCACAGGCAGAAGTTGTATCGGATGACCTGCAAGGCTCAACTTGGTTGTCATTGAAATTGTGACCCCTCCGTTTCCTTTTGAGTATGCAACTCCCTGCCTTGGACCATTTGCCTCCTTGCCACCTCTTGCAAGCACAATGGAACCTCGGAAACCCCATCCCCTGCCAGGTCCGGAAAGAGACTTCTCGCATGATGTCATGTGTGTTTGTGTTTTTGCATGTGTGGTTGGTCCTTTGAGTTTCTACGAATTCAAAAGGGGTGCATTTTCCAAAGGAACCAACCAGAGGGTTGGTGACACCTGAATCGCAAGACACCGTGGATACCCTAGACTCAGCAGATGCCCAACCCGAAGCTTGGTTGCCTGGGCTGGCTGGCTGGCTGGCTGGCTGGCTGGTTGGCTGGTTGGTTGGTTGGCTGGCTGGCTGGCTGGTTGGTTGGTTGGTTGGGTGGCTGGCTGGCTGGCTGGTTGGTTGGTTGGTTGGTTGGTCACATCCAAATCGTTTGAGTCCAGATGACTTCCACTGAGGCTTGGCATCCCGAGCCCTTCGATTGGGTTCTTTGCTTGGAGGAGCGAACACGGGGAAGGGATCGAGCACGCGCCAGTTCAGCGGCCCAGGTCGCCAGTCAGTTCATGAGTTGGACCCATGTGGCGTCCATCTGCATAGTTTGTTTCTTTCAAAAGCAATCGACCCAGTCGAACCACCATCACTGCAGTGCAGGTCCCACAGGGCTCGCATGCTGCGTGAATGCAGAATCTGCCAAAAGAACTCGAAGAGACATATTTATAGTTTGCAGAGCTTGTGCTTGGGGTCACGTTCGTGGGGCCCATCCAGAGCAATGAAGTGCCTGAGCTCTGGGAAGATGAGTTCTGAGTTCTGGTAACTTTGTAGCGAGTTCTCTTTGAAAGGCACCGCATCGCCACCAGGGAAGACGCTTTCGGGCCTGCCACAGGTCGCTGAGCACATCCCCCCAGAGCACGAGTGGAAGTTCTTGAGGAACCTGCGCCTGGGACCCCAGGTGCTTTCAGGACCGTTATGATGAATGTGTTGAAAGGATTTGAGTGTGAACTCTGATATTCTTGTTTTTTTTCTTGGTACTTGGCATCGTGAGGCATGGAGGCAGGAGCAACACCCTGCGCCTTGAGATGCATTCTTTGGCGGGGGATGACCACCACTTGGAGTATCTGGCGCCCTCAGAGTGTCCCGAGGTTGGCATGCATCACAGGGGCTGGTGTTGTCGCAGCCTCAGCGAGCCTGCCTTGAGGGGATCAACGGTTCAGTCAACGGCATGATGACGAGAGGGAGGATAGGCGTCAGGATCAGAATCAGGTTGAGGCGGATGAACATGCACAGATCTTCGGGAACAAGCATGTGGGATTCTCCAGCAGAGAAACTCATGGTTTGTTTGATTTGCGAGGGGCCCAGGGATTTTCGCTATCCAAATTTAATCCCATTTGCTAGGCAAAGCGACAAGCTCACAATTTGCAAATAAGGAAGAACAATGAAATCGTTCAAGGCATGTTTTGGAGGTAACCATGTTTGTTTAGATTTGGTCTAGCATTGCCTGATTCTAATTTAGTGTAAGGAGATTAGGGGACTGGACAATATTGAACTCACAAATACGGTGCATTTGTTCATGGGGCAAAGTGACGCGTTGATTGAAAGGGAGACCGGCACGAATCCAAACATGTTTGAGGGGGTCCCTTAATTTGAAAACAAGCTGCGCCGTTTTCATGTGCCCTTCACAGCGCAAAGGTGGCAAACTCAACGCATGGGTCCCAAGATAGCCTCCCACCAATTGTCATGGAACCTGACGTTCGGGGTGTCCTGGTTTGGACCATGTTCCTTTTTCTTGGGGCCCATAGGGACCCATGTCCTGTCAGGTGCCGAGGCTTAAAACAGGATGGGAGGTCATTTCCATCGTAGGGACCCATGTCACGTTCCCTTTGCTGCGGACCCATATGCTGCTTCCATGTGGGTATGGGTCAAAATTACACCACCAGGAATTGGACCGCAGGTTTTAGTCCGTGTTTCCATTTACCAGGGCAAGCCATTTCGGGGTTAGCCTATGATTGACCACCATAGCCAGCAGAAACGCAAGTTGGTTACAGTGATTTCGGGAGATAGTTGGGTACAAACGGTTTGACGCAACCATAGCATTGCCCTGGAACAATCAGAGCCCTGTAAAAAAGGTGGGAGGCTATGATTCATCGTCTTACTCGCAGTCCGGAGGTCCTGGGCTCCTCCGGGCATCGAGGGTGAGGGCCATGTGAACTGCCAGGACCAGACTCGATGTTTTTTTCCAGGATGCCACCTTGTGTGTTTGTGTGTGCGTGTGTGCTTTTTTTGTTTTCGGGGGGGGTCCATGCCACGTGTGTTGGTGTGTCTTGTTAGAAGTTGCACCCCCGCAAACTTCATATGATGAGTTTCCTGTTGGTGTTTTCTTGAAGATCACCCTAAAAGGGGTACCAACTCCACAAAAGAGAGTCCCAGGAAGGGTCCCCCCCTTTTTGGATGGCAAGGGGACACCAGAAGCAAATCAACCTGAAGGGGTAAGACATTTTAGAGGAAACACTATAGTGAGTAACAATCGAGCGGAGCCTTTTACCTGGACCAATCGTGAAATATGTGCAAACTGTACCCGTTGGTTGGGTATGCTGACTCTGTTGTCTGAGTATGCCTCGCGCCGGTTGGGTTTCATGGCATGGGTGGTTACGGTCTCACTTCAGTTGGTAGACTTTGAGAAGCTGAAAAATGGCATTTGCTTTTGGGAAATCATGTTTTAACATGATGCAGAATCCATTCAAATGAGTTGCTCATCACAGTTGTCGAACGATGCGTTTTGTGTTCTCAGAATCAACCGAGTGGCGGTTTATTTTTTTCGCTCAGGCAAACATGTATAGATGTTGACATATCAACAAAAAATGTGGCGCCGCACTACAGTCGCGGAAGGTTTTTTCCCGCGGAAGCTCGCGGAAGGGACCCTTTTGATTTGCACATAGTAGTTAGATTTCGGTTGGGTGGCTGTTGCCAAGCACGTGTACTAGCAAACCGGACGCACTCAGTTTCGAGAAGCAACTTGCCTGCGGAAGGTTCACAGCGCGGAAGCTTCGCGGAAGGGTTTGATACGTCAATGCAAATTTAAAGGGAACAAAACCACCACCAGAGTTGAGATGGGCTAAACCCTCGTACGCAAAATGTGGAGTTGAAGGGTCATCCTGAACCCTTGAGAAAGGCTGGCCAAACTGGATACGGGCTTGCAAAGGACTCAACGTGCCTCTCCGAGTGTGGTGCTTCACCTTCACCCCGAGTGAGGCCACTTTCAGACCTCAAACTAAATCCCGAGCGGCTCGCGGGAGGAATGTTGCGCTGCACTACCAAGGATTCTGTGTGAAAGTTCCCAAGTTGAACAAAAACCAGAAGCGCAACCTTTTAATGTCCCTCTAAGAAGACTCGGAAAAGGACACCTCAACACTGACACAACTTGGTGGCTCCCAGACTCCCAGCCATCCCCTTAGCTTTTTAGCATTTTAGTGTTTAGTGGTAGTTTCCATTTAACCCACTGAAAGTTAAACTTTTAGCTGGGGATCTGAGGGCAGCCCAGATAAATGGAGCAGATGCGGAGCTTCAGGATGGGTTTATCTTCTCGAAACTCGCGCGGCGCCCTTGCACCCTTGACGGGTCTCAGGAGCTAGAGGAGTCTCGACGCCGTGTGGAGGCAATCCGATTTGAGAAAAGACGTGTTTTTCGGAGCGAGAGGAGAACTTCGGACACGGAACCGGCTGGACGCAAACAGGGTGATGGACCCATACAAAATTGAACCCGTACCCTGCCCAAGGGCATGCGGTCTGCTTCCTGCCATTGGGCTATTTCTTGGCGGGTACACGACAGCTCTTGCCATGCTCGAGCAATCCGATGGATCCCGTCCGGTTGCAGTGGAGTGCTTTGCCCTTTCCGTCGCTGAACCGTTAGTTGCGTTAGGTGTTGGATAACCACACAGAATCGCAGGTATCTCACAAGGAGGACTTGGGATTGGCAGCTTAGCACGAAGGAGATGAAAACAGGGCTCACTATCGAAGCCTTGGGAGTGAAAAGGGTGCGTACCAAGAATAGTAAATACCACCCCGCAAATAAATGCTTATTGGCTGGGCAAACGATAGATGCACTCATCCCTTGCAACTTGTCCTGATTGCGACTTTGCAAATTGAAGCACAAGCTTTGAAAGGGAGAAGTGTTTGATAGTTGTTGCTGCTTTTTGAATTGGTTGTTAGTACAAACTTTAAAGGGCAAGAGGGACTTGTTTTTTCAATTCTAGTATGGGTATGGTACTGGGAGCTTGAGGCCCACGGTTTGGGAACAGCGATATTTATTTGTTCGGTGCACTTATTCATAAGGGGAAGGGATCAACATCTTCGAAACACGCCAATTGTCATTCAGAATATGAAACGTGTTCAGACAAAGGGGATGTTTCCCTGAACCCTTTGACTTGTTGTCCATGCTAGATATCCGATTATCCGCCCGTGCCACTGTGAACACCAGCCTTTTGCTTGGCTTGGTGGGGAGGGTCATCAACTTGGTTCCTGTCTTCATGTCCTCGCGGTGGAACCATGACCATGACGCACGCGGTTTGGAGAATGGCGCACCGACCTAAGTGTCGATCCTTCCGGGTGGCATGAACCGGTTTTGGGGATTCCCCCCAAAGGAAACCATGGATGGCGTTTCTCCTGGTCATTCCATGTATCATGCCCAGCCTATCGCACCAGCAAGTTCTTCAGCAAACTTCGCCAGTGCATCCATTTCGTTACCTAAGGCAGGCAACCGAGGCGCCCCTTTTGACCCAGGTCCCTCTCTTTGACCACCCCGGATGCTCTCAGAAAGTTCGAGTTTTTTTACAGGGCTCCTTAAAAGATACATTTTGCCTATTTGAAACATGGCTTTTTCCACCAAAATAAAGGGAAACCACCATGTACAAGGCAATGTTCAGGTGTATTCACTGTAAGGATCCCTGTTTTATCACCACGCGGCAGGGTCCGTCACTTCACGCCAGGCGCTGGGCTTCCGACAGGATGAGGAAGCCACCGCCGCCCTGCGCGAGGCATCCCAGGCGGGGAAAAGAAAGATGCCGAGTCCCCTCCCTCCCCCTCATGACCCCCCCTCCGGAGCCCAAATCGAAAAGCAAAAAGGCAGCCCTGCAGCCCTTGAGGTCCAAAACTTCTTTTTTGCCGTCAAAAAGAGACCTTGAGGTCACCATTGAGGTCCAAGACTTCTTTGATGTCGAGGGTTTCGAAGGCGCATTTTGTGGCGTCCAAACAGATGTGTTTGCTTGAGCGAAATGCGCAGGTTCCATGGATCGCAGCATCCGTGGCGGTGTATCGCTGCAAGCTTAGCAATGAGCGCATCGAGCCTGAGCCAGCGACATTGAACTGGATTCATGACCAGCACTGAAGCCCTCCACATTGCAAGTTCCGCAAGATGGGCGGCACATTGGATTGCTGCAAGACCCCATGGTGAAGGCAGAAGCAACCCGCTTGCGAGGCATAATACTTTGCAGGTTCATTGAAGTTGGAGAGGGGGTTACAAGGTCGTGCTGCGCATTTGTATGGGTCACGCTTGCAACTGGTTCATCCATACCGAACCTCCATTGGTCACTTTCTGGTGCACTCGGTCTAATGGGGAGTACCCTGAGGGCTGTACGAACCGGTACCGTCTTGGTGGAGCTCAAAGTGAAAGGCATTTGCAGTTGATTGAATGAGGGGGAGGTTCTCGATAACGATGGGTTTATCTTTGTGTTGATTCCGAAGTCCGATGTGTTATGACTGTTGAATGGGCAGATTGAGGCTTAACAACTGAAATGAAAGATCCGCAACAAATTTATCAATATATCAAAGACGACTACAAATAATAATCGCCAATAATACAACATATATCATTTGATAATTGATGGATCAAAAGAGGGCCATTATGTTGTAGGTTTAATCGCCTACGAAATATTGGCGAAGGCGTGTGCAAAAGGCTTTTTCATTTTGTTTTACAAATATTTTATTGAATTTAAACGTTTTGATTTTTGAATCGGAGTTATATTTATATTGATTATTTAGATGATTGAATTGATATTATTTAAGATACATTATATAATTGTATTGAATATTTATATTGATTGGAATATATATATATATATTTATATTGAATTTAATATATTGAATATCATATTTGTATTATTATATTGATATTTTAATATATATATATATATGGGATATTTATAATATTGAATATGGAATGATAGTATTTATTAAATAATATGATATGTGTTTAATTTATGAATATTTGTGAATTTGGATATGTTTTAATTGTTTTGTTTGGTTTTGTTAAGTAAAGATTTTGTAGTAGGTATAGCATTTTGGTTAGTGTAATATGTTCGCAAGGTTAAATGTAGAATGTATGGTAGGCATAGCATTTTGGCAAGGTTGGATGCAGATTTCGTGGTAGGCATAACATTTTTGTAGTGATAGTTATAGCACTTTCACAAAATTCGTAAGATTCTTTTTCGTAGTCGGGGTTCGAAAAACATAATTCTTTAATATAAAAATAATAGATGAACTTAATTTTTATAGTTATGATTCTAAAATCGCAATTTTAAATACGAAAGTAGTATACGAAGTCTATTTTTGCAAGGTAAATAAAGAGATAATTAGAGAGATAAATGCAAAAAGAGAGAGAGAGAGATAAATAGATAGGTAAAAAGATAAATAGATAGATAGAGATAGATAGATAGATAATTAGATAAAGAGAGAGAGATAAAAAGATAGATAGATAGATAGAAAAAAAAAGATAGATAAATAAAGAGAGAGATAAATAAATAGATAGAGATAGAAAGAAAGATAGATAAATAGAGAGAGAAATAGATAGAATATAAAATAGATAGATATATAAATAATAGATAGATAAATAAATAGATATATATATATAGAGAAAGAGAGAGAGATAAATAAATCTTGTTAGAATTATATGTTATTGGAATTTAATATTTTATTAGAATATTTGATTAATGGATTTCGTTTAATATTTCGTTAGAGTTATTTGTTAGTGATTTCGTTAAGTATCCCATTAAAATGGTTTGTTAGTCGATTATTACGCTAGCACGATTTATTAATGGATCTCGTCGAATATCCCACTAGAATAGCCCACTTATGGATCCCGCCGAATATCCCACCAAAATAGCCCATTAGTGGATCCCGCCAAATACTTCGTTAAATATTCTAGAGCGGTTCGTTAATGGATCCCGCTAAGTATCTTGCTGAAAATCCTTCGTCGATGGATTTTGCCGAGTATTCGGCCAGTATTGCATCGGAACGGCCCGTTGATATTCGTTATCCCGCTAGAATAGCTCGTTAGTTTGGTTTTGCTCCACCCGGCGCGTTGGGTTTACAATTGGATTTATGTTTTATGTTGGTGTCTTTGTGTTTTGAGTGATCTTAAGGCTAGGAAAGGGTGATATTTGATGTGTTTTTGGGTTACGAATTATCGGATTTCTTTTTGGAAGGGGTTTGATTTTTATAAATAGAATCGATATTTGAATTCTCGAAATCGATTCGTAGATAAATGGGTTTTAACATATAGACAGGTGGACAAGGCTCTCAATGCAAAGCTTACTGAGCAGTTATAGGCCCCAAGCCAATCGAAAATCATGCTTGAATTCACACAATCGTGTTCACGATCGCAAGCTTGGAGTGTGGAGGGTGGGGATTACTCGAAACGAAGTATATTGTTTAATATATTCTATATATTTTGATTTGGTATGGAATAATATTGATTTGATATTTAATTTAATTTGATAAATTGATTATTCGGTTTATAATAAATTAAAAATTAAAATAATTATATATATAATATAATTGATAGAAACTTATAAATCATATAAAATTTATGTTAAATATAATATAAATAAGTTTATATATTACATATAATATATTATATAATAAATATATAAATTCTTAAATTATTTAATTATATAATATAATTAAACAAATATATTAATATAATGAAAATTATGTTTTTATTAAATTTATTCAATTTAAATTATTAAATTATATTAATTTATGATAATATAAATATAATTTTCAATTTAAATATATATATATATATTTAATCCTAATATATTTAATTCCATATATATGTATAATTCGATAATTATATTAATTCGTAATGAATTATTTATGGAATTCAACGAATTTATAAATTCCATATCTATATATCGCATCTTGTATATAAATAAATAATCAAAATTAAATTTATAAAGAATATTTAAATAAATTTTGTTTCGAGTTATTCCTATCCTTCATAAGACCATGAACACAATTTTATGAATTTAAGATAATTTTTGAGTGGCTTGGGGCCTATAATTATTTTAATATGCTTTGCATTGAGCGCCTTATCCACCTATCTGTATGCCAAATTCCATTTATCTGCGACCCGATCTCGAGAACTCAAATATCGTTGCCGTTAATAAAAACCAAATCGTTTCCAAACAAAATCATTACCCTTTCCGAACCTCAAGATACACTCAAAACACGAAAGCACCAAGATAAAATATCAACCCAACTGCACGCCGAGCGGAATAGTAAGCAAAACCAAATTAACAAATTACTCTAACGAGATATTATTATATCCATTAATGAAAGATATTCGATTAGATCCACCAGCAAGAAATAGTTAATAAGATATTCGAAAAAAAATAAATAAATCTAATATTCAACGGAACCCATTAAATATTCAATAAGATTCTATCGATATTCTAACGAATTATTCTAATCGAGATACCTAACAATATCCATTAGCAAAATATTCTAACAAAATATTAAGGAACACCCATTAGCGAATCATTATAATAAAATATTCGATAAAAATAAAATCTATAAATCCTATTCTATCGAGTAAAAAAAAATAATATATATATATATAACTATAAATTATATGTATATAAAATGTTCTATCCAAACAATATTAATAATATATATATATTTCCAAATAGAAATCAATATTTCTAAATATCATATATCAAATAAAATATCAATAATATTCAATTCAAAAATAATCTAAATCAAAATTCAATTTCCAATTAACATTCAAAAAATATTAAAAACAATAATAGACATTAATATAATACAATATATAACATAATTTTCCAATAATATAATATGTTATAAACCAATTATTTCTATATCTTAAATCTAAAATATCATTAATTATTATTTATCAACCAATTTAATAAAAATAAATTAAAAATTACATATCAACAAATACCCCCCAAACCACAAATCAAACCTAAACCTAAACAAAAATATAACTATAATATATTATAATATATTATAATATCAACTTCTAAATATTTTACAAATAATCAATTCCTTTCCAAATAAACTCGTATTTAATTCAACATTATTATTCCCCAAAAATTAATAATATTCAAATTCCTAAGCCAAATAAATATAAATAAATACCTAATCACAAAAATAAACTAATAATCAATCAATCAATCCAATCCTTTTCAATACATATCAAAATACACCCAACTACCAAAAACAAAATCAACAAACACAATACAAAATAATTTCTTTCAATAACCAAAACTTAATATTCCATCACAAGTACACATATAATTTCTTTATCAAATATTTACCAAATGTTCAAAATATTCCAAACCCTAGACAACATACATGGTTTTCTTAACATACCAATCAACAGATGTTTCAATATTTTACTTTATTCGATTTATCAGTCCTAAGTAAAAAAACAAAAATGTACTGGATATGTTCAATAATATTACAACACCCTATTCCGTGTTTTCCAGCGAAGAAATGTTCGCCAAATGTTCTCTTCCGCGCGAGCGTCCGGACTCCCAGGATCGAAGGCCTCTGGAACTCGCGAGCATTTCGTTCCTTCACATCAAACCTCTTGCAAGAGCTTGCGGGTTGCACGGGAACGATACTTCATCTTTCGCAAGATGTTTTGTAACCAGCTGCAGGGCTAGTGGAGACTCAACATTGTACATCAACTGAAATTTTCAGCCGCTGCCCACAAAGAACTTATCCTACATTTCGGGTTCACTCAACTGGCGTCGTGTCAAAGTCTTAAGTCCTCCAATCCGAAGCTATGATGCGTGAATACAGCAAGCAGAAGCGCCGACGTCCTGCAAGTCCGACCGCTGATCTCCCCAAGTGAGACATGTGCAATACTGAATGAGGTCTGCGGTATTTCTCGGAACGATAGTTTCGGAAGTTGCAGGGAATGCAAGCTTGCATTAACCATTCTGAGGCTTCGGCCCATTGCTCCACCTGGAGTAGCCGGAGGTGTCATGACACGCACAGAGCCCACCCGACTTTTCCAGAGTTCTGGATGCAAACTGCCAACGATACCCACGCGATCATGCCGCACACCGTGTGGCAACTAAAGTCTGCCCATTGCCAAAAGCGGATGCCAGACTTGCGGCCGTAGAGCCATGTGGCTATGATTTTTTGACATCGTTTAGGTGGGGATTCATGTCCACTCATCACTTTTGAGGTGGCTCCCTAATAAAATTCATGGTCATGTGGCTCGAACAACTCGAGCATTGAGTGAGTGGCAACTCCGAGATGCTTTCCGCTCGCGACATCGCGGCATGCGCCGTGCCTCTGAACAGACTTTCCAGGTCTCCCAGTCTGGCTCCACCTCAGTGGAGCTGCCAGTTTGGGTGGATACCAACTCCATCTCACTGATTTGGACCTAAATGCCTCAACTGCGCTGCCCTACAGGGGGCTGAAAAGAGATTATGTACTGACACAAGCACTCTATCTACCTTGCATACAATATATATATATATATATTATATATATATATATGTATTACATATAAAATCAAATATATGAGGATTGTCCAATATTCCTTGCTCGAAAAACGACCTTTCGCCTCGCCTTTCCGCGAATCTTCCGTGGTAAAACCACACTTTTTGGTACGTGTCTAAACACACGTAGGTTTCCGCAAAAAATAGTAAAGCAAGCCAAGAGGAAGAGCTGGAGCAGAAAGCAAGAAATAGCATAGGAATGGAACGAGGATGGACAAGGGAGCAGAACGAGCAATTGGACAAGCAAACGCAGAAAGCGGAGCAGCAGGACACTGACAAAGGAGGCAGGAAAGCGGCGACAAGCGACAAGCTAAGAAATTGGTCATCCATCGCGCTCGGCGACAGCTACAGTTCCGGGGGTTTCGTTTTGGTATCGTTTTGGATACGCACGTACACGATCATTCCATGGAAATGATATGCGAAGCTCGCCAATCTGAACCCATATCCCACTGGCGAGTCCAAGCCCAGCGCACGAGCATGGAGCATCTGTTCAAGCAAATGCAGCACCTTCTCCTCAGCTCGCCGATTCCAAGACCCCCTGCACGCAACGGAAGATTTCCCAAACGCACGAATGGTGAAGGCAGCTTTGTGCTAGGACCATCCCCAAGAAATCTTTGCCTCGGAAGCCGGGCTGACATGCATTCCAGCCACAGGGTGTCAAAGAATTCGGGGCTTGTCTGGTGGCACCTGCAACTACAACGGCGACACAAACTGAGAGTGTCCCAAAAAGGCGAGCATCTCAGGGTTCCCTATTTTTTCTCCTAAAGGAAAAGCTGCCCTTGTCAGGTTCCTACATTTCCCCAATGGAACAACTCCCCTTGTCAAACCTTCGGGATTTTGAACCCCGAGGATTCAACAAGGGGCAGCTGTGTTGACGCCGACTCTGGGCATTGCGCTGCCACGCCATGGCGCGCATAGCCCTTCATCAGCCTGGGGCTGGGCGAAGTCCAAGAGGCAATTGGTTTTGGGGGAGGCTTCTGACTGGAAAAAACATCTGAATTACCATACCTGGACCTTCCGACATGTAACGTTAACGCCGTTTCCCAAAACACCAATAATTTTCGCCGGTTGCTGAAAAAACGCTCTTTCGGAGAAAACACGCTCGCCGTGAGTCCAGCTCGGAACCAGGCAAAACAAAACGCCGTTTCGCCGGCAAACTACGCCGTTTTGACGGCAACTTACGCCGTTTTGCAATTTTGATTGATGCTAGAGTGTGCAAACACTGAAAACTGCCGGCAGGCGAAAACAATCGCCGTTGGGTCAAAAGACATTTTTTGACAAAACAGCAATAATTTGCACATGCAGGTATTTCTCCAACCTGAAACAAGGTGGTGCAAGCACACACCGGCAGAGGCGCGCCGACCAAGCCGCCTGCCAGACTGCAAGAGAGCAGCGCGCCCAAGCGATGGCGGAAGCGGACGCGGCCAAGAAGGCCAGCAAGGCAGCCAAGGCCGCCGCGACCCGGGCGGCGAAGAAGGCCAAGGCTGAGGCGTTGGGGCCACTCCCCACATAAACCACCATTTGGGGTGAATTCGGTCGTGTGAGGTCGTTATAATTCAGTAGTGATAGATCTCTTGTAAAACCAAGGAAAAATAACATGAAGGTTTGGGGATTGCTTCTGAAGTCTGCAGTCCTCTTGGGTGAACAACTCACTCCACTCATGTTACTTGTGTTACCACCATTGCAGCCTGATGCAGGCGGCTTCGACTGCTTCAGCTATCCCAATCTCCCCCCCCAAAAAAAAACATACTTAGCTTCGAGCAATCCCCACCCTCCACACTCACGAGCTTACGACCGTGAACACGGTTGTGTGAATTCAAGCATGATTTTCGAATGGCTTGGGGCCTTTGACTGCTCATCAAGCTTTGCATTGAGAGCCTTATCCATCTGTGTGTCTCAAAATCCACTTGTCTGCGAGCCGATCTTGAGAACTCAAACTTCCGTGAACAAAAGCCAAGCCCCTTCCAAAAAGAAACCCGCCGGGGGATAAAACGAAGCTGCTTATTCACAACCCAAAGCAACACAAAAGCATCACCCTTTCCGAGCCTTAGGGTACAATTAAAACACGAAGGCACCAACATGAAATGTAAACCCAACTGTGCGAAGGAGGAAAATTAAGCAAAACCAGGCTGGCAAGCTGCTCTGGCGGGATACTGGCGGGATCCACTGGCGAATGCTGGCGACCCGCTCCGGCTCGATACTGGCCGGATACTCGGCGGGATCTACCGGCAAGGGATACTCAGCGGGATCCGCTGGCGAGCTACTCTGGGATACTCAGCGGGATGCTCGGCGGGATCCACTGGCGGGCTGCTGTGGTGGGATACTCGGCGGGATTGACTGGCGAGCTACTCTGGCGGGATACTTGGCGGGATTCACTGGCGAGCTACTCTGGGACAGTCAGCGGGATACTCGGCGGGATCCGCTGGCGGGCTGCTCTGGTGGGACACTCGGCGGGATTGACTGGCGAGCTACTCTGGCGGGATACTCGGCGGGATCTACTGGCGGGCTGCTCTGGTGGGATACTTGGCGGGATCGGATCCACTGGCAAGCCGCTCTGGCGGTCATCCCCTGGCGAGCCGCTCTGGCGGGATACTCGGCGGGATACTGGGCGGGATCCACTGGCGAGCTGCTCTGGCAGGATACTCGGCGGGATCCACTGGCGAGCTGCTCTGGCGGGATACTGGGTGGGGGCGTGGTGTTGAAGCATCGCAAACGCGGATTCCAATCTAACAACCCCTTCCTGTCGGGTGGGGAACAAACAAACGAAAACGTGCACATCCGTGGAGATGGAGTGCCATAACTTCAATTGCCCGAGGTCAGCTACCATCCACGCAGCAGCTAGGCTAGAAAAACGAAAGCATACAGCAAACAAACAAGAAGGACATGCCAGTGCATGCTTCCAAGGACTTTCCGTGAACCCTCCATTTTGAATTTGTGCGAAATTGTACATCAGCCAAGGAGGTGACATGAAGGAGACATTGTTTGGTCGGCCAACACTTCTCGAGGCCCTCACATGGTGTAAGAGGCGACATCGGGCCTCGGGCAAGGCAAGACAAAGCTAACTGTGCCCAGTGCGTCAAACTCTTTCTGCTTGACACCGCACATCTACCTGCAATTTGGTCTGAACGGATGACTTGAACGGAAACGCGAGGCTCGCCAATCGTCGCCAATTCTTCGTTTTTGGGGTCAAACATGACCTCATTCATTCGCTTCACATCGCAGTGTGACTCGAAAAGCGACACCAAACTCCAGGCTTACACCAAGTGTGGCTTGCTGTGATCCATAGACAGCCCCGTCCCACCAGCCTTGCATGAATATGGGCCTGGAGAAAATCACTATGATCGAGAATCCCTCATGAGTGCAGGTGAAGAACGCTATGGCTGCGGACCTTGTTAGCTGGCTTGAATCAAGATCGGCTTGGACTTTGTCTAACTCTATGCGCGTGTCCAAATCCGAATAAGGTGATGTGGATGCAGCCTTTGTACAGCTTGTTCACACCTGTGCAGCAGCTACGTACTTTAAGACAAATAGACTGGATGAACGGCATATAGCATTTCAGGTAACTGTGCCACGGCAAGATTTACTCGAGGACAGTCCTCCGGGTAATCTGACGAAAGGCCCGTTATACAATCGAACTGGACAGAAGGCCGGGAAGCGATTTTTGTTGTTATTGGAGGGTTTGCTTTTGCCTCAGCGGCCATGCCGAAATGTCTGAGAAAAGGCCCTCACAGGTTTTCCATGGAGTGCCCGTTTGGTTTTCAAATATATGGCTTTGGCTCACAAAAATGTACCAAAACGGCACCTTGGTAAATGGAACCAAGGACTACAAACTGTGTAACCCTAGCTTCTGAATTTTGAGTCACACCCGTATCTCGACTTCCGATCTCCGCGAGGCCAACCTCCGACGTGACTGACTGGGCCTCCCGTCTGCAGGAAGCTCTCCTGAAACCGACCAAGCCACTGCCTCGAGATCACGCGTGCAACAAAATGAGCCATTTGGCCATGGGTCAAAAACCCGTACCCTCAGTGAACATCCCAATCCCCACTAAAATAGAGTAAAATGGGTGGTGTACCTACCCCAAAATGGTACCATTGGTGTTGACCCACAGCCATTTAACAACTTGCTGGTGCGATAAGTAGGGAATGTGGGGGGCTGAACCCAGGGGTCTAGGAAACCAGAAGTTGGATGGCTGACAAGGGTCATTCCATTTCTCGGAGCAGCAAGACAAATTGAGGGCCACAGGGCCCTGAAACCCAGGCCATGAGGTGAGAAAAGTGCCGAACAGTCCCGAGTCTGCGTCTTGCTGAGCCCCTGGTGTTTGGGATGAGGGGAAGCACCGCACCGCCCTTATGGCCCCTCTGAGTTTTCGTTCAATCCGGGTATCGGTGAGTCATTGGTGGTATGGGTCAAGGCTTTCGAAACCAGTCGAGCGTATGTGCTGCCTACAACTGAGGTATAAAACAAAGATTGCAGGGATTCACAAACTAATTCATTCAAGTACGAGATGGCGCGAGGTATGTTCCAATGCTTGAACTGTTTCTGATGCAGTAGTAGTGACAAACAATTTGGACACCCAACATGCTAACCCCGCATACACGTCTCACTTCCCCTCTGGTCAGCATCCGACGGTGCAGTTCAACAGAAGCTCGGCCCAACCCGAATTCAGATGCAACATCTTCAAGAGTTGGACATGATGGACAACAACACACCATCACTCTGAATCTAAATGGGGGGGGGTGTTCAAAACAAATGTGCCTGGAATTGGACCAACCGCCAGCCTTTTGAAGTCCTACGGCCCTCATGTTTGGAGCAAATCAGGATTCAATCAACTCGATGCAAGTGTCTCCTTTGCGGTCTCCGGTGTATCATGCCTCACACAGACAAGCCCAACATGCTCCAAATGCTAGGTTGAAGTTGGATGACCAAAGGTTGCACGCTGGCAAAAGCGCATCACGCAGCAAAAGCGCATCTTTATTGGAGCTGGGCTGCTCCAACGCGTGGGGGCTGGTTGTGTCTTGACTCACTTAACGACCGAGTCTCCATTCGAATGGACCCAATCCATCCGTTGGAACGGACGCATTTGGCCTCGGACTCTCGGACGCGCCCGGGCCCCAGGCTCCGCACGCTGGCACTCACTTTGCCTGCGCAAACCGCAGAACTAACTACGGAAATGCCAATAGTCTCGCATAAAGAAGCAAATCCCAACACGGGGCTTAGGACTTCCGAATCTCGAATTCCCAGCACGCACAAATCCCCAAGTTCGGTACCCCTGAAGGTGGAGGGATCATTTGCGCCACGATTGGGATCCCTATCACTTTGCTTAAAAGGCGGCCCCAATCCGACGGGCCCAATCCGGCGAACCCCCGACCTGAACAGAAGACACGCCCGAAATCGAAGTTGGGAAACCCGAACGGTCCCCAGAAAGACGACCGAAGACATTTTTCGTGTCCTTTTCCGTCGCTTTCACACAGCCGGGGTCAGTGCACGAGGTGTTATTCGGGGTCGAATGCAAGAAATGAGGCTGGACTCATTAGTTATTCCCAACATTTGGGGAAAGGTTCAGCTATGCGGTGAGTTGCAATGCTTGTGGCTGCGTTAACTTGACAGATTGGAAATCACAGTACAGCAGCTGACAAAGAGCCGCTGGCAATGCTCACCATCAAGCTCGCAAGGCCGCCGTCTCATCAGAAAACGACCAACACTCCATCTCCGAACCCGCGGGACCCGCGGAAATGGAGCGATCCGGTCCGGCTTGGAACCTTGGCTTCCCCCAAAAATGAGGTTCACCCACCACGTCCAAACATAAAACCCCCAAGAAACTGCGCAAATCACAACATGTCTCCTCCTTCCAAATCACAGGGTTCCCCCTCCCCCGGGCATGGAAGGCAGGGAATGCGTCTGGTTCTGCCCAGAAAAAAAAGACTCCCCGCGCGCCTCACAAGGGAGGAGAGGACCACGTTGGAGGTCACCAGACTCGGCTGAACAGAGTCCTCCACCTGAGAGGAACCCATGGAACAAGAGGGACTTGGGTTCCATGCTAGGTCCTCCAGTGAGGTTAGAAGGGTATACTTGAGTAGGGTAAAAGGGCACCACTGAAGAACATAGATGGTATAGGCTGGATGAGCCAACAAAGAAAGGGATTCTGCGGCTGAGGGGAGGATCGATCTCTGGGGCGCAAACTTTCAATCCGGGCAGTGTTGCTCCACACGTCTGGGTGAATTACGATCATCAAACACAACATAAGGGATCCCCAGAGGACTTCTTTCCTGTTCCCGACTTTTGACGCGGGGTCATGGCATGTTGAATTTGCAAAAAACCTATGCAAGCAATTACAGCAACTGCTGGATATCGGCGTAGCAATCCTCATCTGTCATCCGCGGGACGCCACCTAAAGGAAACCAGCAGCAAGCATTGATTTCGAGTGCCAGGATATGGCATGGCGAGCCACATCTGAAGAGCAAACTATGTCCAAGGCTTCTGGCACGGAACAGGGATGCCTCTGGCAATCAAAGCCATGCTGCAAGACTCTGCAGGCCTTTTCATGGATACATTGTCTACCTTGTACCTGTCAAATGGATGTGGTGGGATGCACATATCGTAGGGCAAATGGTTTCCGGCTGTCGGCAATGGGAGGGCCTACTCAGCAGCGGCCCACGCTGTGCAGGCAGTCGTGAGGGTGTTCAGGCTGGGTTTCGCGTGGTCGAGTTGCGATGTGCAAGGCTGAGCCTACCAAACGGGCGTGGCCAGTGGTCCACATGAGCCCATTGACCTATGCTTGCTGCAATGGGCGTTTGCCCCCTCCCCTTGTCGCTTCGCGAACCGAAAGCTCAGCTGCTCAGGAAAGCAAAGAAAGGGCTTTCCCGCGGCATTTGAGAAACGCAAAGCTGTGCGGAACCATCAGAAGCGGCCAAAGTATGCTGCGGTGGACATTGATTCGGTGGACGTGGAATCCGATACATTAGTGCAGGGTCGTCGCCTAAAGCGAAACGCATGGGGCCATCCAACTATACAAGAAGCTCACACCATCTTCCATTTGCTTAAGCCCCCCGGAAAAAAAAAAGTCCAGTAGTGATCGATTCCTTTTGAAACAAACAAAAGAAAAACAACACATATTCTTAAACAAATGGAAGCCATGGCACTTGCATCAGTTGCGTGACCGTTGCCGAAGCAACGGCTCGATCAAGGGCCGTGCCATGCTTTGCAGCCACCTCTTCGCCGTGTCATCGCCATGACCTCGGCGCCAGTGGGAATTGGAGCCATGTCGCATGGTTCAACCACTGATGCTACATCCAATACTGGGCTGTCCTCAGATCCCCCGCCAAAAGTGACTAACTTTTAGTGGGTTAAATACGGAAATCCCCCACAAAACACCAAAAGGATCCAAAAAACGCTTTCTGCACCGGATGGCCTTCGGGCACCACCAAGAATTGATCCGCAAAAGCCATGCCTTCAGCCGCAAGCGTTGAGCTTCCGAAAGAAAGGGGTCACGGGAGGTCACGGGATGTCACGCCCGTGACCCAAACGAATTTCTTTCTTGACACAGCCTAGCAGTCAGTTAGAGTGAACCACTTTCCTTGGGCCCCAAAAAAAAACACCGCCCTCAAAAACGACACCCCCCATATCTCGGATTTCCTTGGCCCCGGTGCGGGCGGAGCTGTGGATAAGGTTGGTGTAGGTGATGACGTCAGGCGCCAATCGCAGGGTGCGCATCTCTTGCAGCACCCCAGCCTTAGACTCCGCGTTTTGAATTGGTTGTAGAAAATAAGGGGGGAACCCATGAAAAATAAGGGGGGAACCATTGGTTGTATTTGTTCTGCTATGCCAACGTGGGAACTCCATGACCTTGTCATTTTGAGTGACATTTCCTTTGGTAGCTCAGGGACTGGCCCTAAAATCATATTTTCCGTAACCATGCTCTTCAAATGGAGGTTGGCCAATCCGGTTCTCCGCAATTCTTACCGGGAAACCAAACTAAAATAGGACCTCCTATTCATCGACTATTTGTGAATCTTGGATTCCCTTGTACAGGGGATCGCATCCGAGCCGAAAACCCGCAATGTATCCAGCGGATTGCTTAAGAGAAGCCAAGCTCCTGTGCTTTGAAAGCACGGCAACAAACGCCCAATTTTGGCCTCGGCTCACTGATCAAAACTGCAGAGAGGTGCAACAGGAAACGTTAAGAACTAACACCAAAGCGAGTTGCTCATGCTACACCAAAGCTAGGCACCCTGGCGGGGAACAACTCAGCCAGAAAGACCCCCCATTGAACGATGACAAGTGGGAGTGGTGCAGGATGTTTGTCAATTGCCCAGTTGGGCTTATATACCTTCATATACCTTCCAAAGACCCAATCTCTGGAGGGGAGCGCCAGGAAGAAACATATTGTGTGTTTTTTCATGTGCGGGATTTCGTTTGTGTTCCGTTGTTGATTGCAGATTGGGCTTGCAACTGGGCTAAGCCAAGGGAAAGCAAGGGCCTTTCGTCCCTTCACCTTGCGGGGACGATGTGGTGCAGGGCACATCGAAGCCCTTCCTTAGCCCCAAGGAATTAAATATATTTCACATGTGAGCACTCACGTATGCATTGTACAAAAATATCATTTCGCATAGACAACTATACACATGTATTCATGTGACTATTTCCGCACGTGTCGTCCAATGTTTGTAGGGGGTAGTGGGGGATAGCAGCTGACGTACGGGCTGGGGCACTTAGTGCCTAGAAGCGCTTCGAAGTATATTTCGCATGCAGTATCACGTATGTGTACCAATTGTAGTGTTGCAACGATTGTGAGTGTTTGCATAACATCCGGAAACCACAACAACACGCGCATGCAGGGTGTCTGGGGGTTCCTCCGCTCGGCCCAGCAATTTTCGTGAAGAGGCCCCTGCTTGGTTCAAAGAAACACACAAGTTAAAACGTGTGGTCCGCAAAAAGGGCCCACGATCCTGTTGAGCTAAACGACACAACCGGTTGAGCTAAACGACACAACGAAGAAAGGCCTGAAAACCAGGCACACAAGTATCAAAGAACAAATATGGACAAAACACCTTGAAAACCTGAAACAAGGACTCAAAGTATCAAATCTACATGTGATGTGGGGGCTGATCAATCTGTCCTTTACATGGGATGACCATTGGGGAAACTACAAGAAATATGATATTACAACCACTGAATGGGGGAAGTTGTATTGATCAACCCCATCTGCTGGCGTGACCGAGCGCCGCTCGGACCGAGCTCGTCTCCGAGTGCGCGGCCACAGCCTCCTCATGTTGCGCGGCGGCGGCCGCGTCGAGCAGGTGCTGATAGGAGACCAGATCCGGGAGAGAAGGAGGGGAGGCCTGCGGCAAAGTAGACTTACCATGATGGGAAAACGTGCCGTTTGGTGCACCTTTGCGGGTTTTTCATCGACTTTCCTTGGCCTGCTTGTAGCCTTTTTGCCAAGTTTAGGAGGGCGACCCAAAGGAAAACCCCCGCTTTTGGGGGCAGCCTTGAGAACTTAGAGACAAAATCCATAGACACAGCTGGCCAGTACCCATTTGATGTCATGTAAAAATATAAATTGGGTGAATTATAATATTTCTCCAACCTGAAATAAGGTGATTGGAAAGGCTATTCCCCACATAAACCACCATTTGGGGTGAATTCGGTCGTGTGTGGTCGTCAGAATTCAACTAGATATAACTCAAAGGCTAGAGTTCAGCGTGTTCCTTCGCCGGGCTAGACACAAAAGGCCAAATGGAAGCAACCAATTAGGATTTCCTTGGCCTCTGAGAGTAGTGTTCCAAGGACAAGATCGCTCGGCTTCGGATCGATGGCATGCTCAGATTTGGAGTCTACTTGGAATCGAATCTAAGCCAATCTATCTGTCTAATCTTTCTATCTGACTCTACCGTTATAACCATCTAATCTCTTTCTTTTTGTTTCCCAAAGGGACGCCCAAAGGGACGCCTGTGACGGTTTTTCCCCAGCTGCCAGCTTTGGGACGTCCCAAAGCTGGACCTGGACGGTTCCAGGTTCTAGAGATGGTCTGGGGCTGGGGATACTCCTTGAAGCCCAAAAAAAACCACCCGAAGGACCTCACACACACACACACACGTTCAACGAGATGAGCTCAGAAAGTGGTAAACAGCTGAGAAAGGAGACTCAAAACCCAAGCTCTCAAACACATTGTGCAGCAAGCCGCCCTCAATCTCTAGCCACCAGCTTGGACCACTAGTTTGGAAGAAGGTGTTAAAGCTGCTTGGTACCAGGCAACCGGCTACGCAATGGACATGTTTCCGTTACCTTGACAACTCTGAAGCGGCTCTCTTCAATGTGACTGCCCACACAAATTGACATTGAACACAGGGTTCCTTGGTCTGGGCTGCCCTCAGATCCCCCGCTAAAAGTTTAACTTTTAGTGGGTTAAATGGAAACTACCACGAAACACCAAAAAGCTAAAAGGCTAAAAAGGATGGCTGGGATGAGACATGGCGGAACTCCGAGTCTGCGCTCGCCTTCTTTTTCTCTCCGCGCTCCTGTCTTTGGAAGTGCACCGAGCGGCGAGACTCCGTCACCGCCAGATGAGCATGCGCCGTCGGGCGTGACGGAAAATCTGCGATCTAATGCGGAGAGACATGAAGCAAGGGTATCTAGGTCCTCCAGTAGAGAGGTTAGAACAACGGTACCATTTTTTTCTGTAGTCTATTTTAGTGGGGGAACCCTCCCCCAAAAAAGGGTAAAAGGGCACTACTGGGGGACCTAGGTATAAGGCAAGATCTCAACAATTAGCAAGCCACATGCCCCATGAAAGCTCTATGTTCTACGTTCCGTTTCTGGGCCATGGTCTTTCCCCTGAGTGCATTTCGCTCGACAAGGAATGGGCAGAACTCACCAGGTTTGTGTAAATCCTCGGAAACATGTATCAGCTTACTTCAGCATCGAGGCCCGTGTTCTGCCCTTGAAATTCCCTTGCCCTGTGCGGCACCAGCAAACGTTTCATGAGCCACAAATTCATACACCTAGTAGCGCTGAGGACTCCCTGCTGTTCTTTCCTAGCGCACCCTTTTGCAACTTCTGCGGGACACCCTGCAAGACGCCATCCATTCTCGGTTGCTCTCTGCTCCCCTGCTAATAGTTTAACTTTTCGCGGTTTAGCACGGAAAACCCATCAGTTGGCAAAAAGTTAAAGTCCCTTGGCAACATGCGCCAAAGTAATGATGTGGTCTACCTCCCCCCCAAAACAAAATCTGTTTGTTTCTGGCCCAGGTTTAGCTCAGTTTCCCAAAGAAGACCGGTCGTTTTTCACTCCTTGAACCAAAAAGTTGAAGTCCTAACATCCAACTTGGCAAAACACACTAAAAAGCATTGCTCATTTTTCACTCCGCAAACCAAAACCGTGTCCGCGAACCGCCGCGGTAGGGAAACAGCGGCTCGCTGCCGTCGGAGTTGTTCAGCCGCCAGGTGTCCGCAACCAGCGCCGCGGCCACGGTGAGCCAGAGGCAGGTGGGCAGCAACAGCTGGCCAGCCATAGGCACCACCTCACCGGAGGCAAAAGGGGTCTGGTGAACAAGTGGTTGAAACAAAACATGTGTCATTCATCGATCTATATTTCCTGGTGGTTGAAACAACACACACAGTGTCATTCATCAACTTATGATTATTGGTTCAACAAGTGGTTGGAACAAAACAGAACGTACCATTCATGAATCTATATTTCCTGGTGGTGGGGTTCCTTGCGGGAGTACAGCAACAGCACTTTGGATGCGATTCAGCACCCAAGAAGCTGAGACAGCTCCAATGCATTGATTTCAGTGGGCTTTTCGGCTGGGTCCTAGGCACGTTTGATTGCGCAGGGAGTGCTCCCTTACGACAGCGTATTGCTCACATTCTCCCCACCAATTGGGAATGCACCCAACTTCAGGCCTGTCTCCTTATCACTCGCAGACAATGGACACCTTGTTCAAGTTGCTTGGGTAAGAAAACACAATCTATCATTTGATATCCACGATGCTTCAGCCGGCGCGACCATAAATGGGAGGTCAACACCGTGGAAAGTCAGCCCCAAGTATGCACAATCGACCACAGGAGCCGCTTGGCAGTTGATTGATGCCCATCTGAATTAGTTTCAGTTCCTGCCCTCAGATCCCCCGCTAAAAGTTTAACTTTTGGTGGGCTAAATGGAAACTACCACGAAACACTAAAAAGCTAAAAGGCTAAAAAGGATGGCCGGAGCCACCAATGTGCTGTCTCTGGCCCTGAGTTTGTGAGACAGGCCTCGCATCGTTGCCCAGATTTGTAATATGGCAATTTGTCTGAGTCGCATGGCAGCAAAATCTCGGGGGTTAGTCAATTTCGATCAACAACCCTCAGAAATGCAGCTTTGCGAATCACCTTTGGACCCACCTGAAATGAACAAGCAGGCAGCTTCCGACCGACTGCCGCATCAATTAGAGGGGCCAAATGTGTCTACTCACATCCACGAAGAAAACCCGCAGCATCTCACTGTTTACTCTAGAGCATGACAGACCTGTCAAAGTGGCCCGGGGCTGGAATCATGTTCCATTTCAATTCCGAATTGTTGACCCCTTTGTCACCTTCCCACAAGTGTTCCCATTCCAGACGAAAGTTGCCAGGTCGAGCTATTTGATTGCACCTCGTTTCGAGCACCAGCCCCCTGTTTGCATCTCACATTGGGGGATGAAGAAAGCGGAGTCATTATGCGAAACATCAAAAACTAATACTAGGTCCTCCGGTAGAGAGGTTAGAATCAGGGTGCCCTTTTATCTGTAGTCTATTTTAGTAGGGGAATCCTGCCCCAAAAAAGGGTAAAAGGGCACTACTGGCAGACCTAGAATAGGAACTCAGGATTAACAAAAGCTGATTGCTTCATAAGAGGTTCAAATAATTCCGTCCAAAACGCCTACGGCCGCAATCAATCCAACTATTGCAAGCACCTGGAAGTCGACATGACCCCTCAAAATCCTCCTTAGAAAGCAGCATCAACCGTCAACAACAAACACCTTGACTCGAAATAAATAAGGGGACGTGGGCAGAACGCATGGGTCGGGGTTCCCTTTTTGTTGGCAAACATATGGGTGTTTCCTTTCTTGACGCGAGTGGTTTTCAAGGGAACCCAATTCACAAAACACCAGTATGGGGGGTCCCCAAAAAGAACACACCCGCATCATGATTAGACTTAGGCCCAGTTATAGAATGTATATCCTATTGTTTGCTTCCCTTTGAGTCACTGCTAAAATGTAAAATGTATCCTAAGCCTAACCCAGGTATCGAATTGGTCGACTGACCAATGGCCTGCCAGTAGGCGTAGCTCGCCAGCAAAGCGGAGGCCCACACGCAAAGCACCCCCGGCACTGCGGCACCCAGGCGACGCTCCACGTTGTTCACCGTGTTCCTTGGGATGCCGGGCTGGACTTCTTAGCTTTTGAGTTGAAGATGTTGAAGCAACAAACACACGAATGAAAAACCAGAAAAACCATTGGCTCGAGTTTGACCAAAGGTTTCGAAATCCAAATCAAGCCATACCTCCACATAAATGCTGGAAGGCTTGTTTTGAACACGTCCCCAACGGGGGTCCAAGTCATCTTGGCACACAAAGGGAAGATCCACTTTGAGGACAAGAAGTCTCCTGCGACAGGTGTGCTTACAAATTAGAGTATCTATACTAATCTATACCTTTTGAGAATACAGCTCACTGAGTGACTTACCGCACAAAGCATAAACCTGGATATTCGCACCACAGCGATTTGCCAAAAAATAGCAAGTTCGGAAACTGAGAAGGAACATATGAAGAGAAACCTCGTACTGTGGCAGGGTTGGGGTCAATGCTCAGCAGGTCTGAAGTCACAAACCAGAGCCTTCTGGAAGAGAAGTATACATATCACAATGCAATGCGCTTGCATGTGGTTGCGGGGTCGTGGGCCAAACCTCCGAAACTCCACCGGCAAACATGAGTCACAATCAAAACCCGGTAGTAAAATGGTCGACCCAGAACCATGTAAATTAAGAAGGCGGCTGCAGCTATCTATGGTTGGGATTGTCCCTTACTAACCTTCATCTACCCGGGTTTTGATTGTGGCTCACAAGGCACGAGGTGCCTCTTTCGATGGTTTGTCCCATCGGCACCTAAGAGCAATGGCTACGGTGTCCAGACAGCGTTGCTTTTCTGATCCAACGTAGCCAGGGAAAAGCAACCAGCAGAAAGCGAGTGACAGCAGCACTACTTGGGCGCAAATCATGAGATGCCAACACCGAACCCCGCAGGCGTGGTGTTTGCAAATCTTCAGACCCCGGAGCCTCATGCGACCCAAACCACTTCTGCGGAGGTCTTATGTATGAGCTGCGGTGATTGAGGTTCAGATCGGAGGTGCTCAGGTGCTGCTTGGGTGACTTGGAGGTGGAAATCAATGAAGCCAGCAGCGCAGAGCTTGTACCTGGCCCTGTTTGATGCACCTGCCATCTTGCTGGCGGAGTTTGGAGGATGATGGAGGATGTAGGTGAAAAATCAAGTCTCGTACGCGAGGCTGGTGATTGGAATGGATCAAAGCAGTACATGTACGCTCAAGCACCTGCAGCCATGGCTTTGGCAGAGCTGGGCTCAGTGGCTGGAGTTGGCCAGACAAACAACATGTTTCACAAATCTGGACTGCCCTCAGATCCCCCGCTAAACGTTTGACTTTTAGTGGTTCAAATGGAAACTACCACTAAACACTAAAAGGCTAAGAAGCTAAGTGGATAGCTGGGAGCCACCAAGAAATCACAAGCCAGGGCCATCACGCAGCTAGATTCTCCAAGGTGAGAACCAAAAGCTGTTCGCCCAAGAACAATCACTCGCCCGAGCTCCATCGCGCAACTCCGATCTGTTTGGAGGGCGAATGCAGGACAAGATAGGAGTCGCAATCAAAAGCCGGTACTAAAATGGTCGACCCAGAACCATGTAAAGAATTAAGAAGGCGGCCGCAGCTGCTTATGGACTGGGCAACAAACAAAGCGAACGTCCTATGCGGTGCTCTACAGGTGGGCAGTTGGATGAAATACGCCCAGCCTTCAAAAAACATTAAATACTGTCCAACTCGCCAGCATCCCCACCAACATCCCCTACATCCTCGCCAACTTCCCCTGCCAGCATTCCTGCATCAGCAGCATCCCTTGCCAACAGCCCCAGCATCTCCGGCATTCTGCCAGCCTTCCCATATGGCCCCCTGGGAGTAGCTGTTGGCGGAAAGCGGACTTTGCGGGGATGCTTGCGAGCAAGCACGCTGGGCTCCCGCAACTGAGGCGCAGTCGAAGTTATGCGGAAACTCACTTGCTGAGTGGATGGCCCAAAAAAAGTCCGAACTTTATATTTACCACTAAAATAATCTTCCCAAAAAGTTTGAAGTTCATGAACTCAGGAAGTGAGGAAGAAAACGAGACATACATCGAATCATACCAACCCTCCTCGCCAAGCGGTGCTTCGAGGTTCCAGGTGTCACCGATGGCCAAGTGTAGCATCAGAACCAAGATGCTGGCATCGCACAAGTGACCCACCTGCAGACGCGCTGCGACTGCAGACGACGTCCTGGAACAAATGACACCGAACATGAATTGTCATCAATCAGTTGGCCAAAAGGGCCGAAACACATTCATTTAGCAAAGTCAAGCAGTGAACATGATGCAATTGTTGCTGTCTGGGGCCCAAAGCCTCTGATGCGGAACAGGAAAACGCAAGGCATCAAGCAACACGTGCCAGCTGCAGAATCGTACATGCTCAAAATCGGCTCAACCTTTGTTTGCGCTTTGACTCCTCCAAAACATATATGTGTATACTTCAACATTAGGAACAGCTGCATAGCATGCGTTCTTCTCGGTTCCTCAAAAAGACATGCGAACCCGGTTTTTCATTTTGACACAAAGCCGTATCTGCTGTCTAAATATCATCGAAAAGAGAGATGATGAACCAACGCTCGCCCTGAATGAAGATGTCGTTGTCTTGCCGCTCTGACAATCTCTGAAGCGCTAAACAAATGCCGCATCTGATCTGAGTAAGCCATGATTGATGTCTTGAGCAACACTTCACCAGCAACACTTCGAAGATTGGAACCACCAATCTTCGAGGGTCGCAAATCGAAACTCCTGTGAGTCATAATCAAAACCCGGTACTAGAATGGTCGACCCAGAACCATGTATATTAAGAAGGCGGACATCCGCAGCTATGGTTGGGAACCTGCATCTACCCGGGGTTTTGATTGCTCCTGTCAGGTTGGGATGTCTTCCCAAGTTTTCAGGCCGATGGCAAGGAGTCCCACGAAGCCTTGCAAGTCTCTGGCTCCCAGGAGCCAATCAGCTAGCAAGCGATGAGCTGCGTACTCGTGGCTACTGCATCACCAGGCTGCATTTACCACAAAAGCATCAACCAAGCTGTATGTCCTCCTTCCAGGTGATGTGATGCACGTGCTTGTGACCATCACGATCTTGCATATTTGAATTAATACGCGTGCAACTGACAGTAATGCCACGACAAACCCAATAGGTCCCCACCCTAGACCGATAACTACTCATACAACACAACCTGCAAAACGATAGGGGACCACCCAAAACCGGTATCCCAGCAAAATTGGGTGTTTCTCGCATTAATGGCAATGTGCAATCAAAGCGTGAATCTATAGTTGGCTTTCTTTTCACAAGTACCAAGCATCCGCCCGCAGTCCCTGGTTCGGCCTGTTGCCACACCATCATTGAGGAGGCTGCCCGGAGCGGTGCTACAATAAGGATCCACCTCAGATCAGACATACGCCTGCCAGGTCCCAGGCTCCCTCTCTGGCAAGTTGCAATGGCAATGCATGTCAGCACCTCTAAGTCAGACAAAAGCAAGAACAGAAACCAATCCTTACGCTGTACCCCCGCTCGATGCCTTGTGCGGCTTGGGACAAGGACAACACCCGCTCACTTGCGCGAGCCGAAGCTTGCGTACTCTTTGTTGAGCACACGCACGCCTGCCTTCCTCCCTCCATCCCTCCCTCCATCCCTCAATGAAATCCCCGCCTCCCTGATTGCCAGCGTGTCTGCCTGCCTGCCTGCCTGCCTGCTTCCCTGCCCTCCCTCCGCTTCCCTTTCTTTCCCTTTTGGTTCCCTTTCTCCTTCATTTCTGCTTCCCGTTGGCTTTTCCATTCGCCTTCCGTCCCATGTCATTTTCCCTTTCCCTTACTCTTCCCTTGCCTCTCCTCCCTCCCCTCGCTGCCCCACATCCCACACATCCATCAAGCCATCGGAACCTGAGCAACATCAATGGTGGGCCCCTTGAGTGCTTTTTGAAGGAAACCACACCGAAAAATCCAGCCGTTCTTCGGAATCCTTTGTTAATGTCCACCTGCGAATAGTAAATGTTCCCTAATTAAAGTTTTTTGGGGGCCCCGGACTGATTAGTCAATGGGTCCTAAATAAAGTGCCAAAGCAAGTTCTTTCTTTGGGTGATGCTCAAAATCCAAAACTACAGGAGTTCCCAGACCTCATGTTTTTGACTAATCTCTTTGCTTAAAAACACAAAGTCAATCCCACAAAGGGGGTACCACATGGGAGCCCTGAATCTCATGCCAGAACTTTATCTGAGAGCAGTCCCCAAATAGAGCCCCCCTCCAAAAGCCCATGCCAATTCCAAAATTGAATTTGTAATACTGAAACCAACTGCGAAGACTCTCCAACTCCAAATTCGCAGTTGTAATACTAAAGTCAATTGAAAAGACTCCCCAAAAAAATGCAATTCTAAACTAGTATTCCCAATACTTTGTTTAGTATTGGTATACTTTTCCAACTTTATTTGAGGGACCTCTGTTGTTTGGGGGGGGAGGGGTGCATTAATCAGAGGTGGACACTATCCTTTTCTTTCACACACACACACACCTGTAAGGGATATGTGATATTCGTAGCGGATCCCCCGCAAAAAGTTCTCAACTTTTAGTGGGTGAAATGGAAACTACCACTCAACACTACAAGGCGAAAATGCCAAGGAACCGGATGGCCTTCGGGAGCCACCCAAGTTTCATGGACTTCGCAGCTTTCCCTTTGATTTCCTTGCAAATTCTGGCCTCATTATTTTACCATGATCAAAGTAACCCCGTAAGTGGGTTAAAGGGAAACACCCCCCCCATTTTGTGACTTTGATAACCACCAGAAAGCATCAAATAGTGACCCCCAGGTGAAAAGCGCCTAAGCCCCGGGCATGATGGGGAAGAAGATCCCGGGCGGAGTCCAGCTGGGCATCTGCCGGTCATTGAAGCCCCCGGTGGCTTCACCACGTGAGGCCTTCGGTTTTCGACCGGCACTAAGAAGCGATGAGCACATGGCAGTTGTAAACGCATACAAGTACAGATGTCCAAAGAAACATGAGCTTGTGGGCAAGTACCTGGAGTCTCCATGACCCTTCAGACATGGGGTCAAAAAACCCAAAATTGGGGCGCCATGGACCCATTCTTAAGGGTCGTGGAGACTCTAGGGACAGGGATGTCCAAACATGAGTTCCGCCATCGCTTCACTTTGTAGAGGGTCAACATGGTTAAGGCGCAAGGAAGGGGAGAGGCAATTGCTCAGCTGGACATGTCTGGATTAAGCAAAGCAAACAACATCCGCGGGTTGATCCCCATCTCTGCCCTTCGCACTATGAGAGCAGCAGCTGGACAGAGCATCAAAGGGCACCTGGGGTAAAGGGTGTCGGACCCGCTACTCCCGGGTTCGTTATCGTAGCATTTGCTTCATGATTCAGAATATTGTTACTATTTCGCGGTTCGCTTCAATAGAAAGTGGATTGCCAGGAAAAGCAAACTGGTCAGACAAAATCGGGCAAACAAAATTTGCAAATCTGGGCAAAAACTAGAAATCCTGTTTGTGAAGCTTGATTGTTATTATTTTTAAGTAAGGCCAACCAGTCACACAAAGGGGGGGTGTCCACAAGAGGCCCTGATTTTGGTTAATCTGACTGTTTCCTGGTTCGCTTCAAGGTCCAGCTCTTTTGGGGGGGTCGGGCAAATTTTCCAGATCTAATTTTAGAATTGGCAATACTAAATCAAGTACTGCAAGTCGAAGTCACACCCAGACTCCCCCCCACCCCCCCCGGCAAGTTTTCGCTAAAGGGGCCCCGCCGAACTGTTGGGATTACCCTTGTGACCGACCGCTTCCTACCGGACGCACATTGACCAAGTAGAATTAAACAAGTAGAATCTAATCAGAATGGTCAATCTTGCATATGACATCAAACACATCATTTCATGGTCACAGCGTCCCATCAGCGATGTATATAGCCTTCTCGTATTCAATGCACATATGTTCCAAGATTCCAGCCGCGAAACACATTAGCTCTCTTCTTGTGGCTGTTGCGAAAACATCATGGATGCTCCTTGTGGCTGATTCCACAGCTGCAAGTTGAATCTGTATTGTAGGTCTTGGTTGATGCTGTTCGTGTCATGGCCTTTGGAGATGATGTTGAAACGAAAGCGAGAGGTACACACCATGGACCGCCGTCCTCTATGGAGCAGTCGTTTAATTTGCACTTTGACATCTTTTGACCCTGGCCTGCTCATGACATGTGCACGTCTGGCATGCTTGGAGAACGAATGGGTCCGCAGGCTGCTTGAGCCTTGTGAAAAAGTGAAACCAGATCTTCCAACGGGGCCCGATGGCATCTCAGACTTGAAGGACGTGTCGCGCCTTGTTGATGTCCGGCCGGGAGTTGTCCAAAGGCGAAAAGAGCCGTGAGCGGATGCTCATGCCGAAGAACAGCCTGAGTCTGCTGGACAGGTAGTTTGGTTCTGGGGACTTTTCAGGAACTCATTTTGGCTGTGTTGAAAGGTCAAGGCACTGGGAACGGATGCCCACGGATCACTCAGCTGAATGAATCCCTTTACTTCAAACGAACCCAAACCTTGAATGGGATGTCAGCCTGCACACATGGCAGTGGCTCAAACAATGGTACAAAACAAGCACCTTGGTAAATGGAGCCAAAGCCTAAAACCTGCGTAACCCCACGTCTTGAATTTTGAGCCACGCCCACATTACTCTCATTTTCTTCAAGCAGAACCAAGGGATCCTCAGGCCCTTCATGGGTCCCCTTATATACCCCTGAACCGAACTCCGAGCAGCCCCTCAGCCTCACACGTCGAGGGGCCCAAAGACCGCCCAGTCGGGCACCTGCACGTTGAAGGCCTGGCTCCCGGTGTCCAAAGCCAAGAAGAAGCTGGCGATGGCCAGCACCTCGCACGACCGGAGGGAGAGGCTGACGCCCTTTGGCGACCTCTCAATCTCTATGCCCGACTTCTGGTCAATGTACCCTATTAAATATGTGTTTGCCCAAATTCTCAAATCAATTTTTCTAGGGGGGGCCGGGGGGGGGGGGGGCGGGGTATGGGGAGGGGGGCTATCTCTTATTAACCCCTTAATGGGGCCTTGTTAATGGCATAGCCCCCTCCGACAGCCCCCTTGGGGGTCCATGATCAATTCCCCAAGACAAAACTGGAGCTAGGACAATGCTATGTCCAACTGCAGTCCACCTAAACCCCTTGCATGGCGCCCCTTTGGACAAGGCCCGAATAGAATCCTTGGAAGACCCTGGTAGCCTATTATTGGCAAGGGAAAAGAGGTGGAGGGGAGGGTTGAGACCATATTATTCTTAGAGGGAAGGATTCCACTTTGCCGTAGCCGAACAGGTTCCCCACCTGCACAGAGATGGCAGCCACATACTTGCCAACAGCATCTGTGTCCAGCTCCTAGAACCGAGCGGAAGCGAAGCGAGGTGTCCGAAATCGGCAAAAAATCGGTGCGTTGAGCCGTACAAATCAGGGTGCTACTTTTGAACCTCTCCAGATGGTGAATATTGATGTCGGGCCTTTTTGCCAGCTTTGAACAAGTTCGCCCACAACTCTACGTTTGCCCGCGCCCCCGCCCCCCGCCGCAAAACGCAGGCTTCCAGCTCGGCTTTGTTCTTCAGGGAAGACACATAACGCCCCGACCCAGAAACCCGAAACCCCCCAACCCTACACTGTGTTGCTGGTCAACAGGGAGAAGGCACATGCCCCCCCACCCAGAAACCCGAAACCCCCCAACCCTAAACTGTGTTGCTGGTCAACAAAGAGAAGACACATTGCCCCCCCACCCAAAAACCCGAACCCCCCCAACCCTAAACTGTGTTGCTGGTCAACAGGGAGAAGACACATTGCCCCACCACCCAAAAACCCGAAACCCCCCAACCCTAAACTGTGTTGCTGGTCAACAGGGAGAAGACACATTGCCCCACCACCCAAAAACCCGAAACGAAACCCCCGAACCCTAAACTTGCTGGTCAACAAAGAGAAGACACATTGCCCCCCCACCCAAAAACCCGAACCCCCCCAACCCTAAACTGTGTTGGTCAACAGGGAGAAGACACATTGCCCCACCACCCAAAAACCCGAAACCCCCCAATTCAAAACTGTGTTGCTGGTCAACAGGGAGAAGACACACGCCCCCCCACCCAGAAACCCGAAACCCCCGAACCCTAAACTTGCTGGTCAACAAAGAGAAGACACATTGCCCCCCCACCCAAAAACCCGAACCCCCCCAACCCTAAACTGTGTTGCCGGTCAACAGGGAGAAGACACATTGCCCCACCACCCAAAAACCCGAAACCCCCCAATTCAAAACTGTGTTGCTGGTCAACAGGGAGAAGACACACGCCCCCCCACCCAGAAACCCGAAACCCCCGAACCCTAAGGTCAACAAAGAGAAGACACATTGCCCCCTCACCACGACCCAGTATCACGCGGGACCCAAGGTTGGAGCAAAACTTTTCATCTGCGCGGCGCAGGCAAGTCCCACCTGAAAACCACACCCCTGTGCGTCAACTGCTGATCTGTGGGCGAACGTGACGTTCGGGAACAAGTTCTCTCGCCGAGTGGCCGGGCTTCGACTCTGTGCCCGAGAAATCGATCGCACGTGTTGGTCCAAAATTTGTGGCAGGCTGAATAATTGGAATTGTCCATTGGTTTTCCTATGTATTTTGGGACGTCCCCTCTGTGAGGCTTACCAGGAGCTCTCGCATTGGGGAAAGCCGGACAGCCTCCGGCTTTCGTGCCACTTTCTCCGCGACGCAAACTCGATGGCCTAAGCTCAACACAAGTGTCGAGCTTGGGATCAGCCAGAGCCACCATCCGAAAAAAGATGGTGGTCTAACCAAAATTCAAGTGGGATAAACCCATTCTCTTTTGTGGTCTACCCAAATTCAGTTGAGCCTACCCATTTGCTTTGCTTCTCAAGTGGTCTACCCAGAATTCATGCAAAGAATCGCCGGGCCAAACATCCTGTTTCTGGCCAGGCTATCCTTTGCTACCGATCCCAGATTCTTGATGGCCGGCGCGCTCCTTCTCCCCAGCGCGCATGATGATCTTGGGCTCGGGGGCCAAGCTCTGTGCGGACGCCTGGGCTAAGCAAGCTGAGAACTTCACCCATGTTGCACGCCGGTCCAAAATGCAAACCATCTGAGTGTTTGGCCATGTGCCAAAAAAGACCACGAGGCGCTGACCTCTTTCCAACAAACACGCAGCGTTCGAAAGGGGCCCAAAACGCAGATCGAGATTTTTGGAACGGAATCTCCTGGGAAGGGACCCTTGTTTTTGGCTCCCTTCATTTGAGTGATAAGCAAAGCCAGCACCAGACATGAAGTATCGATGGAACCAACACTGCTTGCTTGCTTGCCAACCAAACACGAAGACATGCGCTATTCTCCATCTTGGCGCTCTCTGTAAGATTTCTCAGATGCAAGGCCAAGTCTTCCAGAAATCGACTCGCTCTGTTCGGCCGGCTGACTCTTGCGGAAGCAGCCCCAAAGGAGGGGGAAGAGCGCTCAGCGACGCCATAGGGAGACACCCAAGAGTCTCCACGTCCTTAGTCTAACACGTGGTGTGAATGATCTGTGGGATCCAGGAGATCCCCTGGCGCTTTTGAATAACCAAGCAAACTGTGCTGGCACCCACCGCAATAGAGGATGCTTTTTCAACACGGTGGCCAACCGCAAGACTAGGGCAACCAGATAGCTCGACATAAGGATGCTCCTGTGGCACAACGTGTTCGCCTCTAGACAACACCCTTGCTGAATTGCTTGCAAACAAGTCGACCAATTAAGCGGTATCTCGGAAGCTGATTCCACATGCTCGCGTCATGTCGCAAGTCTTCGCAACATGCACTTCCAAATTCGTTAGCTGGAACGTGCAACACCACTTCAAGTAGAACCATGACACCCCCCGTAAGACTGGGCTCTGATTGTTCCACGGGAATGCTATGGTTGCGCCGTCAAACCGTTTGTACCCAACTATCTCCCGAAATCACTGTAACCAATTTGCCATTCTGCAGGTGCAGGATTCTGCCCAAGGGACAACTGAGTTGCCAACCTTCAATCCAAACGTGTCTTGGCCCACCCGTCTTGTCGGAGCAACACGAACCCTGGGAGGAAGCATCACAAAATCATCAGGGGTCAAACAAAAATATGTACCCAAAATGGAGCCCTGGTAAGTGGAAACATGGACTCACACCTGCAATCCCCTGGTGGTGTAATTTTGACCCATACCCAGCTTTAAAAACAGGGACTCTCGAGGTCGCTCAAAGCAGATGTTCTAAAATAGATTCTTGAAACCAACGTTCCCCGATGACTGTGGAGATAGAAGGGGGTCCCAAATCTGGCTGTTCATGTTGGTTCTAATTGGGAAGCAACAAAAACAAACAAGGGAGAATGCAGGGTGGGTGCGTTTCTTACCAAAAGGGAGCCATTGTGCGGGCTTTTCATTTTGAGACCAGAAAGACACACTCGGACACTCAACTGAGCGAAGGGAACCTCAACCGTGCCCAGGCTCGGCCCAGGAGCGCCAGCGAGAGAAGTATCCAAAGCCCCCAGCGGCTTCTGCCGAAAGCGAAAGCGACGGCGCGGCGGCGCCCCATGGCGCCGACAAAGCTGCTCCGTTTCGGTTTGAAGTCCAGTGCATCAACAGCTTGCACTAAGTTGCCGCAGTTGTTTTTCAATCAAAAGCCAAGACTTGAAGTGATACAATATATAAACGGTCGCCGGGACGTGCTGGAGCCCAATGCGCGCGAATATGAAGATTGCAACGCTATATAACAGGAGCACTCCGTCAAACACCTGCAGGCACCCAAATGTTCGGATGAGGTCTTGTCGTCGGTTGTTTTCTTCTGGATGCGGGCAATAAAAAGGGAAGGAACTTCACCAAATTCCCCGAAGACCAACTGGCTGAAAATAAGGACCTTGCACGAGCAGGTCTCGACAGCTTTTAATGGCTACATGTCATGAGCCACTCATCATCTGCTCTCCTGGCAGTCTTTGACAGTACCACGCGGACTATGGCCAGAATCAAGGATGCACACACACACACAGACACACCACATCAGACTAAACACTGATTATAATGTTGTTCACAAAGCCAACACACCGGATTACGCTGTACCTCCCTATGTCAGTTCAGAAGTTCTTGCATCAATCACCCTTATAAGCCTTCATGTGAGAGCTGATTGACCGAAGGAAAAAACTCTTCAGGCAAACAATTGCTATGGCTCCAGCCTCTTTATGTGACCCTTATAGCTCATATCCTCAAACGCAAACTACACCTCCTCGGCAAACTCAGGCTTCTCCCTGGTCGCAAACGGGTCCTGACCAAAAGAACACTTGCCATCACAAAAGCGTTTCCCGCCTTCATCAGCGAGTGCCAAAAGAAGGCCTGAGCAGTGCAAGGTCAGACCTTTCAGCCAGCTTGCTCTAGGAAATATTTTGTCACAACCAAATCGTTAGCAAGTGTGTGCGTGTGTGTGTGTCTCTGTGCGTCCGTTTGTCCGTGTGCGTGCGTTGTTGTGCAACTTAAATTTAACTTGGCGCATGTTTCAGGTAATTACTCCGCGGATGGCTGGCGTAGGCGTACCAATTGTCCTACAAACGCTCAGTAACAAACACCGGTCAAAAGGATACTTGCATGTTCCAACCATTTCACGTATGGCTCCGCATATCATCTACCTGCTGCGTCATGTTTGGCCGAGGAAAGGAGAAAGAAAGCCAGCCCAGAAGCCCAAAAATGCAACGAAGAGCTGCAATTTTATTCGTGCGCACTCGCGCGTGAAAAGCAGGCATCATGGCGGGGCAGTCTGGGCGCGTTTGCGGTGGATGGGTTCGAATACGGGACGAAAAAGTCACCGCGGACAAGCGGACCAGGTGGGATTCAAGCCCTCCAGCGCCTCAAACTTCTGCCATTTTTGGGCCCTCGGTCCTACTCACTTCGTTCGCATGATGATACTCAGCTGACGCCTTCCCCTAAAAGGGTTTCCACAGGGCTGGCTTTCGTGATCATGGCCGGTCCTAGCCTCCCAACAGGATCAAAGCTTCTAAAGGCAGCATGCGAAATCAAAGCGGTTCATGAGAGAATACTGAATAGACACAGGTCCCGAGGCAAAATACCAACAAATCAGGTGGCTCATGAGGAATAGCTGTTGTGTGTTAAATCAAGCCCGCATTGTTTCTTGTGAGCCAGGGACCCTACAGCCACCCCATAAAAGACCCTAAGGCCCGAAGGCTAAGGGATTCAGCCTTCAGACCAGGTCTTTGGGCGTGGGAGGTATGCTGGGTTGGTAGGGTCCCTGATTATTATTTTTGATGAGACCGAAAACGATGGGGGCTGGGGGGGGGGGGGAATTCTGAAACCCCCCGAAGCCTCCTTCACCTGCCCCAGCTTGGCGTGGTGTCGGATCACCTCGTTGAACTTGGTCCTGGCTATCAACTTCCAAGCCTCCCTCCCAAGACGTAGACCAATAAACTGGGTGAACTAGAATAATACTTCACCAACCTGAAATAAGGTGGTTGGGGGTGCTATTCCGCACATAAGCCACCATTTGGGGTGAGGTCGTGTGACGTCGTTATAATTCACCCAGAATAACGGGAAAACCCATCGCCACCAACGGACAATCCTGTTCCCCGAAAGACCCAAAGGCCTTTCTGGAAAGCAACATACAAAGCGGGGGGGGGTTCGGAGAGGGATCTTGGGAGATGGCTCGAATATGAAGTGCGACTCTGTGGACATCACATTGGGATTTGGAGAATGTGCACACTTTTTTTTTTTTTTTTTTTTTAATATATATATATATCAAATTTATAGCTACACATCTCGCCCAGGGACCGTCCACAGGTGTGGGGTGCAACAAATGCAGATCTTTCGGGGAGCCCCAACTGAGATATGAGAAGCTTCATTTCACGTCCATCGTTCTTGCATGTGGCGGCACGTTGAAGTGCTGCAGGGTTCTTCTGTAATGGCTGGTAGTGACATGCACTTGACACAAGCACATGCAAGATACTCTGGCAAGATCACACTCATCATTACAGGCAAAGAGCAAAACTTTTTATGGGGGACCCGATTTGTTCATCGACCAACCGATTTAGTAGAGGGGTGTTCCCCTTAGTAATGAAACGGACTATTTAGCGAAGTAATTGCAATTCACAATGCAAACAGATGAGACAACGTGGGCACCGCCAGGATAGGTAGGTTTCATTACCACGAGTGAGGTACACAAGTGCGTTATAGCGATCATTGAACATTTCCAGTTAAGCCAGGGAAAAACAGCGAGGCGAAGCATTGAAGGTGATCACTACGTCTCAATAAGAAAAAATGCTCATGATCCGCAGCTTGTCGGAAACTCGCACACACACTCACACACACACACACACTCACACCACAACAGTGGGTCACAACCTTAATGGCTCTTGTCCTATGGTGGATCTTCGCAACTGCCAAAGCACCAACATTTCGCCATCACCACATCGCCACATGGGTGTGGCTCAAAATTAGGGAGCTAGCAACGTTGCACCAAGGTGGCCATTTTGGTACCGGATTTTTGAGCCACAGCCACATGTCACAAGGACCACTTCAGCTCAGAACTCCGATCCCCGACTCGATTCGATTCCCTTCCGCAAGTCCGTTCCGGCCTTTCGGGCACCAATCGCATGGTCACCATCTTCTTCAACCAATACCCGGCCTTGCTCCAAGGGCCTCGCCTGCCTGGGGAATTGCCAACCGAATTGGTCCAAATGTTTCGGGGTTCCATCGTTTACAAGAATGTCCACCAACTTGGATCAAACTCAAAGCCCTCCCCTGATCAGTTGATTCTTCCTGGTATTGACCGGCACAGCGAGAACATACGACCCAAGAAACATTCTATGTCCAAGGTATGTCCCTGTTCAATTGAGAGCCAGCTTTGCTTTCGCAGCGTGACCTTCTTCAGGAACCTTCTCGACTGGAATTCGCAAGCTTTCGCGTTCACTTTGGCTTCGGGCTCTTTTTCGGACACCCCCTCTACGTTTCAATGCCTGGGATTCTGGCGCTATCGATCACAGCCCAGTTGAACATCTCAACATCTGATGTTGCTTCGCACCCCTCTTGGGTGCTGTAGATCCCCTGCAAAAAGTTTAACCTTTTGCTGGTTACAAGGAAATGTGAGGGGAATCCAAAAGTTAAAGTCTCCAATAGCAGTACAGCCCTTCGATGAACCAAGCTGAAGCCAACGCGCATCCCAAGTGAAAACAGGACGCCTCGCCTGCGACATCTTGCCCTCGGAGATGTACGCAGAGACAACTGCGTTGAAGCTCACCTCATCTGAACATGCCTCTAGATCAATGGGCGGGGAGCGGCGGAGCGGGAAGTGCGGGCATTCCCCCAATTCAATTTTATGTATAGCAAAGGGAAAATGAAACCATAAGCCAAATCTTAGGGTTGGCAAGGGGATGGGACATCGCGTCCCCTTCCTCCAATTTTGCTTTCTGATGGCTTCTGCAAGCCTTCATGCAAGGGTGCACGCCTTTGCCAAAAACAACAAATGAACCTTCGATGTTGACTGGGCCTGCAGGGTGTGTGCAGTGTGTGAGCCGGTCAACGTTCGAAAGGCATATGATGTACGATTTTCAAGAAACGGATTCAACTAAAGGCATAATGGCAAACTATTGTCTCCTTGACGTCCTTGTCAGCTTTGTTTCTCCTCATCCTGGTGCAACAGACTGTATACTGGCCACCCTTCCGCCTACATGTAAGCCATCGTCTGGGCCATATGGCTGACAACAGCTGGGCCTCCGCTTTTGTTTGTGGCAAAAAAAACTGTCCTAGAGGAGTCTGTCCTGCAAAACGTACAGACATGACACTGGCAGCTGGCCTTAGTCATTCTACAGCTGCAACGTTTTCCTGGTCGCTTCCGACAACAAAGCAACCCCCAAAACTCTCCCGCCTCATCGGCCACTGCCTCTGTGTCCAACATCCTGCCGCCCATCGATGGGCGCCGACTGGGCTGGGGATTAAGTTTTGAACTGTAATAAGCGCAACCCGGGATTCTCTCTGAAAGGAACCTTCATGGGTAAGTTCGCAAACCCTCTGCTGCCATCATTCGCCCGGAATACGTAAAAATGGACCCCGTCGTCAGACATGTACTCGTAGCTATCATATGGCAGGGGAGAATTTGTACAATCCGAGATGGATTGAACTTGTGGGAACACCCCATGCTTTGCTTGCTGGTTGCTGCTGACTGAACAGGGTGGATGATGGAATCAAAAAGGCCCACTGAGACGGACCGCCTGAAGCTGAGTTCGACCTCGTTTCAGTTCTTTGAAACCAACAGTAGCTAACATAGAAACCAAACATTGCCGGGGGATGTAGGCGCTCCATAGTCAAAGAGAGTGCTGAACTCCTGGGCAGGTTTGTGGGAACTGCCCACTTCAACCAAATGGCAAATTCTTCGCTTGGGTATCATAGAAGTGCGCCAACTCCCTTGCCACACCCTATCAAGTCTGCTCGGAGCCTGGGCATGCGCTTAGCGGCTGCCTTTCCGAACTTTCGAAACGCCAAGCCGGAGGGTGGGGCCTTTGATGTTGAAGCGTACCATTCGCCAAGACATGTTACCAGCACGGGACCCATTGGCTCTGAGACATGGACAAATCCAAATTGACCCGCAGAAGAGACTTTCTGGCGCTGAAACGGCCGCGGCGACAACCAGCAACTGGCCAACAAAGCAGCGCACAAAGGAGCAAAGGAACTCACGTGTCGATCACTTGAAAGAACCCCTCAGCTACACCGAGAACAAGTGCATGCAATTTTCTTCAAACGTTCCTAGAAGGAAAGGGGGCCTCACAAACATATTGCCGCACCGCGGCCTTGTTGCCAATATCCGATCTCTTGCTGGGCGATACCAGCGAAAACCTGAACAACATATGCATCTGAAACAGGCCATGCCGCCTTGTTGCCGTTGCCTACTCCAAAAACCGAGGGCGCATTCAAACCGGACACCACGTTTTTCGCGTCCTCTGAAGCCAGTGAGCTGCCAGATCAGGCTCGTGCTGGTGCATAAGACCGCCTGGCAGAATTGCCCGGCAAAGGGATCGACACCATATAAGCTATGTTACTTAATAATAATAATAATAATAATAATAATAATAATAATAATAATAATAATAATAATAATAATAATAAATAATAATAAATAATAATAATAATAATAATAATAATAATAATAATAATAATAATAATAATAATAATAATGATTATAATAAATAATAAATAATTGAAAAAAAAAAACAATAATAATAATAATTTAAACAAATGACAACAACGATAATAATAACAATACCAATAACAATAATAACAATAACAATAAGAATAATAATAATAAAAATAAAAAATAATAATAATAATACTAATAATAATAACAATAATGATAATAACAATAATTAATAATCATAATAATAATAACAATAATACCAATAATAAACATAATACTAATAATCATAATACTAATAATAATAATAATAATAATAATAAAAATAATCATGATAATAACAATAACAATAACAATACACATAATAATATACAATACTTCTTATCAGAGGGCGTCATTAACATACATACGATTCCCCTAGATAAGAATAATATAACGCATTCCTCAGCGTCTACGCGTCACTAACACACATACACACATGTCCGATTCTGATCAAAACTCACTCAGTGCCGTTTCGCGAGTGTTGCCTTCCCTTCGCCGCGAATTGGATTGGTGAAGGCACCAAGACGATGGCCTTCAGCCGAGGGGCGGGAACTAAGAAGAAGCTCCATATCTTTTGTCGGGCAAGACCTCAAAGCACAAGTCGGTGACAAGGAGCATGGCACACCTGGCTAGTTTGGGCCATTTTACCAGCTTTGAGTCATAAGCTAAGTTGACAAGTCTGTGTTTTGCAGCAACAGCCAAGAACCACACTTTTCAGTACTGAGCAAGCGACAGCTTGCGCAGCCGGACTGACTAGCGGCTTGAATGATCGTGATCAAGAGTAGTGGGAAATGCGGCTGGGGACTGTGTCAGAAAATCTCACTAACTGATTGAACACTGTGGGACATTACAATTCTTGAAAACTGCGAGAAGTGGTTGGAGGTTGATCAAAGGTTCTTTACATGGGATGACCATTGGGTAAAACCAAATAAACAAAACATATGATTTCCACATGGCACAAGTTACCCATGGTGATTTGGAGGCCAGGAATATTGATCGACCCCCAATTAGCGGCTACACACAATTTGGCCATAAGGCCTCCAACCTGCGCGTCGCATCCCTTTTCCATCATCGCGCAAGCTTGCGCGCGCTGTAGGTCCCGAGAATCATTGGCCTTGGGCGGGATGATGCTTGGGCTACCGTCTGACAACATGAGCATTTCTTGTCGTACATCTGCATATCCATGCCTGCACACCCTCCCAGGCAATCTACTAATTAGATGCTGGTGACCCAAACCCCTGGAGTCTCTGCACTGTTGACACCAAATGGCAGGGTGGGTCCAAAAATGAAAGATACCCTCCCAACTACATCAAATGCAATAATTTAATCCTGTGCAATGAAAAGCTGTTCAACCACACCGGCATGCCCGTGCATATCCCACCCTTGGACACCTGCCCCAACCGTCTCCGCTGCCCCAAAGCGCATGTCCCATGCCTGCCAGTCATATCCGGGCCAAGTCGCGACGCGGTGTTCTTCATCTGCGCTTGAGCGACGCCTGAAATCTTCGGGCCTCCTCCTCTGACATGACTTTGCCTTCCAAGGTACTGGGTGTGAAGACCTGAGCCGACGCGGCTTTCACCCATGCGGAAAGAGTGACACTTCCTCAGAGGAAAAACATGCAGAAAAAAACACCGGATGCAGCGGTCATTGAGGCTGTACCAGGTTGGCTCCGCGAATTAGCTCATCTTGGGAGCGATCAAATTGACTCTATAGTTCACATCCTCGAAAAGATCCTAATCCCCAACACCGACAGGAACTCGGCATGGAAAGAGCTGTCCCTTGGCCTCCCTAAAGGAAAGAAGAGCCCCAAACCAACCCCCACAGCCAGAGCACGAGCTCCAGCATACAAAGCAAAGGCCACACATTGAGCTAAACCAACTCCAATTTGAACAGCTTGATCCCATGTTTGACCGTTCGCATCCTGAGATTGCTGGAGAATGGCGATTTCGCAAGGTGGACATTTCTAAATGGAGACTTGGCGAATCTCAAGAGCAACTAGCAAATTGCCCCCTAGTTGAGGCCGAACGGGGATCCATCAACAAGTACGATTGGCTAGCCGAAACAGGGCCTACTTCTTGACTGGGTTGAACTAGCGTGCATTCAAAATCCAGGGGTTGGAACTGGGGGCCCTTGTCACTCCTGTCTCTCCTGGAATTAAAGCCACCCCAATCCTAAAAAGACATGAGAGTTTTTCCGCGCAACACGTCGCGAGCCCCGCATGTCTCTCCTAAATGGCGCGACTTTGACCGAGCTGTCAAACGCGCTCAGTGCCAGGCCTTCTCAGAGGTCTCGGCATGCGCTGAGGCTTTTTATCTTACATGGGGTCACCTCTTAGGATTGCAAATCAGAGCATCTATGCAGTCAAAAGGACCAAGGGTTTAGGGTGTTACGGTCTTTGCCAAAAAAAACCCTCAAATGTGTATGTGTCCAATCTCCATTTATGGGAGGCTAGCCCCCTGGACGAGCAGACCGAACTGAACTGCAGGATAAATGTTTGCATTGTTGGGTCTCCGTAGCCCTCTGTACAAGCCTCTTGCAAGGGAGAAGCGGACATGTGGAAAGAGGCCAGAAACGCAGCTTTGCCGGTGGGATTCTACACTCCTGTATCTAATTCCACCCCCTTACAAACAAACGTGGATCCGAACAAAGGCTCTCCTAAAAAAGACTCCTCTACAAACGCTGGGGTGTTGCGTTTCCAGTTCCATGTGGAGAGTAGGTATGCTAACTGAGCCACTCCAAATCAAGCACAAGTAAACCATCCGCCAGGAAAAACAACACTTGATCCTTTTCATGGACGGGTGTCACTGGTTAACCTCTTGCACATGGTAGATCATGGTAGGTAACATGTTTGGCGACATCTTGGCTGCTTCTTTCATGGACACACCACGGTAGGCAACATTTTGCCGGGCATGCCCCGTTGAATTGCACCCCTAGAGAGCTTCAAGTTGACCCCAAAACCAATACCAAAGACTTGCTGACTTCACACCAGGACCATCCTTCGAGCATCCTGCATATGCAGAGCGTCTTAACACATGCGATTGCAAATTTTAAATTTGTTGATTTATCCGCTTCTACAGCTTCTAAAGTAACCCAAGCCCAATCCACCCTAAAGCCAACCTTTAACGAAGCTCTGAACACACTCTAGATGCACTCTAAACCAACTCTCAACCTACCACAAGCCGATCCTGACACCAAACTCCCATCCGCCAAGCTGCCTACCTGAAGCCGATGCGATCGATCCCTCATGCGAAATTTGGCACAAGTTGGGTGGCGCTGGGAACTTCTCAGCCAAGCTTCTGAGTTTCCCGGATCGGATGGAACATTATCTCGGTGTCCGGACAACCATCCGCGCGAATGGTAGAATCGGTTGTAAACAGTGAGTGAGAATCGGCTCAACCAGCAAAAACCATGGAAGCTGGGTATATTCTATTATGTTCAAGCCCCTACTAGACATCATTTGCATGGAGAGTTCCTGGCTTCCACCCACTTGTAACGGGTTGCCAATTTAAACATAGCCATTTCCACCCGTGTACGGTTTCCTCTTAACATCGGCCGACATGGAGTCCACTCCGGCTGCCTGCTTCTTTGCTTGAAGCTTAGCAGCCTGTCAAGCTCACGGTCGCTTTGGAGCTCTGCTGACAGATTTACAGTCGGGGATCCATTCTGAGTTCGACAAAGCTCGTTGATGTGCCCCCCAACTTGCTGGTGCTCAGTAGGGAAGTGGGAAGAAATCAGGGATTCCCTTAAAGGAAACCACCATTTGGATGGTTTACAGGGGGCCATTCCCTCAATCGCACCAGCAAGCTAAGTGACGGATCCCCACTTAGACGGCACACCCAAGTAACGTGTCAACACAAGGTTCTCAATCCTTCCTTCCATGAAGTCAGGTTTTGACTTGTCGAAGCCATGCCCACCCAGCCAAACCATGCCGGGTACCTTGCCAAGACTTGTAACTGCAGTTCTCTTCACCCTTGAAAAGCCGAAGGTTCCAACCACCACCAGAGGCCGCAAGTCAAAAAGGAGAGTGAAGTCTGGTGGAACCCAGACCAAGTCTTAAGCACAGTCTCTTTGCAAACATCTCTTGAGATGCGCATTCGCTTGGATTTCTTTGGAGATGCACATTCTGAGTGCTTCAGGAGCTCGAAACCACAGCATCACGTGGCGAGCCAGCCTCCCGCTTTTCTCTTTCCTTTCTCTTCTCCAATATTCGTGCGGTCTCCTGTGAGGCGTTCGCTCGGTGAGCATATTCAAGAGGCACCGTGGTGAGCGACTGACTTACTTGCCAAATGGAACTGGGAATTCTGGTAGAACATTGTGGAGGCCGTGACTGCAAATAGAACAATCTAAGAAACCTCCAAGATATGCTGTCTGTTCATTGAACGCGTGGAGGTATTCCAACAACGCTTCATTACTGCCAAACTATTTGCGGACAGGAAGTGATCTAATGCGTTGACATGTGTTGGCTCTTCTATCTGGCTCGAAAAGAGAAGACTCAATTATCAGCCGATGTGGGCTGCTATGATTTGCAGCACTTTGGCTTGACATAAGCGTCCAAAGAAAGAAACGGTTCAGGATTCATCTTTAGGTATCTAAGTATCTGGATCCCTAGGTTCATTCAAACAGCATCCTGCTTGAAGGGCTGCGGCCAGAGCTTCGGGAACTCATGGGCGTGTCCTCCTTTGAGGGTATCCCTTGAGTGGTATCGAAGGGAAATCAAAAGGAAATTGGGGGTCTTAAAAAAGGAGACACACACACACACACACGCACCCACATGGTTCCAAGAGAGTTGCGGCACCCAGCGGCTCGACTCTCCTCCTTCCTGATGACGTGCCGGGCCTGCGGCTGGCCTCGACAGCTGTGATGCCCCAAAAAACCATAGGCCCTTGACAGTTGCAGCTGCATCTTGCTGACCTTCTTTTCAATGGCATAGTGTTACTCTCAATTTGCACATTCATGCAAGATGGCCAGCGTTCATGGCAGTGTCATTCGGCACAGTACGCCATGTGCCGCAAGTGTGACACATTCCTCCGGGCCCATTTGTGACGTGTAATTGGAAGGTGACTGGCCCTGGCAAAGCCTGCAGGCCAAGAGGTCTATTCATAACAAAGAACGAATTATTGCAACAACGAATTGCAGCTTACAAGACGCAAACCCGATAAGTCGCGATGCAGACTAACTACAGCTCAACAAATGTACCATGCACTGTGCCACAGGCTTCAAGACACCAGGGCGCACTCACGCAACAGTAGTTGAACACTCCAATCGCTAGCCTCGAAATCGCGCAACACGTCTCGCAATCTATCTCGAAGAGAGACACCTTCAGAAGGTTTGCCCACCCTTAGTTCAAAGGTTGCAACTTTGTCCCATGCACTTGGCACTCGCGCCTTGGGAGTTCCGGACAATCACGAAGCTCACCTGCGGAAACATGCGGGCCCCTTTCAGGCCGAAGCTGTCTGGATTTTGCTGCCCAGTTGCAACACTGAGACATTGGTGGCAAACAAGATATTGGTTCATGACAAAGTGCCGGGAAGCAAGGAAAGCCAAGCAACAACTTTTGCACCGAAAGAAAACGCAACGTGAAGTCATAGTCTAATTCTCCGCTTGATCACATAGCCAGAATTAGGAAATCCGAGCGTCGTTCCTACAAATGCCACGTCTTGTCGAACGGGGCATTACTTTGATGCAGCTTTGCTGCGACACGCTTCAAAGGCCGCTACACGTGCGTGACTGTGTGTGTGTGTGTGTGCCACCAGCCCCACGCGTTCTGGCCTGAAAAGCACAGGAGCTCCTGCTAACTGGGTTGCCTACTTTGATTTAGGTTTATTCGGAGCAACGCTCCCGGCGGCTGCCGCATGTTATCTCTGAGTTTTGAAACAACAACTATCAGGTTGCCAGCGGCAGACGATCCCTTGAAAATTTGGATACAGGTGCCACGCCCAAACTTGAGACGCCAAATGCCAAGGGCGGCCATTTCAGGGCTAACAGGCCCCCTTCAAGCGACAAGCACCAAACAGACACTCAATATAGATTAGCCTTTCCAATAGCAATGATAAAACCCACCCTTCAAGGGGGGTTTCACCAATCCGAGGAAAAGTAACGACCCCCATGCCCCAAGCAAAGACCCTTCACTGGCAAGAACGGTGCTTTCATCTGCCCAGAAGTATCGCTTTGTCTCACCCTGACCCGTGGCCTCGTTGCCCTTGGACAGGCCGAACATCTGCCGTCTGGGCGTGCCAGCGAATCGGCATCAGGCTTAGGTACCCGAGGAGTACAGTCTTCAATTTACCCCTAATTGATGGCTTCCTTTTGTTTCTCTCTCTCTCTCTCTTTCTCTCTCTCCCCCTCTCTTGCTCTCGGTGCTGTTTCTGTGACTGGCACTGTCTGATCTCATGTGGCCTCTGTGCGCGCGCGCTTGCGTGTGTACGTGTGTGTGTGTGCATTCGTTCTTTGTGCCCACATCCGTGTTCCCCGTCCTTCTAGCCGGCTGTGTGCCTGCCAGTCTGTGCATCAAACCTCAGCATCCCGCCTGTGTATAAAGACGTCCATGCCGTATCTCATCTTGGCCTCCTCGCACTCGATGAAGCCGAAACCCTGCGGGATCGTGGATCCAGGCCGATGCACATCTCTACGCATGACACAAAGGCATGTGTCTGTGGCTCAAGACCCGGAATTCCAAAATGGGTTGCCCTGGCAAGTGGAAACATGGACCAAAACCCGCGCAACCCCTCCTCTTTAATTTTGAGCCACAGCCATGTTCAGATTCTGTCAACTGCATGCTCATTGGCGTGCAACATGACCGTGACCCATTCAGCTATTGGTAGAAACAAAGGATATCATCACTGATCGCTGCCTGCATTCCGCCCTAGCAATCATACCGCGCACCTGACTCTCATTGTAGTCTCGAATTTGGCCTCAGGCTTGCGCACTGCTCGGACTCACACTTGGTCAAAGGAAAGAAAGCAAACGATCACAAGGCAGCGACATTGCACTTCTTAGCTGCCTCATGCCAGCAGCACGCAATCAGGTTTTGCTGCGTGTTCTCATATCATTTTTGGAGGAACCCATGCATGGCGGGGTTTCCTCCGCTTGGAGAAACGACATCGATTCTCAAGGAATGGACGCCTGAACCGGCAACCCCCCCCCAAAGGAACGAGAGGGAAACCACTCATTTTTCCCGAAAGCATGGCGAAGGGTTTTTCCGCTGGGTTCACTTGAGTTGTTCTCATGAGAGTCATTACAAGGTGTCATTGCAAGGAATTATCATCATGAAAGTCAATGCAAGGAGTCATTGCAAGGAGTCATTGCAAGGAGTCATTGCAAGGAGTTATTGCAAGGAGTCATTGCAAGGAGTCATTGCAAGGAGTTGTTGCAAGGAGTCATTGCAAGGAGTCATTTACAAGGTGTCATTCATTGCAAGGAATTATTGCAAGGAGTCATTGCAAAGTCATTGCAAGGAGTCATTGCAAGGAGTCATTGCAAGGAGTCATTGCAAGGAGTCATTGCAAGGAGTTATTGCAAGGAGTCATTGCAAGGAGTCATTGCAAGGAGTTATTGCAAGGAGTCATTGCAAGGAGTCATTGCAAGGAGTCATTGCAAGGAGTCATTGCAAGGAGTCATTGCAACTAGAGTCATTGCAAGGAGTCATTGCAAGGAGTCATTGCAATTGGAGTCATTGCAAGGAGTCATTGCAAGGAGTCATTGCAAGGCGTCATTGCAAGGAGTCATTGCTAGGAGTCATTGCAAGGAGTTATTGCAAGGAGTCATTCCTAGGAGTCATTGCAAGGAGTCATTGCAAGGAGTCATTGCAAGGAGTCAATGCAAGGAGTCATTGCAAAGAGTCATTGCAAGCAGTCATTGCAAGGAGTCATTGCAAGGAGTCATTGCAATTGGAGTCATTGCAATTCGAGTCATTGCAAGGAGTCATTGCAATTGGAGTCATTGCAATTCGAGTCATTGCAAGGAGTCATTGCAAGGAGTCATTGCAAGGAGCCGTTGCAAGGAGTCAAGTGCAAGTTGCAAGTGCAAGGAGCCAAGTGCAAGTTGCAAGTGCAAGGACTCAAGTGCAAGTTGCAAGTGCATGGAGTCAAGTGCAAGTTGCAAGTGCATGGAGTCAAGTGCAAGTTGCAAGTGAGCCAAGTGCAATTGACTTGCGAGGAGTTAAAATCTCTTCTTAGGGCGGCGGGGTAGTGCCGACGGCACTACACGAAAATCGACCCTCAGCGGGGATCGGCGTGGTCGAGGTGCAAAAACCCATTTTGCGATTTCTAAAGTTCCGCGCGACCCTCTGCGGGGATCGGCGTGGTCGAGGTGCAAAAGCCCATGGTTTTTTGCGATTTCTAAAGTTCCCGCGCGACCCTCTGCGGGGATCGGCGTGGTCGAGGTGCAAAAACTCATGGTTTTTTGCGATTTCTCGCGCGACCCTCTGCGGGGATCGGCGTGGTCGAGGTGCAAAAACCCATGGTTTTTTGCGATTTCTGCGGTGCCCGCGCGACCCTCTGCGGGGATCGGCGTGCGAGGTGCAAAAACCCAAGGTTTTTTGCGATTTCGGCGGTGCTCGCGCAACCCTCTGCGGGAATCGGCGTGGTCGAGGTGCAAAAACAAGGTTTTCTGCGACTTTTGTTGTTCGAACTGGTCCTCGGGAGTTGTCTCGTGGTTCGCCTGCCTGCTCCCGGAACCGGCGGGTTGCGGGTTCGATTCCTCCCTGGTCCGCGGGCGGGCGTCGCAAGATGCAACTTGCATTTTAAAGCAACTTGCGCAGAGCAACTTGCGCAGAGCAAGTTGCACAGAGCAACTTGCGCAGACCAACTTGCACCGACCAGTGTGCGCAAAGCGCCTTGCCTAGAGCAACTTGCGCAGAGCAACTTACGCAGAGCAACTTGCACAGAGCAACTTGCGCAGACCAACTTGCACCGACCAGTGTGCGCAAAGCGCCTTGCCTAGAGCAACTTGCGCAGAGCAACTTGCAGGGAGCGCAATTTGCACAGAGCAACTTGCAGGGAGCCACTTGCAGGGGCCAACTTGCCGGAGCAACTTGCGCGGAGCAACTTGCGCAGAGCAACTTGCACAGTGCAACTTGCGTAGAGCAACTTGCGCAGACCAACTTGCACCGACCAGTTTGCGCAGAGCACCTTGCCTGGTGCTGTCCCGCGCTTGCTTCACAAATGCTTCGTGGAGGGAAAAAGAACGCATCCTGCAGCGTTGGGCCGACCTCGCTTGCGATGTTATGCTTTCGGGCCAACCGTGGTCTAGTTTTTTGGGGGGTCGCACACGACAGAGATGCTTCGGCCCGCGCCGTAGTAGCGCTCCTCTGGCTGGTTCTCTGGAGGCGGGGGCTCGTCCTGAGCCGAGGGCCGGCATGGACCCCACTGGAAGGTCCCAGGAAAATGGTCACAGTCAGGTTCCAGGTTGGAAGTTGCGGGTACGTCAAAAGTCGACCGCACTCAGGGCTGGGACTGTCTCCTAAACTTCCAAGCTACAAGCTTAGTGGTGAGGATCGGAAGAACCGCTTTGAAAACCTGCCAGAATAGTGGAAGCAACAGCTGAGTCTGTTGAAGACCATCCGCATTTGCCTATTGCAATGCCTTTCCCAATAGCATCCTTGAAAAATGACAGTTGTCTGAACTTTGAACTGCTCCTAGGCTCGTTCTGCTGGCACCCGCAAGCGGAATTGATGCTAGCAAACCAAACATGAGCGAAGTGACGACAGGAACCCTGCGATGCCCCAAGCATTCATAGCCTGGTTCCTGACAAATTCCTGAAGCACTTGGTCTAGGGAGAAACCTTTCAGTACCAAATGGGGAATCCTTCTGGAGCTTCGCCGCCCTTCACGGTGGATCTTTCCCGATCTCTAAACCCGGAAGGGGCCAATTTCATGGTCCTTTGAACCGGAAAAACCGGAAGGCACGCTCCAAGACATTGGACAAATCGCTGCACCCGCGCCGGAAAGTGAAACAACGCCGCTCCTGAGCTTTGGCAAAGGCAGCCATGGCCTGCATCTGGGCCATCTGCATTTGCGCCTGAGAAAACGCGACGGAAGAGCTCAAGCAAAGCAGTCAGCCAAGTCTCCTGAATGTGAGTGTGACTTAGAGGCCCCTTCCCAAATGGGCTTCATGTTGCTTTGCTTTGGCACACCATCCCACGACAAGTCCCTTGTCTTGTCACAGACCCAAATGGCTATCTTGAGACAAGCAGACAGTGCAGCTCATACATTAAGCGGATGGATTCGCCACACCCTCCAAACAAGTCTGAACAATAATCAACAAGCCAATTCAGCCACCTGGGAAGGTATTCCATGAAACTTCATTATCGCCTCTCCATCCACATTGCCAAAGAACTTGACCCCAGCAAGATCCTGGTTTCAGCCTTTCTCTCTCCTCGGAGAGTCTGGTCGCATGTTGCACGGGGTACTCCTGAAACAAACTCTTGATCGGGCTGATGCCCTTCCAACGGCCCACAGCAGCCTAGGAGATGAACGGACCTCTTTTGGAAGACCCTCTCTGGTAAGGAAGCTTGCGCAAATCCTTGGAGGAGAAGGCCCATATCTGCACCGGCAAAGAGTCAAGCTAGTGGGTTGCTGTGAGCATCATCCATGCCAAGAATGCAGGAGCAGCATCCAACACCTGTTTGGACTGCTTCTATCAGCAAAAATGGCTGATCAGTGGATAAGTGTTTGCTGCCGAACCCTGACCATGCCCCAGAACATCGGGCACTCGGAATGCCTGCCGTTGTCGTGGCATTCAACTAGGCAAATTGATGCTGAGTTTTGCAAGCCGGTCTTGCAGAGATTCTCCCCTTAAGTCGTGTTCCCTCCTCTCTGCGCGGCAGCGATGGTCACATTTGGGTGTGGCTCAAAATTAAACAGGAGGGGCAAACCGCAGGTTTTGGTCCATGTTTCCACTTACCAGGGCAACCCATTTTGGAATTCCGGTGTTTTGAGCCACAGCCATTTGAGTTGAGCAAACCGGTGCACTCAATCAGAATCCAACACCTCAATAACTTCTGAGAAAAGAGACACTCAATTTCTTCTCGGATGCCCAGATTCCATATCCACACCAATCTGACTCGCTCAAATAGGCCACCCCAGAGATCAGGGGCTACCAGCATAGCCGAAATTGTGGCACTCGAAAAAAGAAGAAGAAAAAAAAACCCTGCAATCTACCAGAACTTGTGATAGCTCTGACTGTAGTATTTAAGGGCTTCCCACAATATCCCCATCCGGAGCCCAGGGATGCTTTTTCAAGGAGAACCCCACAGGGACATCCGTCAGTTTGGTACCCTGACATCCACGAAATCCAGGCAAGGCGCCACTTGGATCGGGTTCATGCCACCACAACCTGGCTGAAAACCGCGGCATTCCGGCATTTCAGAACCAATCCGAAAATGGGATATGCCCCCCTTGTCAACTTTTCTGATTGAAGGAAACGACCCGTGTTTCGGACCCCATCCCCCCGATTGTTGGAATCCCACTTTAGTCGCTCTCCACTTTTCTTTGCTCTCCACTCATGATGATTTATTGACCCAAAGTAAGGGATTCCCTATGAAACGAGCCATGGGTAAGGTCACAAACCCCAGGGGTGTTGACTCGACTCATATGTCTGACCGAGCATCTCCAAACTGCCCTTAACTATTTGCTTGAGGATGTGACGCCATTGCGTCCTGGCGTCCTTGCTGGCTGGCTTGCTCCTTTCGTACTCCGGGAATGCACCCGTGCCGTCATCTGAGAAGATGGGCATAAACAGTACAGCATGGGCTTCCCGACCCACGCACATGCCATGGGAGTAGTGCTGCCCTGTTGGGTTTACTGCTGTGAAAAGCTTCCAAAAGGGCATTCTTAAGCAGCGACTCGCTGCGAGAAGATTCGAGCAGCTGCTGGCCTGTATCCCCACGCAGCCAGCTCATCCATGAGCCTGAAATTCATGTGTTCAGGGCTACATAAAATAAAGGAATCCAGAAAGGGAAACGGTAGAGACGGTACGTACGGCTCGCCAAACAAGGAACATTTGGAGATGTCCCCCTCCCTTATCAAAGGAAGTTTAACAAGAAACTTCCGTAGTCAAAGGAAGTTTAACAAGAAACTTCCGTAGTACTGGAACTAAATGAGCTAGCTGCTTTGACATATAGCTATGACAGGTAGCTAGCATGACAAATAGATAGCTTTGACATATAGCTAGCTTGACAGATAGATAGCTTACCAATAGGCTTGCATGACAAATAGATAGCTTTGACATATAGCTAGCTTGACAGATAGATAGCTTTCCAATAGGCTTGCATGACAAATAGATAGCTTTGACATATAGCTAGCTTGACAGATAGATAGCTTTCCAATAGGCTTGCATGACAGATAGATAGCTTTGACATATAGCTAGCTTGACAGATAGATAGCTTTCCAATAGGCTTGCATGACAGTTAGATAGCTTTGACATATAGCCACAGATAGATAGCTTTCCAATAGGCTTGCGTGACAGATAGATAGCTTTGACATATAGCCAGCTTAACACGTAGATAGCTTTCTCAATAGATTTCGTGGCAGGCGCAGCACTTTCGCAAGCACTCTCTGCGAGCTGGGGGATGGCAAGATGCAGAAAACGTTGGCGCTGTGCGTGAATTGGGCTTCGGACAGTGCGCAAACCACCTCGGCTGCGACGCCTGTACGGAGGCGGTCTCGGAACGGTCTCGGAACGGTCTCGGAACGGTCTCGGAACGGTCTCAGAACGGGTTCGGAGACGGGCCCATTGGCACGGCCGCGCGAAGGTTTCGCAAGGTTTGAATTGCGTGGCAGGCGCAGCACTTTCGCAAGGTCAAGTATAGATTTCGTGGCAGGCGCAGCACTTTCGCAAGGTCAAGTATTGATTTCGTGGCAGGCGCAGCACTTTCGCAAGGTCAAGTATCGATTTCGTGGCAGGCGCAGCACTTTCGCAAGGTGCTGCGTCCACTCTCTGCGAGCTGGGGGATGGCAAGATGCAGAAAACGTTGGCGCTGTGCGTGAATTGGGCTTCCGGACTGTGCGCAGACCACCTCGGCTGCGACGCCTGTACGGAGGCGGTCTCGGAACGGTCTCGGAACGGGTTCGGAACGGTCTCGGAGACGGGCCCATTGGCACGGCCGCGCGAAGTTTTCGCAAGGTTTGAATTGCGTGGCAGGCGCAGCACTTTCGCAAGGTCAAGTATAGATTTCGTGGCAGGCGCAGCACTTTCGCAAGGTCAAGTATAGATTTCGTGGCAGGCGCAGCACTTTCGCAAGGTCAAGTGCCAATTTCGTGGCAGGCGCAGCACTTTCGCAAGGTCAAGTACAAAATTCGTGGCAGGCGCATCACTTTCGCAAGGTCAAGTACAGAATTTGTGGCAGGAGCAGCACTTTCGCAAGGTCAAGTGCAAAATTCGTGGCACGCGCAGCACTTTCGCAAGGTCAAGTACAGATTTTGTGGCAGGCGCAGCACTTTAGAAAGGTCAAGCACAGATTTGGTGGCAGGCGCAGCATTTTTGCAAGGTCAACTTTCGCAGCCGGGGCTCGAAAATCGCAACTTTTAAGTACGAAAGTAGTACGCGAAGTCAACTTTCGCAGCTGGGGCTTGAAAATCGCAACTTTTAAGTACGAAAGTAGCGCGCAAAGTCCACTTTCGCAGCCGGGGCTTGAAAATCGCAACTTTTAAGTACGAAAGTTGTACGCAAAGTCCACTTTCGCAGCTGGGGCTCGAAAATCGCGACTTTTTAGTACGAAAGTAGTACGCGAAGTCCACTTTCGTAGCTGGGGCTCGAAAATCGCAACTTTTAACTACGAAAGTAGTACGTGAAGTCCAGTTTCGCAGCTGGGGCTCGAAAATCGCTACTTTTAAGTACGAAAGTAGTACGCGAAGTCAACTTTCGGGGATTGAACATCGCAACTTTTAAGTGCAGAGAAAGATGGGTAGATAGATAGATCAATAAACAGATATAGAGATAGCTAGAGAAATAGATAGAAAGAGATAGAGACACAGAGATAGACAGAGATAGATAGATTTGTAGATAGATAGACAAATAACTAGCTAGATAGATAAAGAGATAGAGAGATAAATAAATAGAGAGGTAGATAGGTAATAGGAGATAGAGAGGTAGATAGATAGGTAGATCTATAGATAAATCGCAACTTTTAAGTACGAAAGTAGTACGCGAAGTCAACTTTCGCAGCTGGGGCTTGAAAATCGCAACTTTTAAGTACGAAAGTAGTGCGCAAAGTCCACTTTCGCAGCCGGGGCTTGAAAATCGCAACTTTTAAGTACGAAAGTAGTACGCAAAGTCCACTTTCGCAGCTGGGGCTCGAAAATCGCGACTTTTTAGTACCAAAGTAGTATGCGAAGTCCACTTTCGTAGCTGGGGCTCGAAAATCGCAACTTTTAATTACGAAAGTAGTACGTGAAGTCCAGTTTCGCAGCTGGGGCTCGAAAATCGCAACTTTTTAAGTACGAAAGTAGTACGCGAAGTCAACTTTCGGGGATTGAACATCGCAACTTTTAAGTGCAGAGAAAGATGGGTAGATAGATAGATCAATAAACAGATATAGAGATAGCTAGAGAGATAGATAGAAAGAGAGAGAAAGAGACAGAGAAACAAAGAGAAAGAGAAAGAGAGAAAGAGAGAAAGAGAGAAAGAGAGAAAAAGAGAGAGAGAGAGAGAGAGAGAGAGAGAGAGAGAAGCAAGGGGCCAAGGACAGTTCTCCAAACTATAGTTGTTCACTGCTTTGAAACTTCCGCCCCCCGGCTCTGCCGGACCTTACTTGTTATACTGGAACTAAATGAGCTAGCTGCTTTGACATATAGCTATGACAGGTAGCTAGCATGACAAATAGATAGCTTTGACATATAGCTAGCTTGACAGATAGATAGCTTTGACATATAGCTAGCTTGACAGATAGATAGCTTTCCAATAGGCTTGCATGACAAATAGATAGCTTTGACATATAGCTAGCTTGACAGATAGATAGCTTTCCAATAGGCTTGCATGACAAATAGATAGCTTTGACATGACAAATAGATAGCTTTGACATATAGCTAGCTTGACAGATAGATAGCTTTCCAATAGGCTTGCATGACAGATAGATAGCTTTGACATATAGCTAGCTTGATAGATAGATAGCTTTGACATATAGCCAGCTTAACACGTAGATAGCTTTCTCAAGTATAGATTTCGTGGCAGGCGCAGCACTTTCGCAAGCACTGTCTGCGAGCTGGGGGATGGCAAGATGCAGAAAACGTTGGCGCTGTGCGTGAGTTGGGCTTCCGGACTGTGCGCAAACCACCTCGGCTGCGACGCCTGTACGGAGGCGGTCTCGGAACGGTCTCGGAACGGTCTCGGAACGGTCTCGGAACGGTCTCGGAACGGGTTCGGAGACGGGCCCATTGGCACGGCCGCGCGAAGGTTTCGCAAGGTTTGAATTGCGTGGCAGGCGCAGCACTTTCGCAAGGTCAAGTATAGATTTCGTGGCAGGCGCAGCACTTCCGCAAGGTCAAGTATAGATTTCGTGGCAGGCGCAGCACTTTCGCAAGGTCAAGTATAGATTTCGTGGCAGGCGCAGCACTTTCGCAAGGTCAAGTATCGATTTCGTGGCAGGCGCAGCACTTTCGCAAGGTGCTGCGTCCACTCTCTGCGAGCTGGGGGATGGCAAGATGCAGAAAACGTTGGCGCTGTGCGTGAATTGGGCTTCCGGACTGTGCGCAAACCACCTCGGCTGCGACGCCTGTACGGAGGCGGTCTCGGAACGGTCTCGGAACGGGTTCGGAACGGTCTCGGAGACGGGCCCATTGGCACGGCCGCGCGAAGGTTTCGCAAGGTTTGAATTGCGTGGCAGGCGCAGCACTTTCGCAAGGTCAAGTATAGATTTCGTGGCAGGCGCAGCACTTTCGCAAGGTCAAGTATCGATTTCGTGGCAGGCGCAGCACTTTCGCAAGGTCAAGTGCCAAATTCGTGGCAGGCGCAGCACTTTCGCAAGGTCAAGTACAAAATTCGTGGCAGGCGCATCACTTTCGCAAGGTCAAGTACAGAATTTGTGGCAGGTGCAGCACTTTCGCAAGGTCAAGTGCAAAATTCGTGGCACGCGCAGCACTTTCGCAAGGTCAAGTACAGATTTTGTGGCAGGCGCAGCACTTTAGCAAGGTCAAGCACAGATTTGGTGGCAGGCGCAGCATTTTTGCAAGGTCAACTTTCGCAGCCGGGGCTCGAAAATCGCAACTTTTAAGTACGAAAGTAGTACGCGAAGTCAACTTTCGCAGCTGGGGCTTGAAAATCGCAACTTTTAAGTACGAAAGTAGTGCGCAAAGTCCACTTTCGCAGCCGGGGCTTGAAAATCGTAACTTTTAAGTACGAAAGTAGTACGCGAAGTCAACTTTCGGGGATTGAACATCGCAACTTTTAAGTGCAGAGAAAGATGGACTGATAGATAGATCAATAAACAGATATAGAGATAGCTAGAGAAATAGATAGAAAGAGATAGAGAAACAGAGATAGACAGAGATAGATAGATTTGTAGATAGATAGACAAATAACTAGCTAGATAGATAAAGAGATAGAGAGATAAATAAATAGAGAGGTAGATAGATAGATAGGAGATAGAGAGGTAGATAGATAGGTAGATCTATAGATAAATCGCAACTTTTAAGTACGAAAGTAGTACGCGAAGTCAACTTTCGCAGCTGGGGCTTGAAAATCGCAACTTTTAAGTACGAAAGTAGTGCGCAAAGTCCACTTTCGCAGCCGGGGCTTGAAAATCGCAACTTTTAAGTACGAAAGTAGTACGCAAAGTCCACTTTCTCAGCTGGGGCTCGAAAATCGCGACTTTTTAGTACGAAAGTAGTACGCGAAGTCAACTTTCGCAGCTGGGGCTTGAAAATCGCAACTTTTAAGTACGAAAGTAGTGCGCAAAGTCCACTTTCGCAGCCGGGGCTTGAAAATCGTAACTTTTAAGTACGAAAGTAGTACGCGAAGTCAACTTTCGGGGATTGAACATCGCAACTTTTAAGTGCAGAGAAAGATGGACTGATAGATAGATCAATAAACAGATATAGAGATAGCTAGAGAAATAGATAGAAAGAGATAGAGAAACAGAGATAGACAGAGATAGATAGATTTGTAGATAGATAGACAAATAACTAGCTAGATAAATAAAGAGATAGAGAGATAAATAAATAGAGAGGTAGATAGATAGATAGGAGATAGAGAGGTAGATAGATAGGTAGATCTATAGATAAATCGCAACTTTTAAGTACGAAAGTAGTACGCAAAACTTTCGTCCGCACTTTCGCAGCCACTGGCCGGCTCGCAAAATCGCGACTTTTTAGTACGAAAGTAGTACGCGAAGTCCACTTTCGTAGCTGGGGCTCGAAAATCGCAACTTTTAAGTACGAAAGTAGTACGCGAAGTCAACTTTCGGGGATTGAACATCGCAACTTTTAAGTGCAGAGAAAGATGGGTAGATAGATAGATCAATAAACAGATATAGAGATAGCTAGAGAGATAGATAGAAAGAGAGAGAAAGAGACAGAGAAACAGAAAGAGAAAGAGAAAGAGAAAGAGAGAAAGAGAGAAAGAGAGAAAAAGACAGAGAGAAAGAGAAGCAAGGGGCCAAGGACAGTTCTCCAAACTATAGTTGTTCACTGCTTTGAAACTTCCGCCCCCCGGCTCTGCCGGACCTTACTTGTATAATAGGACCCTCTTGGATGGTGTTCAAAGGGAGTCAAAAGAAAACTGACCAACTTGCGTCCAATTCACGTTTTAGGACTTTGTTGTCCCGAAGCCCTGCCCCTAGACCACAACACCAACACCACCCTTAACAAGTTCTGTTTTGACAGCGGCAGTGAGAAAACGCAAGCGGACAAACAGAGGCACATATGGGTATGTCGTTTTTAGGGACCCACAAAGGTTGGTGGTTTTCCTTTCGGTTTCCCGTACCATCAAAGACAACACCCAAATGTCTCAACACATGGTTATGTTGTTTGCCGGTTTCTGCTGCATGAGAAAGCTCATGCCTCCTGCATCCAGATGCTCCACCCCCAAGACGCTGTCCCCAATCTCGTGCCAGGCTAGCCCCACATGCCACAGCCTCCGCAGCCTGTGTGCAAGGCGAAAGCGCCAAGCCGATTCGGGCCCAAAAAAAAAGGCGCTCGCCATAAGGGACCACGTCTATCTTTATCTTGACAAAGAGGATGGGATGCCATGGAACATCAAACCACTAGATAAATGCCATTTCACCAGTGGCAATGCTTGACCCTTAGAGGTTACATCATTGGTCGCCTGGTAGCGGTACATGGCTCTGCAGATCGGCCAATCCATGTCTTGGGCGGGGTGTTCTACACTAAACTTTCAGACATTGAGGAAAAAACATGTCACACGTGCGCAGGTATGCAAAAGCAGGCTGTGGGTCAAATTGCTTGAGTTGACTGGCGCCAAACATGAAGGGAAGCCTCTTTGCGAGTTGACCATGGTAGAAACAAAAACCAAAAGGGATGAGGCTGCAACCCACTGCATCTGAATGCATCCCGCCTCCCATGGAGTTCGAGGCGGCGCCGCCTGGCGGAAATGACTCCCATGCGAACATCGGAAGTCGCTGGATCTTACTCTTCAGGGGCGGCCGTCCCTTTTTTGCGGAGATAGATTTGCGCTTCAAGGGAGGTTTTCTGATGAGGGTGCAAGAAAATCCGAAGCTAACAATATACCTATTGGAATGACTTGCGTGCCACTCTTTGTCCGCTCTGGGAGCCAAGCCCCATTTGGATGGATGCATTTGGATGGATGTCTGACTCAGATCCCAAGCTCCACAAGAACCACAACTCAGGTTCGTGGCTCATGCCACGTGCTGCGCTGGATTATCCAGGCAGACACGCGTGTAGATTAGAAGCCCCAAACCGAGTTTCAACGGAACTGACACAAGAATCCCTCTCAAACCCATCTGACGGGAACAAGCCTCAAGTGCAACAAGCGCATGTTTCATCATGGTCAGCTTTTGACAACGCGGGCAACCCGCACTCCCATGCCTCCATAACTGCCACACCTTGGTGCGAGCTTCCAACGAGATGCAAAGCTTTTTCCGTGATTGGCAAAGTCGACCAATGTGTGCCATCGCACCTCTCCGGCAAATCGGCACCCCTGATTCCGGCTCCGTGCCGGAATCAACCTTCAGGTGTGCCAGCTCCACAAAGGCGACACTCTCGTTGAAAAGCGCAAAAGGATACTGAAAGCAAATGGCACAATCCCCTCATTCTGATTTGGTCACCCACTCTGGCGAAGGGCCATGTGTCAACATGGCATCACCTTCTGATGAACCCCCCGCCAAAAGTCGCTCACTTCTCGGCCTTTCCAAAGCTTGCTTGAAGCAGTGATAGCTAAAAGGCTTGGAAACATGCCATACCCTTTGGGTTTCCTTTTGGGGGAAATCACACATGGGCCCTTTTGCCCGTTCAAGCCACCCGACAACCACATGGGGCACCTCTGTCAGTCAGATCCGCTTTCAAGCGCCCGGCGGTCCGTCGCCGGAGCCTCAGGAGCCGAGGGAGTCGGTCTTTAGTTGATCTGTTGGCTTCCAAACCAAACGCGGATGCCATTTGGCTATGTTTTTTAGGGGTTTGTAACGCGCGACGCGGCACGAATTTGTTACGGAGGTCTGCAACGGGAAAAACATTTCCTGACAAGCAGGCTCAGGAGCGCGTCAACGCAAGCCAAGCTGCGGCAAAAAACAGGGTCGCTGGCCCGGGCTGGGGTTGGGTCTGTAACGAGGTATGTAACGGCTATGTAACGAGGTCTGTAACAAGGCGAAGCAAAGCGCAGCACGCAAAGCACGCCTCCGCAGCTCTATTCAACGCAAGCCAAGCTGCGGCAAAAAGCAGGGTCGCTGGCCCGGGCTGGGGTTGGGTCTGGAGCGAGGTATGTAACGGCTATGTAACGAGGTCTGTAACAAGGCGAAGCAAAGCGCAGCACGCAAAGCACGCCTCCGCAGCTCTATTCAACGCAAGCCAAGCTGCGGCAAAAAGCAGGGTCGCTGGCCCGGGCTGGGGTTGGGTCTGGAGCGAGGTATGTAACGGCTATGTAACGAGGTCTGTAACAAGGCAAAGCAAAGCGCAGCACGCAAAGCACGCCTCCGCAGCTCTATTCAACGCAAGCCAAGCTGCGGCAAAAAGCAGGGTCGCTGGCCCGGGCTGGGGTTGGGTCTGGAGCGAGGTATGTAACGGCTATGTAACGAGGTCTGTAACAAGGCAAGGCAAAGCGCAGCACGCAAAGCACGCCTCCGCAGCTCTATTCAACGCAAGCCAAGCTGCGGCAAAAAGTAGGGTCGCTGGCCCGGGGTCTGTAACGAGGTATGTCACGGCTATGTAACGAGGTCTGCAACGAGGCAAAGCAAAGCACAGTACGCAAAGCGCCTCCGCAGCTCCAGCTTGATTGCAGCTATTCAACCCAAGCCAGGCTGCGGCAAAAAGAGGGCAGTCACGTCACTGGCCCGGCTTGTTCATCTGGGGTGTGTAACGAGGGTGTAACGAGGGGTGTGTAACGAGGGGTGTGTAACGAGCCAGCTGGTCTTGTTACAGAGGTCTGTAACGAGGTCTGTAACGAATGTCCGCCGCGGCTCTGTTACACACCCCTCAAAAAACTCACTGCCATTTGGCTGTGGCTCAAAATTGAAACGGGGGTTACGCAGGTTTTAGAAAACCAAAAGGGGTCGGCTTAAAATTGAAACTGGGGTTACGCAGGTTGTAGTCTTTTAGTCTTTGGTTCCATTTGCCAAGGCGCGTTGGTACATTTGTTTGCCCCACAAATATTTGGAGAAACTCCCATCCCACCGTGCCCTCCCTTCAATTGTAGAAGCTGCCGGGAGGGTCTTGGAAGACTATACTTTCCTGGGGAAGCCCGTCCACTTCCCTGATTCCTGCAGCAAATAAACAACTTGGAGCACGCTTCCACGGGCCATGCTTCGGCCGAACATGGAAATTGGTCGACAGTCTCTGGGATTAAAGTGCGGACTTATACTGGCGTTCATTAAGTTGATTGAAGCTGTGTACGGGGTTTCCTGGATGACTTGATCCGCACCAGACTCGGATTGGGAATTATGTCCATGCAACCTGCTCAAAGTCTCACACCGCCCCCCACACAAGGCATGGAACGAAATGATAGACAGTTGCCAAGCTGCACAAGGAGGACATGGCAAGTAATGCGTGAACCTTTCGAGACCAAAGGAAAGCAAACAGCATCACCTCAAGGAGCAAACCTATCTCGGGACCCCCAGTCACCATGGCCCCCAAAAAAAGAACGTGTTTGGGCTAAAGGGAACCTCTCAAATCCAGACAGAAGCCGGGCTAAGGGTGGGACTGAAGAAATGCCCAGAAACCACAACTGTCCCCTTCAGAGACCGCTCAGCTCTCAAAAAACCCTCAACTTGTGATGCTGGGGATGTTGCGGGTGATGCTAGGGATGGGATGGGAACACTGGATCACCAGCAATACCCGTATTGAATTTCAGGAGAGCAAAAGCTGAAGAAGGCACCAGCGCTGTCCCTTGAGGTTTTTTGATGATGGTTTACCTTGGTTACCTAATGGCACACATCTCTGATTCATCGAGGAAACTTTTTGGGGGTACCCTTGGGTTCCATGAGTTTGAACGGAAGTACCTGGAAGCACGCGAGAAAAAAACAACGACGAAGCTCCAGCCTTGCCAAGCCGGCTCCTGTGGCCAGTCTGTTTACTCAGACTCTAAGAACCAGTAGCTAGATCTTAGACATGGCAATGCAAACCTCTTCTTCCACCGATTGCTCTCGAGCAAACTTGCGTGTCGGAGGCCAAAGTACTGCTTCCAACAAGCTGCTTGGCCCTGGATGTTTACTTCCAACAGGGCCAACTCTGAACCGTCACATGAAGGACCATCCATTCAGCACGGTTGCAACCATGGGGGGTTGTCACCTTGCGTACATTTATGGTGAACTGACCCCTCTGTTCCTGGTGATTGACCTGACTCAGTGGGGCTCATCCGTGAAGATCACTCACTTGTTTGAAACCAGGGAAGCACCCGACGCCGGATGAGTGGTCCATCAAACATGCGATCGCCGGACCGTTGCCCCCCTGTTGGTCTTGGCAAACATGGAACTTAGCATCACGAGTTGTGAAGTCGGCCGGTTTAAGGGGCTTCCTGAAATCAAAGAAGCCTGTCTCCGTGCAAAACTTCACGCAAGAGCTGGACCTCCGTTTGATCCTCGGGCAAGCTGACCCGAGGCGTGAAGCGAACATTCAAGCTGACAAAGGCTAAGGGACACCAACGAGAATGAGATCGTGGAATGTGCAAGAGGTATCCTTCGCCGGTAGCAATCCTCGAGGGGTCCAACTTTGACATCCTAAGTCTGGTTCCCCAAACAGATGGGTGTGGGTCAAAAACAGGTACCCAAATGGAACCCTGGTAAATGGAAACAAAAACTAAAACCTGCGGTCCATTGGTGGTTTAATTTTGACCCATGCCCAGATCCAAATAGACATGGGACCCTTTGCAGGTGCGGCTCTAATCACCACGTCCTCTGCACCAAAGAATCCAATGTCCGATTGACCCGGATTTACCCCCTCCCACGGCTCCTGCAACCGCTGGCGTTTGCCTGCAGGCTCCTGGAGATGTAAGAAGATACCCTGTAGATTGTCCACAAGAGGAACTGCAAATGATTGAAATGTGTGTGTTTTTTGCGGTTTCCAGCAAAGGGTCCTCCAGTTTGGCACAATGTCCCATCATGTCACTGCCAACATGCTGCCAAGATCTCTGGGCACAGCCGTTTCAAGCCCCACACTTCTCTATCGGGCCATCGGGAAGTTTTCGAGGACACTCTTCATTTACAAATAGAACGGTTGCTAACAAATTCTTTGCCAACAAGGGGACAGTGACACACTCGAAATCTCTCGAAAAGCTGCGCCAAGAGCAAACAGTCAGTGCAGCAAACAGTCAGTGCAAAACGTTTCAAGACCCCGAAACGAAATGCACTGCATGGAAGTCAAAGCCGGTCAGGGCATGTGACAAATGGGATGCAACAAGCCAAACGTGCCTCTCCTGGCGCTCACCCGGGAAACACAAGTGTGAAGGATCAAGGAAGAGCCTCGAATTCAGCCCTGCAAATTTCAAAGCCCACTAGGACATGCATTGGACAGAATGTCATCCTAGCATTTCGTGCAAGGAAACAGAAAGGATTAGGTTGACTAGACGTATCATCAAAGGCCACAAGTAGTTGCATAAACATTGTGTAACAAACTGCTGAAAGTTCAACAAGTTTGCTCTGGTTTGTGTGCTTTCTTGGTTAGCTCTTTGCCTCGCTGACTGGCTGGTTGGTTTGTTTGGATGGTTTAGAGTTCTTGTGGAACAGCCATGTATCTTTCATCCAGTCCAATACATTAAGGTTGTGTTCTAGTCGATGAACAGCCAGCGCGCCTCTGCCTCAGGAAGGTTACCCGCCTGACAGATCAATCACCAAGCCATGGAAGAATCCTGGAATAGACACAAACTGTGGATGGACCAAAACCAACTGCAGGATTTCGCCCGGTTCGAACAGACCTCCCTCTGAAACGTGGACTGGTCTCACAACAGTCTGCATGGACGCTTAAGCAGCTTGATCGAGCCTAGCGATGGCTTGAGATAGATACGCAAACAGCGTACTTGGATATGTGTCAAGTCTGGGGACCGTGTGGGACGGCTTGAACAAAAGACAAACACAAAAATCATTCCGTGTGGAAGACCCACTTTGACGCACGCACGCACGCACGCAAAGACACACACACAGACACCAACGCACACACACACAGACAAGCAGAGACACACGCTCACAAACACACACACACAAACACACAAACACACAAACACACAAACACACAAACACACAAACACACAAACACACAAACACACAAACACACAAACACACAAACACACAAACACACAAACACACAAACACACAAACACACACAACACACAAACACACACACACACACAAACACACAAACACACAAACACACAAACACACAAACACACAAACACACAAACACACAAACACACAAACACACAAACACACAAACACACAAACACACAAACACACAAACACACAAACACACAAACACACAAACACACAAACACACAAACACACAAACACACAAACACACAAACACACAAACACACAAACACACAAACACACAAACACACAAACACACAAACACACAAACACACAAACACACAAACACACAAACACACAAACACACAAACACACAAACACACAAACACACAAACACACAAACACACAAACACACAAACACACAAACACACAAACACACAAACACACAAACACACAAACACACAAACACACAAACACACAAACACACAAACACACAAACACACAAACACACAAACACACAAACACACAAACACACAAACACACAAACACACAAACACACAAACACACAAACACACAAACACACAAACACACAAACACACAAACACACAAACACACAAACACACAAACACACAAACACACAAACACACAAACACACAAACACACAAACACACAAACACACAAACACACAAACACACAAACACACAAACACACAAACACACAAACACACAAACACACAAACACACAAACACACAAACACACAAACACACAAACACACAAACACACAAACACACAAACACACAAACACACAAACACACAAACACACAAACACACAAACACACAAACACACACACAAACACACAAACACACAAACACACAAACACACAAACACACAAACACACAAAAACACACAAACACACAAACACACAAACACACAAACACACAAACACACAAACACACAAACACACAAACACACAAACACACAAACACACAAACGCACAAACACACAAACACACAAACAAACACACACACAGAGAGACAGAGCTAGACTTGATAGACTCCACCATCTTGGAATCTGGTTTTCCCATAAGATGGTTCACTTCAAGAGGAAAAGCACCAAGATTTTGAGCCTCGGCGCCTTCCCTCCAATGGCCTGTTGGCCCGACGAGACCAAAGGAGGGTGCCCTTGTGTGGCAGCTCGAGAGGGCTTCTCCAAAAACCCAAGTAGAAATTTGTTCCTTGAAGGAAGCCTTTCACACAATTTCTACCAGTGTTTTGGTAACCCCAACTACAGAACTGATTTGCTGAAGAACTGCTCGTAAACTGAATCGGCGTGCGTGCACCAGCAAGTTGGTCAAGCCAGGAAACCGTAACCCCCCCAAAGCCCGGATATTTCACGTGCCTGGCCGAAGCCCCACATCTCGCCTGCGGCTCAAGGAATGGGTGACGTCTGGGTTTCCCTAACCTGACGCCCGAACTAAGCCACGGGGGCCCGGTGTTCGGATCGCTGTCCAGACGGGTGTCTTTGGGTCATCGAGCGATCGTGGAGTCTGAGGGCTCATTCAGCTCTTGGGACGGGATAATCGCTCTTTGGGGTGTGAATGCCACATGATATCACATGATAGATGTCTGCAAATTCAAAGGCCGGAAAAAGCCACAAGAGCAAGGCTTGGCTGGGTGTCGGACCTGGTCTTTGGGAACACGTGAGGCAAGTTTGTACAAATGTCGTCGGACTCCCCCCTGGCCAGTTTGTAGAAACAAGCAGCATGTGACATGCATAATGCATGCATAGCCATATATGGCCCATGTCTGTATGATACGCACTTGCGCATGTAGAGCTTGTTAAGACACCATTGATCGGATGGTTCGTGACTTCAGCCGAACTTGACAAGGCAACTGCACTCGGGAACCGAGTAGCGCATCCTAATCATTGCGACTTCAAAGTAACAAACAACTCACTGCGACTGCTTCCCAGCTGGCACCTTCACTCGTCCCTTTGGACACACTGCTCGAAGAAGCGCAACTTGAGATGCTTCCTTTGTGGGATCACACCATGGCTTCTTTCGACATCCCAAAATGACGAATTACGTGATGAATTACGTGGCTTTGCAGCAACTCCCAAATCGACAAGGCACAACACCCTGCAAAGTGTTCAACTTGTTGTTCTCCCTTCACTTTACCCAATCACGGAAGTGGACACTCGCCATTTCATGAGGATGGCAGTCTTGCAAAACCCCTCTATTGGCCTCCATTGGAAAAAGAGGTATGCCATATGCCTCCCATGTTTATATGGTTGTGGCTCAAAAAGATGGTACCAAAACGGCACCTTGGCAAATAAAACAAAAGATTAAAACCTGTGCAACCCTAGCTCTTTAATTTTGAGCCACACCCATATTGGGTTTTGGCCCTCGGGTTGATTCACCGAAGCGGCCCATGCTCCTTGCCTGGGGAGCGCCAGGCAGGGCATGGGGAAAATGGCGGCACAGCCGAATTGGCTGCGGGATGAGAGGTGAAAAACATGGAGACAACTGATCAGCCTTATCAGCCAGGGATGTGGGTGTCTTTTATTTAGGGGACTCCCCCCGGTGTTCCTTTTCGTTTCCCTTAGAACCGTCCAAAAAGGTGTACCCTCCAAAAGGACACACCTATGTAGCTCTGAGATCATCCTTTTTGTGGTGCCCCAACACCGGTTGATTCATGCACACCGGCTCCCCAACAATCCCGACAAAACAACCCTTGCACAAAGCCAAGCCACAGATTTTGAGGTGACAGCTTCTGACGTTGTACTTGGATCTGAGATTCCGAAATTGCAGCTTCATGCAGGCGTCAGTTTCACCATGGTTCACCATCGATGGTACAACTCTTCCAGCACAACCTGAAACCTAAAAAAACATACAACACTTTACTGAGGACGCCTTAGTCCCTTCCCATGTCAAGGCTCTGACAAGCCGTGCGGACCTTGTACCCTTGCGCTACTGCCAATTGACTCATTGGTCCTTCCCCGCCTACCCCCGTTCTTCTATCGGCATGCAGTGGATGAATATGCAATCGCCTGTTTTAGCTGAGTGAGTGTAGGGCCGATCCTTGACTTTTCAGGTAATTCATTGTCGCGCTTAATAGATACATATATATATATATATATACGCACATATAGACACGATAAGCTCAGGTAGATAACACAAGAAGCCTTCACAGCAGCCACAAGGCAACTCACCAACCTGTCGCGATCAACACTCATCCTGCTCCAACAATCTTTGATAGATTTTACTCACTGCTACTATGACTCACACATTGAAAAAGACATCCCAAAGTAACGAGCTTCCATGATGGGTGAGCTCGTCTTGCCACGCGAGCTCGTTGATTGCAATTTACCCCTACCCTCACTCACATGGCAGGCGTAAAACAGAGGCGGGCAGACAAAGCACGGCGTTGAAGCCTCAGGCGGAATGCCAGTTTCATGGATGAGCCGCGAGAATTTGTCAGGTTCCTTGGGTCACTTGTGGAAATGGCAACAGTCCCTAACGCTTGTCACGGCGGAATGTCCTATCAGCTGGGCTTCGAAGTTCAAGTGACAACGGGACTGCATTGCCTTCCTTGGCCCACGTGGCACGACCAAGACATGCCAAAAGACGTAAAGCTGCTCAAACTGGCGATATGCAAGACCTCTGCTCCATCTACATTATTTGGTATTTGTCAATAGTAGGGACCTCTTTTGGCTTTGCTTTATGGTGTCTCAAAATAGAGACACCCCCATTTGGAGAGAAGCCCCACTTTTGACTTGTGCTACATCTTGAACCCAGCTCTTTACTACGTAGGGCGATAGGACCCTTCCTAGGAGAAGCTCAATGCCTCCGGTCACACAACCCATGTTGTTGCGCAAAACCAAGAAAGTAATCATTCAAAAATCGAGGGGGCACCCCACCCCTTCCATCCTTCTCTTCGTTGCTGCGCAAAAACACACACAACAAAATCAAACATGGGGGTGTCAAGATGATCGTCTCCTGTTTCCCCCCTTTTCGGGCAAAAAACTGGCCCATCGCCACTCAGCAAGATACACTGTGCATCGTGAAGACGGCGATCCAGCATGGTCTCCATCAGCTTGATGCTGGATCTGACAGCGAGTTCGAAAGATCTTTTCTCAGAGGATAAATCTCACGATTCTATGCAACAAACAGATTCTTCACTCAGTGAACAGCAAATATGTTGCTAAGCCACTATGTCCTGAACCATGTTGTACCCTCACACTCTAAGACCAACTGTTGGTTTTAGTGTTCCCAGCTTCCCGTGTTGTGTAGGGACTAAACCTGCACATCGACGCCCAAAAAACGGTCCCTCATCCACATCCTGTAAAGGACTGAACGTGTGTCTGTGGGAACGGCAAACTCTTCGAGCGTCATCATCCCGACCACCGGCTACACATTACTGGAAAGTGGCTTTTAAACATCACCTGTTTGACTTGAGCAAACGAACTTGCGCCTGGTGTCGCCTGCCCGGGCAAAGCCGCACACGACAGGCCTGCCGCACTTGGTATGGCTCGTGCTAAGCAGTCGCAAAAATATTTGAATGCTCCGCTCAGATTTATGCGAGACTGGCTGAACCAGATACATGCCCACGCGTAGAGACACAGCTTTTTGTGGTGCTGATTCTGAAAACAGGCGTGACAGGTGGATTGAATTAGCTTGGCGTGTTCGCTCAACAACCTGCTAAGACCGAATGTCCAGGCCTCTATCAGAAAGACTTTGCAGCGAATTATGGTCTGCGAGAACTCCAAAACTAGAGGCACTGAGAAGCACTTGCTGCATGTGGCAGGGGGACAGCCACCACAGCTCTTGTCTTTTTAGAGAACCTCTAGGTTGCACCTCGAGGCACTGCTGGCACTGGAATTGGTGTACAGAGCTTGCTCCGTGTCGAACACCCATATCTCCGAGACTTTTGTTTGCCTGGTGGTGTTCGAATGACCTAGTAACAACTTGCGTTGTTTCTCCGAGAAGTCCAGACCGCAGACTGTGCAGTCCTGAAAGGCTGAAACATGGTATTCTCCGCGGACAGCTTTGGTAGGTCTGAGTTTGATGGGTTGGACCCTTTTGTGGACATCATTTACCATGGCAACTGGTCCACAGGGCCTGCACAGGTCAAGTTCATAGTGAAAGCCGTGTTTGTCCACAGCGTTTTACCAGCTGAACAACACTAACACACCATGATCAAGATTCTGGGAGCTCGACCTTTCAGGATATAGCGGGAACTGTCTGTCAACGCGTAGCTGATTGACATGGAATCCAACATGGAGGTCCCCAGAAAGGAAGCTCTTCCAAATACGAATATTTGATGTGTTCCATGTTGATGTGCAGGAGGGCATTTTTGTGTTTGCCTCCTTTCCCTGAGTGCTTTACTCTCCCCCCCAAAGAAAACCACTCAACCACCTAAAGTCATATATGATGTCGCCTGTAGCAGCCTGCATCTGGCTCCAGCGCCTGCGCAACGGGGGAAAACCCCACGAGTTTTGTTTTGTGGGTACCCTTCTTTTTTTTGAGGGTACCCTTTTTTGTTCGGGGTAACCTCTCACCTATGGAACATGATCGGGGTTCCTGACAGACCGTTTTCCTCTTGTTGAGACAAAAATGCCGAGCGGGAGGGACAGTTCCACAGGGAACTGAGGTAACTAGCTGACCAGCACCCTCAACATATCCATCAAACAAACGCCGTGGATTTGAATCTGCCCTATGCTTGCGATTGGCAAGCATGCATGCGGGAATGCACCACAACCAGTTGGGCGCCTCATGCTTGGCAACATGACCGTGCCCTATATGAAAGGTCAAACACATAGTTTCCGACGTGATAGATATGTATACATTTATATATATATATGCCTACATCACACACTCATAGTGAATATCCTTCCTCTCTCCGGTCTATCATCTGTGGCCTAGATATTTAAACTTCCGGGGCGCGGGCTTGGAATGATGTGCGAAGCGTATCCTAAGACGAGCGAGTCCTGTCCATACTTCTCTTCGCTTTAGGCATACGAAAACACTTCCATTGAAAACTGTGCCAAATGCAAGCTAGCACCAACCAAACCAGCATTTATTTCCTGCTCTGTATCTCTCTCTCTATCTATCTCTTTCTCTCTATCTCTCAATAAGTTTAGGTAGGTTGGGCACACCGCAAACACGGCCGCTGTGAGCTAGATTCCTGCGTGACACAATTACCTGATTCAAAACAAACAGCTTGCAACCCGCGTCTTGGATTGAACAAGACCAGAGCTATTTGTTGCTTTCCGAATTATATTCAGGGCCCCCCATTGACCCGGGTGTTCAAAGGGAAGCCTTCCAGGATCTGAAGTCACCACCAGCTTTTGAACTCCAGTCCCTGAAGTTGCCCAAGTGCAATGCGGCGAGTGGAGCAGAAAAACCAAAATCACAACGAGGCGCTGTGCTAGCTAACATTCGCCCAGAGTGTTTGATATGCAGAACAATACACATCAATGTGCAGACAAGCATATACGTATACACTCATGTGATACGTGAAAAATGTGTTGGACACCCCCCGAACCAGATGCTGACAGCTTCGATCATAAGCCGAATCTCAATCTCTGCGCCTGGGTGATCATTTCCTCCAGGCACCTGTCAAGCTATCGGAGGAAAAGGCATACTTCTGGGTGGCCGAAACTGGGTGCCAAGTAGGTCTGGAGAAATCAACAAATCCATGTCTGTTGGGTTTTCTTTGGAGGAAACTGACAATTAGGGGCTTCTTGGCATCCACAAAAAAAGGAAAGCAAACCAATGTACACCAAAGCCAAAAAAGCGGTGCCGGTGTTTGGACATAGTCACATGCCATGCCGACACGAACCAAATTAAGACAGGAACCAGTGTGCGCGGTGTCTATCAATTCCTTCGTTCCTTCGTTCCTTCGTTCCTTCGTTCCTTCGTTCCTTCGTTCCTTCGTTCCTTCCTTCCTTCCCTCCTTCCCTCCTTCCCTCCTTCCCGCCTTCCCTCCTTCCCTCCTTCCCTCCTTCCCTCCTTCCCTCCTTCCCTCCTTCCCTCCTTCCCTCCTTCCCTCCTTCCCTCCTTCCCTCCTTCCCTCATGGATGGTTGAAAAACAAACTCAGAAAGCAACCCGTGCAAGAACTTGCTTCCACGTGTTCGCCAAAGTCAAACAAGGCCTTCTTGAAACGGTACATCCTTGCTGCATCTAGCTGCATCAAGAAAGTTCACTTTGCTTCTTGCAAACTGATACGAGATACTCCTAGGAACCGCTGTGCCTCATGGCAACAATGGAATAATAACATGTAGCAGCAAACATAAACGCACGTGCACGTGACCCAGCAAGATGACTCCATGCACACTCATTCCATTTCGAATGGATATGGGGCACGGCCAATCAGGGAAAAACCTCGCAGACTGCCAATACTTTCAAGGGCCGGCAAAGCGGGTGGACACCGACATCCGTGTCTGGTTTGTGCATGGCAAAGCGTCATGGATCCATTAGCTCTAAGTGCGAACACACTGCTTAGACATCTGTGACAAAACTTTTAAAAGGGTTCCTTTTACTTGCGCTTGGGAATGAAGCGGAAGCGGATTCCTTTCAAGGACACCGAATCGGGGATTGCTTTTCTCGGGGGCATTCCATGAATCGTTCCCCTATCGAACCAGCAGGTTTAGTAAGCTTTGAGGGCGAACCCCGCCGGCCTCTGGGCGCCCTCTGCCCGCGAGATAGGGAGAGACCAGTCGGTGTTCGCCTGGCGGGATCACTCGCCTCTCTACACAGGGATCTGTCCTTCGAAACCAGGCAAAATCCAAGCAGAAAACGGCAGGTTTTTGAGTAGAACCGTCTTTCACCAGCCAAAAGCCCAGCAGAAAGGTCTTTGAAAAGAACCATGGCTGAAAAGAATAGGGGAATCAACAACCCCAAGCGCTCTAGGGCTGGGGGCACTTCCGCCGTTCGCTTCCAATCTCCATGCTGAATGCCCCGGACTCTCGGTGAGTTTTTCGCGCTCCCCGCCGTTGGTCCTCCAGTAGAGGTTGGTTAGAAGAAGTCGGTCCCCGAGGTTTTTCTGCTTGTACCCGCGCTCAAAGTCCGCCAAACAGGAAACAGGGGAACCCTCCCAGCCAAAAAAGGGGAGAGACAGGGCACCTAGCCGAGGGACCTAGCCGCTTTCTCCCGCCACAACTATCCAAAGGCAGCAACAAGTTGTTGGCTCATCGTCCATGGGAAGCTCCCTCGCCTTACCCTCAAACTGCTTCGAGCGAAAAAGCTTCCCCAGTGGGCGAACTTCTGGAAGGAGGGATGCCTTTCTGAAAGCTTGACCTGCAACCTCTCCAGGATTGAACAATCCAGCTTCGCCTTTCCCTTAAAGAGCTTATAAAGAGGATGCCCTCGAAAACAAACACACCCGCATGGGTTGTTAAAAGTTGCAATGGGTCGGGGTCTTTTCAGGATTTGTCCATTCTCATCAACGCAAATTTCGGTCTTTGGTAGCAGGCTCATTCCTTCTAGATGCGTATGATCCTCCAGTTCAATCCAAAGTCTGCACTTCTCAAACTCCCCAATGCTTGGCCAACGGCTTTGCGGCTGATGGCGCTGTCTCCGGCTATTCGCTTTCAATGGCCGCTTAGTCACAGGGTGAGAGCAAACAAAACGGGTGCAGTATGCACAAGGAGAAGAAGCAAAGCGCTCGGCACGTCTGACATGACACCACACACACACACACCACGCACACACCACGCACACACACCAGGAACACACCACGCACAACACATTCACGCCCGCGCGCACGCACGGCCGCACACACGCACACACGCACGCACGCACGCCCGCACGCCCGCACGCCCGCACGCCCGCACGCCCGCACGCCCGCACGCCTGCACGCCCGCACGCCCGCACGCCCGCACGCGCGCGCACACCCACACACACACACACACGCAAACCTCACAATGCCTCTCCTGGTCACAGCAGTCTTCATCGCCTTCATGGTCTTGGGGTCTTTGGTTCCTTCATGGGAGCCTTGTCCAGAGCAAAGAGGAACAACGACAAACTACGCAGCTAGCTTCGGGGCTGAGACGCTCATCAACTGGCCAACCATCACATGACCTCGCAACAATCCATGCAAATGTGGGAGGCAACATTCCAAACTTAGGGAAGCGTCAGCCGCTCATTACGCAGAAGATTGCGCCGCATGTTCCCTCTCAAAGAATGATATGGCGGGTTGCCCTGAAGGACGCACATGCCAAAATCAAATCAATCAAACAAACACAACCAACCAAACAATCAAACAAACAACAACCAAACAAACAGCCAAGCCATCAAGCAAACAAACAAAACCAACATGCATGCTGCATACCAGCCAATACCAGCTAGGCAAACTCATCGCTTAGTACACGAGTAACCGTGCGGGCCCAGCCTGCTCGGCCGAAGGCCGCAGGTGTGCGGCCAGCACCTCGCGCGAGAAGCCCCCACGTCACCCTGGCGACCCCGCAACTCGCATATACCTCACCCAGAGCCCATCATGGTTGACGTTGGGTTTGGGGAGCAAAAAAATAAATTTTAGCAGTTAAGTGAGGATTTCAACCACTAAACCACAATAAGCAAAAATGTAAAATGTTTCCCAACGACAACCATGCCATGAGCCCCAGACCCACAGGGGGGCATGCAGCAAGCGGTCTCTGTGACATCAGATTTCAGGGGTTCACTGCTTCACTTTTTGTTGACTGTTCTGAGGATTGAACAAAACAAAGGAATCCATGGCGTCGTGGTGGGACGTCTCAGTGAGATGCCACAATAAATTTTGAACATGGCCAAGCCATGTCTGACGAACAAAGGAGGCCAAGTCGGGTGATCAATCTGGACAACTGTATCTCCATCCAGAAAAAAAAAAACGCCACATATTCCACAGAGAAGAGCAGGCAGTGCACATTCAAGATATGAGGATCGGGAGCTGGGACTTGCAGACTTGTCCGACGTGCTGGAACCGTCATTGCCCACCATGCCAACATGCATCACCTGCCAAGAAGCTTGGGAGTGATGACAAGTCCTGTTTTCGGGTGCGGCCAGCAATCACACCAACTTCTGAAACCAATCAAATCAAGCAAACCAACTTCTGAACCCAATCAAATCAAGCAAACCAACTTCTGAAACCAATCAACCTAAACAAGAAGACGACCTTCAACGTGCGAACCTCCGGGTTTTGACACGAAATCCCTATGAAGCGCCTTGCTGTAGCACTGCACGTCCAGCTCCAGGCGAGCAGCGCAGGCGCGCTGCAGCCAGGCCTGACATCCAAATGGTAGACCGCTTGGATGGGTTTTACAGGGAAACCAAAACGAACCAACCCATTTTTAGGGGGTCCTTTTTGAGAACACCTTCATGGATCAACATGAAACTATATATGAACAATGCTTGTGGCACTGACCCTTGACATGATGACCCCGGCGTGACTACTTGAAGGCGACGACCCTCCACGAGGAAGCGCATGCGAGGACAATGTCCGTTGACTTTGCCACGGCGGCTGAAAAGTTATCCCTAAGGAGTCAAGTACATTCTAATGAAGTACTGACCCCTCCAACACCATCCTCTGAGGGGTACTGGGACTGTCTGGGTATTCGGGCCACGGCCAAGAGGGTGCTGTACGCCATGCACTGCACGTTCCAACACTGAAAGGCTGAGGCAAGACTTGCGAGTACCCAAACTCCTACCCTCCCACCAATTAACATGTGACCGGACTCGGAGTCGGGATCTCCTGGAAAAGGATGTTCCTCTTCAAAGAACCTCCTGGTGGTAAAATGTAGAAAGCCGGCAACCTGTCGTCGGCCTGCGCTTTGCGGATTCTGACGAACCCAGTCTGAAAGGTGATTTTTCAGGGAGCACAGCACCCATTACTATGGTCAAATCTGCGACGCATCCTGTGCAAAGGGTCCATTTTCCCACCCCCTTGAGGCCTTTCGCATCAGATTCTTAGTAAGCCCTGGCTTGTGGGAGAGCCTCCAGACTCGAATGCTTCGCGGCCCACGCCGGAACGCCTGCGCAGCTGCCGCGTTGCCCTCCATGGCACGATTGCATGACCTCGATAAAAAAACGCAACTTAAAACTAAGATGCGAAAGATGGAACCCCGCAAGCCCCAGTGCTCGGAGTCTCCAAAATATGGGATCCATGTTGGCTTGGGAGTATACCACTGTGACAAAGCCAAGACATGCACTGGAACCAAACACATGAAAGGCTGTCCTGAACTGAAGCACTTTTTACACATTCCAATTTTTCAAGCAAAGGGTTTTAGCGGGTGAAATCTGCCGAACAACACAACTGGAAAGCACAATGATCACAGCGCTGGCAGGATGAGGGGTGCGCCAGTACGGTGAATTGGGCACTGTACTTGTTTGCCCTAGAAAGCGAGAACATGGCCGATTTACACGAGTCAAGCTGTGCCAAGTAGTTGTGGACACCAAGTAGTTCTGGACACCAAGTAGTTGTGGACACCAAGTAGTTCTGGACACCAAGTGGTTGTGGACAAAATCCTGCACCATGAAACGCTACGAACCTACCAAGCAGTGGATCAATGTCGCTGGCACCGTCTCCAAAGGGCCATCTTGACACCTTCGGAACATGCCAAAAGCCAAGGCTGGAGCATCAAGACAAAAGGCGTCAGCTCCTTCTCACTGTCCTCTGAAGCGATGGAAAATGCCAAGTTCAAAAACTGGGGGAGTCTCTTGGGTAAAGATTTTCCAGGCGCCATCTGTTTGCGGCAACTGTTTGCGTTTTGAGTCACACAGCCGAGTGGGATTGCGATGCCCTAGCCCAGATGTAGAACCATTGCCCCGGGTCTGAAAAGGGACCAAGCGACACTTTATAAAGTCACTTGTACAGCCAGAACCTTCCAACAAATATATACCACTTGGGTTCGAGTTGTTTTGATGAAGCCTTGCAGGTAACGAGTGAGATGTGTTGAGTGTGACTAAGAATCACATATCCTACCCCTGAGTTGATCAGTTGATCCGGTTTTTTGTTTATTCTCGCGCTGGCAAAGGGGTAGCTCTCCTTTGCCAAGTGTTTTCTTTGAGCAAAAAAAACAAGATTGGCTTCAAATGAAACGGAAGATGTGATAACACAAGGGTCTTTTAGTTGCAGTCCCAACATGCGGCATACGCTTTGACAGCCCTGTTTCTGATAGGAACGCACGCATGAGGGTGCGAGTGTTTGTCCAGTAGCCGTTTCAGGGAGCCCTAGCAAGAACTGAGCTCCCTCCACTCCCAAAAGGAAACTCGCCTCATTTGCAACGAGAAAGGGGAGACACAGGTAAACCGCTTACTGGCGCCAAATTGGTGACAGTAAGCAACATCAACTGGAGTCTATTCGCCTGCACGTGCAGAATCCAACATCTCTGTAGACAAACGAAACCGCCTTCGGAATCCATTGGAAAGGCCGCGTTCAGCGACCATCCTGGACGAGACAAAGTAACCAAGCAACTAAGCAACCAAGCAACCAAGCAACCAAGCAACCAAGCAACTAAGCACCCTAGCAACCAAGCAAACAAGCAAACAAGCAAACAAGCAACCAAGCAACGAAGCAACCAAGCAACCAAGCAACCTAGCAATCAAGCAACCAAGCAACTAAGCAAACAAGCAACCAAGCAACCAAGCAACTAAGCAACCAGGCAAACAAGCAACTAAGCAACCAAGCAACCAAGCAACCAAGCAACCAAGCAACTAAGCAACCAGGCAACCAAGCAACTAAGCAACCAAGCAACCTAGCAACCTAGCAACCAAGAAAACAAGCAACCAAGCAAACAAGCAACCAAGCAACCAAGCAACCAAGCAACCAAGCAACCTAGCAACCAAGCAACCAAGCAACCAAGCAACCAAGCAACCAAGCAACTAAGCACCCTAGCAACCTAGCAACCAAGCAAACAAGCAAACAAGCAAACAAGCAACCAAGCAACCTAGCAATCAAGCAACCAAGCAACTAAGCAAACAAGCAACCAAGCAACCAAGCAACTAAGCAACCAGGCAAACAAGCAACTAAGCAACCAAGCAACCAAGCAACCAAGCAACCAAGCAACTAAGAAAACAAGCAACCAAGCAACCAAGCAACCAAGCAACCAAGCAACCAAGCAACCAAGCAACTAAGCACCCTAGCAACCAAGCAAACAAGCAAACAAGCAAACAAGCAACCAAGCAACGAAGCAACCAAGCAACCAAGCAACCTAGCAATCAAGCAACCAAGCAACTAAGCAAACAAGCAACCAAGCAACCAAGCAACTGAAGTTATGACTCTAATTGCAGGGGTTCTCAAAAAATCGGTCCCCTTGGTATCCGCCACGGTTCAGTGTCAGAACCCTTTTCACTCGGCGCTCTCCTCGAGCTTGGCGAGCCAGGGCTCCAGGTCGCCGTTCCGCTTGGCCTCGAGGGTTTGGGCGCCAGGTGGTTTCAGCGGAGTGGACCAAATAATAAGGGTACCGTTTCTTTTTGCTGTAGAAAACCCTCCCGTAAAAAAGAAACGGTAAAATTGCACTGGGGGACCTAGATCCCCTCAAAACTTGGCGGGCAACTTCCTGCAGCTGGGACGGATGAATGATGAAACCAGTGGGGTTCAAAACAGCCAAGCCTTCGGGGATAGGGTACAAAAAGGCGATCACCCAATTTGGGATCCATGTTGCAGCTGCTCATTGATTTTCTCCAAACGGATTCCACTCTCAGCTCTCATTGGCCACCAATTTCTATGGAACCCTCCCCTCAAAAATGCTTGGTGGATTCCCATTGGTGGATAAACTCCCTGCAGGCCCGCCAAAGGATCCCCCGCTTGAAATTCACTCCCATTCGAGTGCCCAAAACCCATTGTCTTTTGGCTATACCAAGATGGTCATAAAATCTGATATGCCTGGATATAGTCCAAATCAAAGAATGCAATAGACCCTCCATGGAAATGGCCAAGGGGCGGGTTCGGCGCTCATTTGGGCGTGTCTCCATCCGCGGGCCCACAAACCTAAATCAAAAGGGACCAAAGTGACACCCTCAAAAGAACACCCCAAACGAGTCTTCATTGGCTGTCTTTGTATTGCTTCCACTCATCGCTAGCAATGTGGTGGATGTTAGTTGCTGCGTGGCTTAAGCCGTCCTTTGACACATATGATCCTTTGAACCATTTAATGTCGACCACTGTAAAAAAACACCCACCTTTACTGAAGGAGGGTCCTCTTTAACGGGTACTCCTTTCTCAAGGGAACCCAATGAGGTATCATCAGGGGTCAGGATTAGCCTAAGCCAGTCACCACAGTTTGGCACCTAAATTCCAGGCGATGGTGGTTCACAAGTCTATCCGACGGTCGTATGGTTCTGGACGGAGAGCGGCTGGCAACCGCACGGAAGTGCGCGCCTGGTTCTCACAAATCGCCCTGTAGATGTCCTGTTCGGCTACAAGCCAACGCTCGCTTGACTCGTTTGCGAGGATTCCCTTGCCGTGGTTTTAGTCTTGCTGCTGGGCCCAGCATGCGGACCTTTGAGCAGTACGATAAGTGGCCATGTCTAGCAAAAGCATCCTGAGTTTAGTTTCGGCACAGCACCTGTAGCAACGTCGCCATAGTGCCCTAAATGGTGGGCAAAGTATGAAGGTCCAAAAAAGTTGTCATGAATGTTTGTGTGTGTGTGTCTTGTTTGTTTGTTTGTTTGCTTGCTTGCTTGATTGACTGCAACATAATGCAACTTATTGGCTGACCGTCTCGGGAGTGCAATGGTGCGGGTTGCTTCCACAGCTGCATGATCACTGGATGAAAGTGTCCAAAATGCCCTCTGGCAGTCATGATTCTGACAACCCAAGTAAAGCATTTTCCAAACACGTAAGGCTTCAGGAACTGGAATGTCAGAGATCTAACAAGAAATGCCTGCAACCTCTCAGGGATCTTGGTGTGTTCCTGCACACGCATGAGTGTGTTGACCGCACGGATGCCAAATATCTGGTATCACCCATCAGGATCGTTCACTTCCGGCATGCCATCTCAGGAGCCCATGATGCGTCCGGTTTCAAACCATACATGATACTGCTCAAGGCTGCCTTCGTGGCTGCCTTCGTGGCCCTGCGGAAGCATGCCTAGCTCCGAACAAGTGAGCTTAGAATAGGGGAACCCTCCCAACCAAATAAGTTGGGTGAGAGGTCAGGCACCAATTGCTGGGGCACCCTCCCGATGCGCATTGGCGCGACTTGGCGGATTCCCGGGCTCCAATGTGAGGCCAAGTCGCGCTGCTGGGAGTGTAGCCGGAAGAGACCTAAGCAAGGGGGTTGACTGAGAGCTTCTTTTTTTGGGTAGTGGGGGAAAATGAAGGGAGATGAGTGCCAGGAAATGGTAGCGCCCCATGTCCAAGCAAACAATCCACTGAGAGGTAATCTTGCCAATTCTCTATTGGGGGTTGCTGATGTTCTCCAGCATTTTGCAGCGCTCCTGCTTCACCTCAATGGAAGGCAACGAAGTCCTCTTGTGACCATGCCACAAGCTTGCCAAACCCGAGGGGAACAATATGACTCTATGACGTTAGGTGGATGGTGGGGAGATCAAGCTTAAAGTTCTGGAACCTCAAAAGGCAGTGGACCCTTTCTTTTGTCCATAGAACCACTTGAAGAAGCCGCACCCTGGGACATAACCATCCCCTTTGCTCAAAAGCAGGTTGCCCCGTGGCCGTCTTACCAGCAGCAGGCAGGCAGGTAGCTCGAGGCCTAAGGCTGGCACCATGATGTCCACAAGGCCAGCGGCCGTGTGCAGCAAGCCCAGCACACCTCGCTGCGACCCCAGGAAGGGACAACTCTAAGAACCTGGAGGCAGCCATCCTTGCAAGGCCGTGTGCGTCGCATTCTCAAACAACAATGATGCAGGGCGCCACGACAAGGGACGCGCATCTCACGTTGCACCAGCTATAAGCGAGCATTCTGGGATGGTTCCTTTTGTGGCCAAAAAGGAAGCCGACGACGTCTGTTCGATAAACCCAATTGGAGACAAAGCATGAGAAGTATCATAAGGCTTTGACATGTGTAAACAAAGAACACCTGTTCAGCTGTGAGATCTGTATAGGTGCAGCTCAAGGTCGAGGGGGTATGGCTCAAAGGAGCCTTTGTGCTCCGATACTGCTCTGTCGATTCGACTGGATTTCGGCTTCTCCGGCAACATGGGAATGGAGCGCATGAAAAACCACAACTTAACTAGGTCCTCCAGTAGAGAGGTTACAATCAGGGTACCCCTTTTTCTGTAGTCTATTTTAGTAGGGGAACCTCCCCCAAAAAAGTTGGTAAAAGGGCACTACTGGGGGACCTAGTTATTGAGCCCTGGGGTCATAAGACTTTTCGCTGTTCGCTCCGCAAATGCATCGAGACCCCATCCCGTGGCCGTCTGAGAATTTGGCAGCAGCTCATGATGACGCTGCGAAAGACAGATGCCTGGCATGAGACTCCCATGGACGTCATGGGGTTCATTCAAGGAACAAAGCTGCCCTCTAAATGGTGGTTTGACGGGGGAGAGGGGGGACAAAAACAAACGTGTTGAATTGAATGGACCAAACAATCGTAACTTTGTGAGTCCCTAAACATTTGTTGACTTCAACGGACCAGACTTGGCGTCAATGCTGACAAGGACAGGGCACCTCTGAAGAGAGGCCAACACTTGAGTGGAAAAGCCGGTCAGCTTGCCAATGCGCGACTAAAGCTTCCAACAGAATGTGTCTGAATCAGGATTGCTCTTGGTTGACGTTGGAAGGGGAGCAAACATTTAAGATTTAGCAGTTCCGTGGGGATTTCTCACTACACCATAATAAGCAAACATGTAAAATGCTTCTCAACAACAACCATGTGCTAGCCAGTGCCGTCAAAGTCTGCACATTACACTTGACCATTGTCGACACCTGGGTCACTCCTGGCGAATGTGAATGGCACTGCTATCAAAAGGTCTCCATGACCACTAGAAAGGCTCAATTTCCCATTGGAATGCATCGGAAGAGTCAGTGACATCACAAGAACAGTACTTGCGGAATGTTGGAACACTGGAACGCCTGAGAATCCAAACCAGGTGAGCTCGAATGGGTGCTTTTTTCCGAAAAAAGGATACTCCTAAAAATGGCTTCCGATACATATGATGTATCTTATCTCATTTCCCTTGGTGCGCTAGAAAAACCAAGCGGCTCCCCCAGCAGCTCCCCGACCAAAACTGGGCCTGGGGCTTGAGGTTCATCTTGGCAGCACTCTGCAAGAGCCTCGCGGCCGACTCAGGGTTCTGCACCTGGGCGAGCTGAGTTGATTGGACCATCAGGACACATGCCGTGGTGTCCCCTTTTGTTTCGGTTTGTTCTCTTGAGAGCGGCCTTTTCTCAAAGTGGACTAGAAAGGCCATGGTATGCCTACTAGCTCCACTCACCAACCAAGAGCAGGACACCCTCACCATTCAGGGAGTGGCATGGTGAGGCCAGCCGATCCAGAACCAGAGGCTGGTTGCAAGCCTGGTTGGCACAGATCAAAAGGGGCCATAAAAGGGGAGTCGTCACCGGGGCTGCGGACCCAGTGACATGGAGGTGGATCGTGGAGAACACCAAAAAAGAAAAGGCAAAGGAAAAGGAAAGAGCAAAGGCAAGTACGACGGCAAGGGCAACCACCATGACAACTACCAGCAACCCCAATGTCGGTCGCTAGAATTTCCCCCAAAACGGGCGAGAAATTCTGGTCTTCTGCAGGTCGAGCGGCTCGGATCTCTCGTAGCACCTCCTGGCATGTGAATTTGAAATGCACATACGCGGGACTTGGGTTCCACAACAAGGGTTGTCCTCTGGCCACAGTTTTCGGGACGAGGCTGGCGCACAAAGAGAAATAGATCCGACACTTTTCTCAGGCCTTCCAGAACTAAATCATGGAGATAGAAGCTAAAACGCTGATGCGCTTTGGTGGGCCTGCCTGTTCATTGCAAATGAAATAGCGCTATCCATTGCCCCCCTATGTCGTGCCCATGAAGCCTGCCAGCACTGTCCACCCAGCCCTCGGTAAACGATCATTCCCAATCCGAATCAGTGCGATGTGACGAACAACGCAAGCTGCCACGTGTTGACTGAGAAACAAAAAATACTATGACTCTCATCCAGGTACAGTAAGCCGGCAAGCAGAGCCACCGTGCGCTGGCCACGCTTTCATGTGTCCAGACTCTTTTGCCCATTCTGGGGCTGTGGAATGTCACCTAGCCCCAGCCCTTGGGACTACTGCTGTGGCTGTCCAATGCCAGCAAATGCTTTCGCCAGGCATGGCGTTTCTTGCCAGCCCAGCTTCCCACGCCTGGCCCTGGCGTAAGAACGGAGATCAAAGGACGCCTCTAAACTCAAAATCGAGTAGCCTCTGGCGGAGCCGCGCACCGCGAAGCGTTTGCAATCAACCAATTCCTTCCAGTGGTCGATGACTGCGTTCTATATATGGTCAGAATTCAGCACATTCTCTCCTGCCCAGACTGAAAGGCGTTTTGGGACCATGACGAAGTGTTGCCAAACTCCACAGGTAACTTCACAGTTACCAGGTCGATTTGCTGACATCCGAGTCTCAACTCAAACGAACGTAGCGCAACAGGGCATCATGTCCCTTGTGCCTTCACAGGTTGAGGAAGCCCCAATGCCAGGTAGCTTCAACGATGGATTGAGCCTCATGGCAAGTGTTCTTCATGATTCTGCCATTCTGACACTTGGTTGTAATCTAGTTGCTGTGTGGGATGAGTTTGAAGGTGCGTAGCCACACGTACGATGACCTGTCTCTGCCCCTGTCTCCTCGTAGGCTTTCTCATCTGGGGGCAATCGCGACTGCCAAGCCTCAGGAAGGCAATTGCTCTGTAGAACAAGGCAGCAATATTGCTGTTCCTACAGAAGGTACGTTACGCTCCATGAGTGGACAGTGGACACCACAACGTGAAACCTTGGAAGCTACTTCAACTCACTTCCCGAGTGGATGGCCCACAAAAAGTCCAAACTTTTTCTGTGTGCCACTAAAAAGGTATTCCCAAAAAGAACAAAGTCCAGGAACTCAAGACGTGAGTCTAATATATCATGGCATCAAGGAAGACTTTGCCCAGGATTCATGGTTTGCGACTTGCACCTGTAAATGGCGTCTATCGGTCTTGGAGCCTATCATAGTCTTGCTTGTGAACATACTATTTTTCCTCCAATGAGCTTGAACCAGCTCTCATCAGCAGGTGAAAGGACACACGCTCTCCCGCTCCGCAGCCATCACAAGCGCTTGGGAACAGAACAGCACGCGCTTGAAGCCTCAGTTGGATTCTTCGAACCCAATATCCACCGAATTGATCGCCGCCGTTGTCGGCTCGACTCTTAGACTTGACTGACGCAGAGTGCGTACGGATCTCCGGGGCCAACCACTCAACATGTTTAAACCACTATCTTTTTCAACCCATCCCTGTTGGGTTCCCTTTGATCTTCAAGAACCATTTCTGAGGCAAGCTCTGCTTTGCCCCAACCCCAGTTTGAGACTTCCAGCGAACTGCCGCCGCCTTACGCAACGATTGGGGCGGGAAGTGTGTGCAACATGAAACTAAAGTTGCCCATCCCGATAGCCAGAAAGGTTGCGTGGACCCTTCGGGCTTCGGGGGTTGCCTTTTTGGTTTGTCTTCAACACCTTTTCCTCTGCCAAATATTCCAGCAAACCAGGAGTCTTTCCAAACCTCGCAAGATTCGCTGCACCCACATGGTCGGCAAGAAAGAGACCTTTCCGCCCATCTGGGAGCCGGGAAGCAGAGCATGGCCCAAGCTTGCGATACCAACACTGGGAGGGACTCATCAACTAGGTCAAAAGAGAGGTTAGAACAAGGGTACCAACTTTTTTCTGTAGTCTATTTTAGTAGGGGAACCCTCCCCCAAAACAGGGGTGAGAAAGGGCACCTAGCCGGGGGACCTAGTCAAACTTCCCCATGGACTTCGCCCACTTCAGTAGCGAACCCCCCCCCCCCCCGCCCAAAAAACAACACACACACCCCTTAAATTTGGCTCGTGCGCGGACCGGGGCGCTTTGGAATGAACTGGGCCCCCCGGCATTCTGCAGCCACCGCAAGGCCCAGGCCCAGGAAGGGCAGCCTCTCGACTTAAGCCGCGCCACAGGTTTTTCATCGAACCCACAGCCCCGACCCCCGCATTTTCCCACGAAGTACTACCCCCCCTGTTCACGTTGCCATGGCCACTGAACAGGGGGAGCCTCCAAGAGGAAATGGAACTTCCAAGTGCCTCCCCACAGATGCCATGGTGGGAGGAAGGGTATCCATGGTTGAATACAACAACGGGCAGATTCTGGCTTACTTTTTAATGGGCCGCATGCAACTTGACAATGCTATAGTTTGTGCCCTGGTAAGTGACATGCCCTTGTGGAACCATATGCCTGAATATTTGCCGTTGTCTGGGAACAGTTTCCCTGCGCTCTTCTTATTAATTTCTATTTGCCCCTATGCCAGCACAGCAAAGCATCCCTTTTGGGCTTGCCAGTAAAGAACGGAAAGCCAGTTGATGGTCAAATACAGACCCAACAAACAACCAATGATACGTGGTACTTCCATATACTTCCAAATTGATGTGTTGCTGTCTACGCACACGTAGCGATGACATATTGACATCAGACATCCTCACCCACAAGTTGGCATGCAGACTCTCTTCACATTGGACATGTGCTTGTGACTTGTTGTACCGTTTGAACTCCGTTTGATACGTGTCAACAAAATATGTATGCGTGCATCAACACAAGGGAAACACACAGCAAGACTGTTCTTGCAGGGCAGCTATAAAGAGTTGGCGGCCAGGCGTCCAAAGACCCAAACGCCGCTTGCCTTGCCAAAGGCCTTCTTGCCGCATCCATCGGACCTGGGAAGGGCCCGCAAAGCCTCAACATGGCAAGCCTCCGATAGGTAAAACTCCCGGTTTTGGCCAACTCGTGGCAAGGTGGGATTTCAATGGCACCTTGAATGACTTTCACACAGTTCCCATGACGGTTTTGAG
>CAUJNA010003239.1:787095-794595 GCA_963377175.1 Effrenium voratum
ACTTCCCCCGCGATTTCGGTGGCCATAAGAGTCCAGTGGTCGTCGATCTTGTGTTGTTGTAATTTGCGCTGGATGTAGGCTTTGTTGAATGACCTGAGTTCTGCAAGGTCACATGGGTCCAGGTATTTGTGGTCGTGGCGAATGTGCCAATTGACTCCGGGTCGCAGAGGCCCCAGGAGGTCGAAGCCTAGAGAGAGTTCCTCGTGCAGGAGTTGTGCCTGTGGGTAGTTAAGCAAATGTAGCAAGTGTGTCATGAGTGGTACCTGAGTGATCATCTTCGGTTGTCGATAGGCTCGCTGGCAGTGTGGGGGCAGCTGTTCGAACCATGCAAGTGTATCCGTAGTCAGGTCATCGCGAAGGTCCGCAATGTCGCGTAACACGTTGTGCTGTAGTTGTGGCAGTTGTGGTATGGTCCTTTGCATTGCGATGGCCCACAAAATGGTCGGGTCGCAGTGCTGGGGCTGTTGCAGCGAGGTCGCGTGGTGTTTGGCCCAGGTCAAGTGGTCCTGCCAGTCGTTCTGTGGCATATGTAGCGTTTCTGATGCTCTCGGAGGTGGTCCCCATGGTCGTGGGTTGTGAAGCCAGAGGTCGACCATCATTCCGAGGGATCCGCGACGTACCCGCTGCGTGGGCGGGGGAATCCCGAAGGCTGGCTGTAGTAGCAAAAGGAATAGGATCCACATGGCTGTGGGCACATGCCAGGAGTTCCCCAGCATGGTGTTCCTGGTCCGGTCGGTGTTGTGTGGTCCCGTCCAGCCGCGCGGGAATCCCATCATTGCTTCGCGGTGCTCGGGTGTTGCGACTTGCCAGTCGTGTCCGTGTTTCCGGACCAGGTATTTCTGTTGGTATTGCCACGGGGCGAATTGTTTGTGGTCGGCTTGCCACCGTTGCCATGTGTCGTCTGGTAGTTGTTGGCTGCGTGGTGGTGGGCGGCCTTCGTCCGTACTGGCCTGGGTGGTAAGGCAGTGGAAGAGTTGTCCGTGTGTTAGGACACTCGGCGGGTCGAAGTCCCGGATGTGACAGTCTGGTTGTAGTTCGGCTGCAATGGGATTGAAGAGCACCGGTGGGAACAGCTGAGTGTCGAGGGAGAGTTGCCAAGGTGTATGCCTGCTCAATGTGGCAGGCAAGGATTCCCAATCGACCGAGGCCCACCAGATTCTGGGACGAGAGATGATTTGGCCGTCGGCCGCGTCGATCAGGACTGGGCGTAGGCCCATGGAGTGGGACAGCTGGTCGAAGTCGTCGCGTACCTCGGGGTGAGGCACGACATTCTCTAGCAGGGTGAGCGATTGATGTGGCCATCTGTTCTGAATGTCGTCGCGGATGGAGAGTGCGGTGTCGAAGAGGCTGCCCTGTGAGCCGGCCCGGCCCGGTTGGTGTTGTTTAATGTTGGAGTAGTCCTTGCACGGTGGGCCACCGGTGAAGAGGATAATGTGTCTCTCGTGATTGGGTATGTCCTGGATGATCGCAGCCAGTTGTTCGATGTCAAAATCTTCTACGGCGCCCATGTGCGTCGTGGGGAAGAGTGAATGAGGTAGCTGATTGCAGGACTGATCGGTTTCCCACCGGAAACAGTGGGAGACGTTGGCGCCCAGTTGGTGCAGGGCAAGTGACACTGTGCCGATCCCGTCGAAAACTGAGAGCAGGATAATGGGCGTGTGTTGTATGAGTTGTCTGGTAAGATGGAGGCAACGCGCCGGGTCGGCTCCAGGGGACTGGTCCCCTGGGCCGTGCTGTCCCTAACGCGCCTTGTTCTTCCCGTGGGATTTGGTGCCTTTCTTGCCTTTCCCGGACCCCTTCTTTCCTTTGGGTGTGTCGCCCTTGAACGAGGGTCCTGGGGTTGTAGGCATCGAGGGGATGGCGGGGATGGCGAATTGGGTTGGTCCCCAGGTCGCGTATGGCTGGTTGTTGTATGGGTACGAAGTGGTCTGGTACCCTTTGTTGCCCCAGGTGTGCTTGCCTCTGCCCTTGGGTTGTCGATACTGGTTACTGTTGTTCTGTGGACGTCGGGTCTCTGTCCGTGGTTGTTTCTTGGCTGGTTGCGAAAGGATGTCGTTCATCGTGGTCGTGTCGGCCAGTAGTTCCTTGGTAGCTTTGCTGAAGGTGGCCCCCGACCGCATCTTCATGGCCAGTTGCCATGTGAAGGTTTCCCAGGAGTCTTTGACTTGGAGCAAGCGCTGCTGGTGTTGACGGGTGATGCGGCAGAATTTGTCAATGAATTCGTTGATGTCGGTTTCGTCCCCGATCTGGATGAAGGTCCATGCCCATCGAATGGCCTCCAACCCGTCGAGAATCATCATCAGGTTCTGTGGGTCCCAGTCTCTGGGCGTGGTTTCGACCAGCGTGTTGTTGGAATCGAGCGTGAGGGTCCGTTCGCTCTTACGGTCCTTGGCGGAATTGTTGATTGTGCCCATGGCTGTGAATGTCCGTTGGGTGAGAATTTCTCCCAACGATGGGGCGGTGTAATGCTTGCTCTTGTGATGTTCGTGCCACATGCGAGCGATGGCGCGGTCGGCTCCGAGGATGACCTCCTCTGGGAACTTGCGGTTGTTGCCGTTGATTGTCTGTGTATTGTATTGGCGTAGGAGTTCCGCGTACACGCCCTGTGGGAGTTCCTTGGGAACTTTGGGATCCGCGGCTGGGGCGGTTTGTGTCCCTGGTGTCGTTTGTGACGGTTGGGTGTGGAGAGGAGCTGGTACAGGGGGCTGTGCATTGCGACAGCGTACCCAGGCTGCCGTGAGTGATGCCGTGGTACCGAGGACCAAGTCGTTGGTGCCAAGGTGCATGGTCTGTTGTGGGTCGCCGAATTGGACTGCTGTCGTGAAACGGGTTACCCACGTGCTCAGTGCGTCGCCATCGGCGAACATGTGGGCGAGAGCGTCAACTGACCGCACCCGTATGTGGTGAAGGTATGATCTTAACACCTCGTCATGTGCGAATCCCGCTTCGGTCAGGATGTCATCAAGTGAAGGGGGAGCCGCCATGTGTTCGCGGGCACATTGGATGTGCCGTTGGGGCCTAAAATGGAGCCTAATTCAGCGCGGTGGACTCAGGAATCAAAGTGTCATCCAAGCTGGGTTACCAAGGCCGTTCCTTAGAGGGGGGGGTGAGAACAAAGGGAAAGGGGAAGGGGGGCCCCCCAAAAGGAAGTAGCAACGACCGGCGATCCCGCTTTTCAGGCTCCTGGTATCAATCGCCTAGGTCTGAGAGCTCATCGAGGTCGGCCTGTGTGGCGAACTTGAAGCAGGATCCGCACAGGTTGTTGGTCGGCTTGGTGCGGATCTTCTTGTAGCGGCCGGTGGCATACCTCCATCCGCATTGCGTGGTCCACATAGCTGAGTTGATGCAGTCCTCGTCAGTTGCTGGCAGATGTGCCTTGTTGGAGTCGGTGTTGACGACCCAAAAGGTGTTATGCAACACGGCAATGTGCCGTTTGACCACGTCCTCGATTTGGTGTTGGAGTTCCTTCTGGGAATGCGCCACTGGTGGTCGATCGAGGTTGGACTCCTGGATGTAGCGGGCCACTGCTTCGGATCCCCATCGGCCGACGAGTTGTACGGTCTCCTTGTTGTAGCCCAGTCGTGTCAGGAACTGGGCGCCCGACACTCGGCATACGTGTTCATGGAATCGCTGTCGCAAGGTGCCGCTGGGATCGGTCCGGGTAAGGATAGTTCCGGTGAGTCCGATGACCTTGCGGAAGAGCTCGATGACGTCTGCCTTGGGGATGGCTTGTCCGTCTGGTCCGGGGAACAGTGGGTAGTCGCCCGGTGGAGTGCGTCCCAGGTGTCGATGTAGTCGTCGCATGTGACGTTGTGCTGCATGATGTGGGCACAGTCGGGACAGTGCTGGACAGGTGCACGGATGAGATCTGGTCACGCACATTCCAGTTATGTCGTTCTTCTGGATGGGGAGCGTGAGGTATGTGCGCTTACCCAGCGCTGTCTGTTGGGTCCACAGATGATGTACCTGTGCTGAGGCGACTTCGAGTCCCCGAAGTAGCCACCAGCAGCCGATGATGGTGACGTCGCGGGCGTAGGCGATGGAGTCGAGGCCGTCGTCCTGGTCCACGGGGAACTGATCGGCCGACAGGAGCTCGAGTTGGAAGGAGTCCTTAAACGGTGTGGGTCCTTGTGCCCGTCGGATCGACCGGCTGACGTCGGTGATGGCCTGCTCGATGTCGGCTGCGGGGTCTTCGCCCGTAAGTCGTCGGTGTTCCTGTCGAGCCTGCGTGTAGTAGTTCTGGAAGGAGCGGTATCCGCCGGCTTTGAAGGATGCCCCCGCCGCCTTGACGAGTTTCACGGTGAGTGGGGCAGGTGGCAGGTCCCAGGAATTCGCAATCTGGCACCAAGTCTTCCAGCGTGCTAATCTGGGGTCTCGGCTGGAGGGTGCGTATGTCTCGTCTTCTAGGAGTTGTAGGGCCTGCTCGCGTGAGGTAGGCGCTCCCGCCGCAATGGCTCTGTTGAGAGAGCCGTGTCGTGTGGTGTGATATGGTTGGATGTCGCGCCGGACCGGGGGCATGTAGTCAAGGACCAGTTGGTCGTCGCCCAGGAGTCGATTGATCAGGTCGTGTGGCACGCCGATCCGCACCAATGCAGCCCGGTCCATGTTGCGGAATGTCGCCAAGTCGTCTATTCCGGCTAGGGCAACGAGCGGGGCGATCGCCAGCAAGGACCGCTGGTGTAGCCATGCTCGAATATCACGGAACGTCATCTCGGGGTGATCTGTATCAAGGGCCGAGAGGGGCCAAAAATGGCTATGTCAAATGTATCAAAGGTTTGCCACACGTGGAGACTAAAGCACAATGCAAACAATCAGGGTGAGCAAAAGTTCGGGGGGATTTAGGGGTGTTTGGCTTCAAACACATGGTGCGCCTTTTGCTCTTTGCACGGGTGTCCTGACGTACCGCCAAACGAGGTTGCACTTCGGCGGCAGGTTCAGGAAGATGGGTCGTGCGAAGGCAACCGCGTTGGTCGGACCCTCCGGGCTCGCGCGGGACACGGACGCCCTTCGGGTCGTAGTGGTTGCGGTGCTGGTCGAGGTCCGTCACAGGGCGCTCAAGTGGTTGAGACGGTCCGCCCCCTCGAGGTCTTGGCAGGTCCAGAGCTTGAGGCGGCAAAAGCACAGCCCCATCACTCTGGCGAGGTCCGAGGACTCAAGGATGCGGGTGGAACTGGGGTCGTAGCGATAGCGCCGCATGTCGTAGAAGGGCGTGGCGGGTTGGTGGCGTTGTCGCTTCTGGCTGGGGAGCAGGTCGACTCGGAGTGGCTTGATGCGTCCCAGGTTGCGCTGGGCGACTTGCTCCAGCTTCTCTTGGGTCCAGAAGGTCCTGTGCATGTATGGCAGTTTCTGAGCCGTCTGCATGTTGTTCATGATCATGTCGGCCAGATAGGCGCGGGGGTCCTTGGCTTGTCGCAGGTCGGATGCGATCTCGTTGATGTGGACCTTCATCTGTTGGATGAGCTTGCCGGTCGTGTCCTCCTCCCAGCGAAGAAGGTAGAGCATGTAGCGCCGGTCGTCGTCGCCGGTGATGGCCTCTGCCAATTGGTCCGTCTCGTGTGCTCCAGCGGTGGCGCGTACCACGAGGCACTTCTGGGCCGGCACGAAGCGTTCTGTGTCGTCTTGGCCGGCTGCGGTCAGGGCCTCCCCTCGGGATGCGGCTTTGGCGTCACTGTAGGTTTTCCAGGGGTGGTATTGCTGGAGGCACTCGGGACAGAAGAACTGGCCGTGCTCGGTGATGTTGGCGGTGGCGCGCAGCCAATGTGACGAATGTACCACCGCTTTGCACGACTGACGTCGGCAGATAAAGTGCTCGTCGGTGGACGGGAGGACGCGGGTGATGAAATCGGTGAGGTGTGTGGGATAGTCGTCAGAGTCCAAGAACTCAAGGAGGGTCCCGGTGCTGTTTGCGCGCAATGCCTCGGTGAGGTGCTGCCTCTCCCATTTGTGGAACATGAGGAAAAGGTCTCGTCGGTCCTCGGGTGCCAGGTTGATGAGGTCGAGGCACATGGTTTCGGCGAGGAACTTGGAGTGGTCGCTGATGAGGCGGCGCAGGTGGTTGTTGGAGGTTCCGGGGTGGATCTCGCGCAAGGAGTCCATCATGTCCATGTGGGTGTTCGTGCGGATGGTGCCGACGGCCTTGTTGGTCATGTAGTCCAAGCGGCGTCGCCATGCTCGTCGGCACAGCTTGCTGAACACCTCGAGGGTGAATGGCCGGCGGTTCTTCACGTCGAGGGCTGGTACCCTGATCCAGCGGCGGTTGACCTGGTCCCACCTGTGCACGGTGATGTAGGCGTCGTGAGCGTCGTCCGTCTCTGGCACCGCAATCTGTAAGGTCGGTGGGGCGATGGTATGGTCGCTGATCATGGCCGCGAGGTCGGGGTGCTCTGCGATGGTGTTGTACGGTGCGTGTTCTGCAATCAGGGAGTTCGGGTCGGCCAGGAGCTCCTCGAACTGGAACCACGGCACGCTACTGGTGTCGCAGGTAGCGCACCCGTAGCACGCCCCGACCCACTTGTTTCGCCAGTCGGTTTCCTCTGAGAAGCAGAGGGGCATGATGTACTGGGATTGGTATGGGATCTGGCAGAACGAGCACTGCAGTGTGGCTGGTGTTGGATTCAGGTTGTGCCAGTCCAGCAGCAGGTAGCGTGTCCGTGTGTCCGGCTCGGTGTTGGTCGACTCCATGAAGAGGTCGATCGCGTCCGTGGTGGAGAGGCGGGGATTCTCGGTGCGGAAGGTCTGGAACCTCGAGAGGACGCCGGTGTTGTAGGACCGCAGGAGGAGCTCGCAGACTGCGTCGGTCTCGCGAAGTGCCATGTTGTGCGAAGGGGGTGCGATATCGGATACACAAAAGCCAGCCTGAAAATTCCTTCGGAATTGGAGGTGGCGCTTGCCGAACTCACGCAGGAGTCGGTAGTGTGCCGGGTGTGAGTCAAGGGGGGGGGGGTTGGTCGGGCCAGGGGGGAGTGTCTTGGTGACTCGGGTCCAAGGATGGCCCGTTGATGGGGGGGATCTGTACGACGCGCCACACCGGCACAAACGTCGTGTTATACGACGCGCCACACCGGCACAAACGTCGTGTTAGATGACACGCCACACCGGCACAAATGTCATCCCGAGGGGTGGAGCTGTCTCGTAGGACCAACTCCCTGCGGTGTGAGGGTGACCGGGGTCGGCCAGTTTGTCATCAGGGATCCGACCCGAAGAAACCGAGGGTAATCCACAGGGGATCCGAAGTGGGGTGAAAGACCGGTCGGGTTCGGGGCAGGCGAGTGGGGATTGGTCACCGCAGAATGGGCCTCAGCAGTGGGTCGGTTTGTCAAGGGGTATCCTCTCGAATCAAACAGGGGGGACGAAGAGGGTCGACCCGGGCTCGAGGCACTCAGCGCTTTTGCGCGGTCCGAAGATGGATCTCTCTTCGGGAAAAGGGGGCCTCAGGCGGTCGCCTAGGCATGGGTGTCACCTGTGCGGTATGAGGGTCATCGCCCTATTGCTGGCCCACCA
>CAUJNA010003239.1:799595-807095 GCA_963377175.1 Effrenium voratum
TTCTGCGCAGGAATGTGGTTGCTGTTCTTGTCTGTGCATGTGCCAACGAGCGCCTGCGCTCGAGCGCATGAGTGCGTGCACAAACTGAAACAGAGCTTTTGACAAAAGTGCATTGTCAACCTGCAATACAACTGCAAACACAAATGGCTGTTGCCCAGTGCCACGCCTTGATATCATTCCCCAAAGCGGCCACACAAAATGAGTACTGATGAATGTGAACTCCATTGCACTGATCTGCATACCTTCCCTTCCCAACAATACATGCTGTGCCCTTTCGCTATGCCACGATAAAGCTCGCCCCTCTTTACCCCGCATCCTTCCTGCAAATGCTTCCACGGCTGATGCACTGTACGCTCCATTGGGGCAAATATATTTCATACCTATAACTATATATTATGTACATATATATATATGTACATATATACTGCAAATGAGATTCAGCCGCGACATCAAGCACGTCATAAGTAATACAGGCCATGAATCGTTGGCTTCGGAATATGCCAAGCATAGAGCAACATCGTTTTGGCGCTGGCCTTTCGCCCCGTCGCTTGTTGCGGTTCGCCCCTGTGCCCCGGGCGTCGCGGCGCACACGCTGCGGTGTCACCTGGGCCCGGCGCAGATTTCAGCAGAACACCTATAGGAAATAGCTGGGAAGTTGACATGATTTTAAGCACTTGCGTGCAAACACTAGCATTGCTAGCAATGAAGAGCTTTTGATTAGGAAGGTCTGCTTTTCAGTTCAAACCATCTGGGGTTAAGGGAACTTCTATAAAACGAATCCAAGGACCTCCCTTTCAAAGGTGGCCATTTTCGCAATTTCCATCACCAATTCAAGCTCCTGTCATTCATGGGTGTCTGGAGTTGCAAGCCACGATTGCTATGTCCCTCTTGGTATCTTGCCAAGCTGCGTTTCCCTCGAGGCTCACAGAGTTCACAAGTACCCTGGCTGAAGGCTTCTGCTGCCTTATGCTGATAGCTTCGCTACTCTTGGACGACCTTTTGTTGGCTTGGAACGATTGCAACGCTGATGGGACTTTGCCGATGTCAGGGTTGGGATGATGGGCGACTTGGTTGACAACACGTTGTGGCCGGCTGCGGCACAATTTCATACATTGGAAAACACCATGGGGTATACACCAAACATTGGCTTAAACAAATTTATTTGCACCGCATCTACAAGATAATGCATCAGTCCGCAATCATGAGGAACAAACAAGCGCAGGGAATCAAGGGGTCTCCTCAGTTCCTCCCTGACAGTGATTTCTAACCGACTCCAAGTAACCTCCTTGCAACTGTCCATTCCATCTGTCGAGAGATCATGCTAAAAAATGGCAGGATAAAACGCAGTCCTTCGACACTTTGGTGGGAAACCACAAAGCGGACTCCGTTAAGGAGCCTTGATCGGCTTGAAAGGCCCCGGCTGCGGCGTAGGCACTGGCACTCAGCGAGATGTCAAGCGCTTCGGCCTTGGCTCCCAGCCGAAACATCTGAGCTGAGTTGAATTGGGTACGCTTTCTCGGTTGCTTTCTGCTCCTAGTGGTTTCATGGAAAACCCATTAGTTGGCAAAAAGTTAAAGTCCTAACCTCCAAGCAAAATGCACCAAAGCATTGGTGGACATCATTTACATGGGAAGTTGTGCTCACCGACCGGTTTGAAGGCTGTTGCCCCTCGCTTTTTGCATGGCCATGCCCATTCTCAAAAATTCCCGTCTTGAGCCTGGGCGTGGCTTTCCGTACAATGGTTCGTCAGACCGTCCCTGAACGCCCCTAGTCAATGGGAGCTTGGACCATGGGACACATGGTCAATGGTCAAGCTTGGCTATCGCCCTTTCAGATGCAGCGGGAGCAACCGGGCAGAACAAATAGTTCACTTGTCAGAAAGCTGTGAAAGTATGCCTACCGTCCAACTGCTTTATGACAGAATTTGCTCCTGGTGAAGTGCAGGCATTGGGGCTTCATTTCAAGGTACAACATGGTCTTTGTGCGCCATCTCCCCCCCAAACAAAACCACTCGAGCTGCCAACACCAGTCCCCCCGCCACCAACTCCCCAATCAACCCCAAAACCAACGACTCTTCGGAGTTGCTGCTCGGAGTAACCCAGTCTTTCGTGGAAAGCCTCAGCGGTGGAGCCAGCCCTGAATATAGCCCTCAGCGATGGGCAACAGCTTGAGTCACGGCTTGCAGCCTTGCAGCTCTACATTCGTATATGCGCAAATGAGAGAAAAGCTACATGTGGCAAATGTCGCATGATCTTCTCCAAGTGTCAAGCTGGAGCCAAAGAACTGCATTCGCATTCGCATGGTGCTGTCTTGCAACAGGCGGAGTTTCGGCCGCTTCTCGAGGTCCAAGGGGCAGTTAGCGAACCCGACGTCAGACCCCGCGGTGCAGGTCGCGTGAAGGGGCAGATGGTGGAGCTTGCGAGGAAAGGGCGGATGGTGGGATGGAAGCGTCAAGCTCTCTGTCCTGGCAAAACCAGCTTCAAGGACGTGCGTGTCACACAATGGTTCTTGCGACGTGATCCGGTTCTTCAGCAACAGCATTTTTGCGCTGCTAGTCTTTGCTGACTCGCATTTTGCGACGGCGTACATCAACATAAGATTTGAAATGTGGCTCCGGTTGGGACTTTAGAAGGTATTTCCCAGAAACTCTTGGTCAACCGCTGGCCAGTCGAATCAAGGGGCCGTGCTTCCGGTGACATTTCGTTCGAGCTGAATTCGCAAGGTTCTGAGCCACACACCTCGTCCATCCATGCCTTCGCCTGCGCACAAACAAAGTTTGCCAAGTGCATCTGCCTGGAAATGCCTGGGATGTCGTAACCGGAAACAGCTGGGAGATGAGAAACTAAATGGCGACGACCTTCCATTAAAAGACCATTCAACAAAAAACACTGATGACTAACTCATGATACAAGAAAAAAAAAAAAAACTAGCATAATTCCTCTTTAATTACGAGATTCATGCTTACAAAATAATCGTAACAACCAACACTCAAAGCGCATCTATCCTAACAAAACCTACAACGACCATTCACAAACCCAAAAACCATACTGAATCACGATAAATATACAAATGACAACTTATCAATTTATTTACTGGAAGGATTTAAGAATGCAGTCGCAACACATGTTCGGCTACCCAAATCAAAACAAACAACACCATATTAACCACGGTAAATCCGCCGCTTTGGAACTAACCTTGACCGACGGAATCTGGTTGAGTTGATCCAGGCTTAGCGCTGTTTGGACGGATGTGAATTCGCTCCGTTTGGAGAGGTGCACAACTTGAAAGGTCCATACGGGTGTCTTTTTGTTGAGGGTGTCCTGTTGGCTGCTGCAAAAGGAAACCAAAGAGAAACACATGTGTTCCCCCAACTTGGACAACCCCATGTCGTTTCATTGGGGGCTGCTTGTTGGGCATCATACAGAAATGGCTGTATTTATGTCCAACAAACAGTTGACAGCCAGTGTCAAAATGACTTCAAGAGGACATGGGACAATTCGCTTTCCCTGGCTTGGGTCACCCGCCCCTATGAATAAGTTGGGGTGGATTCATACGTTTGATGGAAGACACATTGCATGACGATTGAAATATTGCATGACTATGGCAAACATCTAGTCTTATAAAAACTCATGCAATATTTCTTCCATCAACAGTAGGGGGTCGAGGGGAACACCCCCCACCCTGTGAATCAGCTGGGGTTGATTCATGTGTCAACATGATTGGGCTGTCCTCAGATCCCCCGTTAAAAGTTTAACTTTTAGTGGGTGAAATACGGAAATCCCCACTAACTAAAAAGCTCTGAATTCATGGGGGCTTGGGGGGGAGGGATGGGAGGGGGAGGGAGCCCAGATTTCTGCCCCAAAAAAGGCCTTAATAAGGGCTTAAGGTGTTTTTTGGGCTCCCCACCCCCCCAACCCCCAACCCCCCATCCCCAATCCCCCAATCCCCCAATCCCCCAATCCCCCAATCCCCCAATCCCCAACCCCAATCCCCCACCCCCAACCCCCATCCCATATCCCCCACCCCCCACCCCCAACCCCCAACCCCAGCCCCCATCCCCCAAACAGGTGATGTTTAAAATCGCCAAAATGGGAAATATAGGGACCCCTGCATGATGAATGAAACACCTTCGCCACTTCACCGACTCACGGCTCGCCTCCCGCACCAGGCCCCGCTTCGCCAGTCCCACGATCAGCTCGCTGTACAGCTCGCTGTCCGGCGCCTGGGAAAACTTCGGAGGCGCGGGTCCCAAACGGCTGGAACTCGGAGCAATGGGATTCGTTGGCTTTGGAATAGGACGTGGGGTGTGTCAAAGTTGATGTTGTGTTGTTAATAACAATAACAATAATAAGAAATATAATCTATGCATGTCGTGTTATTTTTGTTTGTTTTCCCTTGTTATATATTTCCAAACAAAAAAAACGTTCTTGATTTGATTCATTCATCCAATTGGTTTCGGATTGGTTGATTTGGATTGGTGACTTGAGCCCACGGTGCTTGAGGGATGGACAACCCCTCCAAACCACCAAAAGAAAAACAAGGTTTTTCGAGAGGAAAATGAACCGCGCGCGGTCAAAGGACTAGTTTCCGTTTGGTTGCCTTTGATGAGTTTGAATGAATGGTTTACCAAACAAGCAAACATCCATATTTTGTTCATTGGTTTAAATATTATTATCATTAATAATAATAATAAATTTGAACATCATATAATCAAAAATGCTGTTAACCTAGGATTGGTAAATGGATGTCAATCTGGAGTAAACACAAATGCGTGGCCCGAAATCATTCATGTAATTGGAATAATGACAGGCACTGACTGCGTCTTTCTGGGACACAACAACCAAGAACACACAAAACACATGCTGAGGGAGAGGAGAGCTGGTCCTTGCATCTTTACCTTGTTCCTCTGCTCAAATCTAGAATGTCCAGCTGGCTCTTGTTTTAACACTGGCCTTAATCAGACCCACAGGGGGGGGGGGGTAGTAGTGCAGGCCCCCAACTTTGAGCCCAAGACTGTATTTCAAGGGCCCCTGCAACAAAGTCTTGTTGGCAAGTCCCCTCAAAATATACAACTTCCGCGAGTACCTCTTAGCTATCTAAACCTCCCAAAATCCCAGCATTCTCGAATTGATAATTTCTTACATGTCTCTTGTTTGAACACTACCCTCAACCAAAGTAATTCAAGCTCCCCAAACTGACTTTATTGCAGGGGCAAGTCTTGTGGCGTGAGCCTCAAAATCTCAAAAGGAAGCTCCAGCGATACTGAATCAAGTAGAAACTCTAACGCTTTTCAAACAACCGTTGTCCACCTTCTAAGGCTGTTGCCATAGTTGTGCCCATGTGTCACTAAGAAAATCCGCGTTTCTCCGCCATGCAAGAAGGTGAATCAATACCACATGAATATATGTCTCGCTTACTCAAGCTTTGACACAGGTGCATGTTGAGGGCAGGTATTCGCTATGAGGTGCAGTGCATGCACGACATACACATAGACATGTAATTGTCTATACTTACATGTGCTTGTGTGTCGGTGTGTCTGTGTTTCTGTGTTTCTGTGTGTCTGTGTGTCTGTGTGTTTGTGTGTTTGTGATTGTGTGTTTGTGTTTGTGTGTTTGTGATTGTGTGTTTGATTGTGTGTTGTTGATTGTGTGTTTGTGTTTGTGTGTTTTGTGAGATTTGTTTGTTTGTGTGTTTGTGTTTGTGTTTGTTTTTGTGCTTGTGATTGTTTGTGCGTGTGTTTGTCGCGCCGCGAAGCAAACGTATTGACCGGTGCTTTGTAGCGCATAGCGCCAGCCGCCTGGCGAAGACGCATGGAGGCATCGAGGCACCAGGAGGCCTGGAACGCGAATGACTGGAGTCAGCAGATTGCTCCGAAAGCCATTTGGCCACAAACTGACCTCAGCAAAAACATGTTTTGATCATGTGTTTTTTTTACATTTGGGAGATCATTTGGCCATCAAAACCCAAATCGTACCCCCAGTAACATCCTGAACATCCGATTCAATCCCCGCTAAAATAAGTTCTAAAGTGGGTGGTGAATTCACCTACCAACCAAAATGGGATCCCATTGGTTTTGACAACCACAGCCATTTGGAGGCCTTGGAAAGACATAGGCCGAAACCCACAGGATGCAGCCGAAAGAGGCCTGCAACATGTCGGGAATGGCGTGAACTTGGTTCCAAAGGTTTAGGAGCCTACAAGAGCAAACCTTGAAAACCATTGCTGTATAAAAGCGTCCGAGTGAATCTGTCCAATTGGATCGAAAGAGGTGAAGGGTCATTGAATCTTTGATTACTGTAGCTGGCAAAACCATACTTAAAGGCAATTGCTCTGAGCCATACAGCCAAAACCAAAGCGGACATTCCTGAACTGGCATCTGTCAAGCCAGACAGAATGCTCGGGCAGCATCATTTTCACAACGCACCAACACCTGCCTCAGGTCAGCAATCCACAATGAATAAGTTACATGTCTTAAGCTCGTGATTTGCAATAAGCCTGACCAATCCGAGTTGCCTGGTGTAAGTACCTAGGTCCTCCAGTAGAGAGGTTAGAATAAGGGTATCCTGTTTTTCTGTAGTCTATTTTGGCAGGGGAACCCTCCCCCAAAAAAGGGTAAAAGGGCACTACTGGGGGACTTGGGTACAATTCTGTGAAGTCTTCATTGAGATGCGACAACTCCCGAATCAAAGCCATCAAACCTCCCAGGCATTCTGAGTTTTAAAGCGAGTGGCGTCATGTGGTCTCAGTGCTCTGGGCAAATGGTGGCTCTCAATTCGGAGAGAGCCACACTACAAGCTGCGGGTCAACAACCCATGACAGACTCAAAGAAGAAGCCGCGTGGAGATGGGAGGTTTTCAGGAGTCTGGAATCTCCCTATGGGCTATGCATTCTCAAAATAGGAGTCAATGGAATGGAACCCTGGGAAATGGTTAGGTAGACCAAAAACTGCGTAACCCCAGTAACCCCAGCTATTTAATTTTGACCCCACAGCCTTTTGGTTCATGGGTCAAAATCACGTACCCCCTACCCCCAGTGAACATCCGATTCAATCCCCACTAAAATAGGTTCTAAAGTGGGTGGTGAATTCACCTACCAACCAAAATGGGATCCCAAAACGGCTTTGACAACCACAGCCATTTGTTTCATGGACGCTCTTGGCTTCGCTTCCCGTGGCAACGTTCCGTGCCGCCGCCTTGCGCAGGTTGCACTGCGCCAGCTCCCAACGGGCCAGGCGCAGCAGGTTGGGAGGCGCCACCTGGCGAACAACTCCAGGAGAACTCAAGGTATTTTCTTGGATTTTTGAGGCTTTCCAGGGTTTTTCGTCGGACCGGGCAAAGATGTTCCACTTGTTGACCAAAATAATGCTCTCAAAAAAAGAAAAGAGAGAGGGAACACCCTGGTTCTCTATAGACTATAGTGGCTTGCCGAGCTGGGATTTCGCCTCTCCGAACTGGTTGGACCCATATATCCCATGAGAACTTCTGGCCTTGCCACTGCGGA
>CAUJNA010003239.1:817095-842095 GCA_963377175.1 Effrenium voratum
ACTTCCTCGGGGCACACAAGTAGCCCCAGTCGCGCTTCGTCAATGGTGTCACCCTGATAGCATCTTAGTAAAAAAGGACACCCTTGTTCATTGGCTTACAACTATTGCATTGGCTTATTTACCCTTATTCATTGGCTTATAAATGATTTTTTAGGGTTTCCTCCCTGATCAAAACCCCTGGACAATTGGGTTCCGAGGACAGGGCCGATGGCAACACTGGACGCTAAGGATAGAACATTGATCTACAATGCCCATGCCACTTCCAAACCAGAAATAATTGGACCCCCAAGGGACATGAATAGTGAGCTCGGCTCGCCACAAAACAAGCAGAATGAATATCCCGCAAGGCCATGGCTGACAAACACTTTTGCTCTTGAAAGTGGCACCCCTAAAAAGGGTGGTGTTCCATTTGAAACTAGCTGAAAAGAATACCCTGACCAAAACAACACCCATACTGAGACTTGAATGAACATCACATGTTGAAGCCTCGCAGGCTTGAACGTTGAGACCAAACGTTGGACATTTTGGGCGCATCGAATGCCGCATTTTCGCAGAGAACGCAACTGACGCATTGGCCAAACTTGGACTGACATGGAACCATGAACAACCAGCTCCTTGGTTGGGGTTGGTCCGGGTTCCAGCTCCCTAAACGGTGTTCTGAGGGAAAAAGTGGGTTCGCCACTCTTCGACTTGTGGGAGCCTCATCCCCGAAAAAAAAGTTACGGTCAGTGAGAACGGGAACTTCTGGTGGCTCTCGTTGGCACCGCAAAGAGTGTATTTCACCAGGTCCTCCAGTAGAGAGGCTAGAATAAGGGTACCCTTTTTCTAGAGTCGTCTATTTTAGGGGAACCCTCCCCCAAAAAACAAGTTGGCAAAAGGGCACCAATTGCTGGGGGAACTAGTTCCCCAATGCCAATGAGTACATAGGGCCCACTTTCGGACCGGTGAGATTGAGACCCGGCCAGGCCTGGCCACGGGAAAAACCGATATGAGAACACTCCAGCGACGAATCCGAAAATGACCAACCAACAGCTGGCCAGGAGTCCCTATGTTGCTTTAACCACTGTTTCCTTCGTGGTGCCTTTGATTGATTCAGCCAAACAAGTTACATCTGGTATACCATCTGATAACAACATAGTTTCTATAACATTCATGTAATAGACAACATCTGATATTGCAATTGTTTGGGACTCTATGGATTTGCCTCCCTTGATAGGAGGTTAGCCTCATCGTGCTTTCCATGACCTCCAGTCGCCTGAGGATCAAACCAAAAAGACCCTTGCGGTGGTAGTTGAATTTGAAGAAAACATGCATCCAATCCGCAAAATAGCACCTTTTTGCGCATAACCTGTGCCATACTCGAAGCCTGGTACCAAGTCAGGCATGGCCCATACCCATGTAAACTGGATCCCAAGAACGCCGGCATTAGCCTTGGCACCCAACGGCCGGATGTCCTCCCTTGGCCTTCTCGCGCGTGAGCACTGATGGCGCCGGCAGCCCTGTGGCGATGCGGAAGATGTCGCCCTCGCTCTTCGCCTGGCAAGCGAGCAGCGAGCACTCCCAGTACCTAAGGAGACCCGCTGGTCGACCCAAATGGACCAACGAGGCTCCCAAAACAAGATAAGGTCTGTTCAAACCCAGGATGGTAAAGGTGTAAAGGCTGCCGCCATTCAAGCGATACTGGCGGGGATTTCGTTTGGATTCCCAAACTGCAGGTACTAATTTTGGGGACCGCCTGGGTATTTGAGTTTAGGCCCTGAAAGTGAGTCCTAAGATCTGCTTGCGCCTTGCCACCCAAGGAACAATCTTAAACTATATGCATTGTCTGAAGAAGAGGCAGGAACGCCATCCATGCCCAAGCCAATTCACCAGCACCGCAGCGCAAAGAACATCGACCAGTAGACAAGGGCAGCATAACGTGTCCAGCTCAAGGGTCAGAGCAACAAACCAAACAACCAAGAAGCCAACAAACCGACCGACCGACCAGCCAACAAATCGACCAACGAATAAACCAACGAACCAAGAAAGTAAGAAACCAACCAATAAAACAACCACCCAGCATACTAACCTGGCTCCCAACCTCACTGGCTGACCAGCCAGCCGGCCAGCCAGCAGCCAGCCAACCAACCAACCAAACCACGAACCAACCAACCGACCTGCCTACCAACCTACCTACCGACCTGACCCGACTCTGACCCAACGCGACCAACCAACCACCAATCACTGCCAAAAGTAAACCAAGTCCACCAAACTGCGCCACTGGCATGGGATTCTGGCCGCACCTGGACCACTGGGTAGATCTTGGCCCCGGAGTAGGGCACCTCATAGGCCGGACCCATGCATCGGCCATTGTGGTAGACCGTCAGGGTCAGCTTGTCCTTCACCTGGGATGGGCCAAACCAGAGATTGAAAAAAGCAAATCCTCTTGAGTCATAATCAAAACCAGGTACCAAAAATGGTGAACCCAGAACCATGTAAGGAATTGAAAAGGCGGCCGCACCTACTTATGGCTGGGATTGTCCCTTACTAACCTTCATCTACCCAGGTTTTCATTGAGGCTCTCTTGGCGTTTTTCGGGTTGGGTTCCATTCAAAGGGGGTCAGGGTCTGCTTGTTGAAAACAATCCTGCCAGAAAGCTGCTTTTTCAACTACTTGCTTTGCTTTAATCCTGATTGGTCCCAGCAGGCTTCACTGGCATACTAAGGCTGCCTTCGGGTTGATCCGCTTGTTGTGGGTTGAGTACCCTTGGTCTGTTGCTAGTATGTTGATTCAATGCCCATTGAATTGTTTGGTTGGATTGATAGATGCCTGGCAGGGCTGGCTGGCTGGCTGGCTGGCTGGCTGGCTGGCTGGCTGGCTGGCTGGCTGGCTGGCTGGCTGGTCGGCCGGCTAGGTGATTGACTGGTTTGCTGGATGCGCGGCTTACTTGTTGTGCTTGTGTTTGTGCCTGTGTGCGTGCGCGTGTGCTTGTGTGCGTGCGTGCGGGCGTGAAGCGATCATCACTTTCCCCTTGCGCCTGCACCAACATCCCAACGACATCGCCCTTCTGCACGTTGTAACCCCATTGGCTGATGCAAAGCCCGCCGCCGTCGGCCAAGTTTCCCCCATAGAAAAGGCCCTTGCACTTGTAGCCGGCTGCAAACTTCTCCTCAAAATGGGCAAACCCCTCCAATCCAGGGGATTTCGAAGGCCAAAACACATGTTGAGACGGGCGAAAAGCGTCCTTTTCTCCCCCAATTCGTCACCCCTTTGGCCATGAAGGCTGATATTTGAGGGCATGAAAAAGGGGAGATGGGGAACCTGGCTCCTCTGTGCCGATGCCGACGAAGGGGCTGCCATGCTCTGCAAGCTCCTGCAACGCACGAACTGCGATGAGGCTGCATTTCCCAGTCCAGTCAGGAAGGAAAGACAACAAAACGAGAGTGGCTCGCACGGTACTTGACACCCTTTGTCTCCAAGTGAAATCCCCATATTTGCCCTTGCTGTTTCCTTGCTCGGCACTATGGAAAAAGCCGCGAAAGACTCCTTGCCCCGACACGGGAACCACTGACATGTTCTTCAAATTCCCGCGAATCAAAGCTTAACCTTGGACGGCTTTGACCCGTCCAAGCATGTCTACACTTTTCACTTTGACTCCTTTTGAAACCCCCAACAGCCTCAAGGTTGGGGTTCAGGTCTGTGTGTGTGCGATGTTTTTGTTCTAGTTTGGAGCTGGTGTGTGTGTGTGTGTGATTTTTTGTTTGGGTCGTTTGGAGCTTTTGGGCCAAGGAAAATCCAGGCCGCCTCCACACACCTCGGTCCTGGCAGGTGACCTCGAAGTAGGAGCCCGATTCTAGGGCCACGGGGTACAGCGCGTTGGCCGGGGAGCCTTTGGACGCCTTGGTTGGGGGCCACCCATTGGTTTAAACATGTTTAAGCCACTGGTTATCAAGATTCTTCCCTTGTAAAGGTGGTGTTTAAACCATATTTTGCCCTAGGCCTTGGTGCCGATCTTGAACTCCGGCCCGGTGCTCTCCACCGCAGAAGATCCATCATCTCCTGAGGCGGATTCGAGGACCAAAGTCAAAAGAAAAACACCTCCATTTGCAAAAGTCCCTTGGAAAAACAAAAAAATAGACATACTTCCAGTAGTGATAGATTCCCGTTAAAAACAACAGGGAAAATATAGTATTATTCATGTTTTTTGCTTGTTTTAAAAAAAAGAAAGAAAAGAAACAAAAAACGAGAAGGTATGGAGAAAAAAAAACAAATCCCCCTACAAAATGATACCGTGCGTATGGGCGACCGCGGGCTTTGGTGCCATGTTGGTTTCCAGTGGTTGCTGCATGTGTTTTTTTTTCTTCGGAGCGGGGGGCAGACTCAGCGGGCCATGAGAAACACAGGGGCCAGCCAAGAGGAACAGCCCCAAACTCATAGGAGGGACCTGGAGCATCCACTCACCAGGCCCAAAAGGAACTTTGTCAGAAGCTGTTGCACATGGATCCCCTAGTTGGGGTCGATCATCGTTCGTGGCGAAGCCACCAAACAAAAAAGGGAAAAAGGGGTTTTACTGAGCTACTGGGACTTCTTTTCCTCGGGTCATTATCTACCCAGTGATGGCCTGCAAACTGAATTTTGCTTGCTTTGTTGGATTAAAGGAAATCTATCGCTACTGGAAATGTATTTTTGCTTCATCAAATTCAAATCCTCCTTTCAATGTACCCCAAAGTTTTTCTGAGATTCCGTGTTAGGTTGTGCATTCCAAGAACCAGGCGCCATTCGGAGCCCTTCGGATGCGAACGGTCTACGATGGTCCACTTCTCCAAGAATTCAAAGACTAGGTCCTCCAGTGGAGAGGTCAGAATAAGGGTACCTGTTTTTCATTATTATTTTTAATTTTTCTGGAGTCTATTTTAGTAGGGGAACCTTCCCCCAAAAAAGGGCAAAAGGGCACTACTGGAGGACCTTGCAGAGGAATCATAGATATAGTCTAACTACCAAAAGATCCAGCCTCACAACTGCGCAAAGTTGCCCAAGCCCATACTGCCCAGAGAGTCCAAGTACTTGCCTTTCGATAATTTTGGAGCGTCGAAAAGGGTCAATGTACTCACCTTAGGTAGATGCACCGCTGCCGCCCTTACGACTTGCTGGCCGAGTGACTCCACGCCACCGACATCCTGACGTGTCTTTGAACTTTTGCGGCTACAGCTGGTGAAGCGGCAGCCTACTGTCACCATTTCTGCTGACCCTTGCAAATGCTGACTCGAGAAGGCTGGGAAGAAATCATGTAGACATCCGCACATCATTGAAAAGAGCTTCTGCTTCGGTGAACTTCACGCACATAGCACACTGCAACTAGATCGCTGCGAACTCTACAATCATTTCAAGCACCCGAAGATTCGCCGGAGCCTTCTTGGGATTGCATTCATCCTGAGCCTCACAAATCAGACCGCAAGGCCTCTGCATTCCAACAGGATGGCTATGCCACCGGCGTACAGTGTTCCGTCTTCTTGTGACAGCTCCGTGCTTCGACCCACTCTGTCCCCCTCACAAGCATACCATCACATCAACTCTGCCCCGCAAAACCTTGAGGCGGTAGTATGAGTCCGAGCATCATAACATATGAGCAAGCTTATATGCCATGCCCAAGATATATTCACCAAGAAATCAAATAATTCTGGAAGACCCTGCGTGGCATGATCAGGGCATGCAACACGCAAAGGCAACCTGTCTAAACATGGTGTAACCACAGATGAACATCTATTGTCTAAACAACCTCATTCAGCTGTCCCGTTGAAGGGCCCAGTTCTGATCGGTTGTTTGAACACATGTTGCCCCTGAAACTGGTAGAAAACAGAAAGGATGTGCAAGGGATGCAACCTCCACAGCACACTGAATAAACGTGCTTCTCCTGCGCGAAACACCATGGCAATCCAGGAATAAAACACACTCTCACACACACACACACCCTGGTTGATTTGCTTTTGGTTCTTGGGGTGTCCCATTTCTGTGGGGATCCATTTGTTTCTTTTGCGGCAATGCGGCACCCTGCCCTTCTCCCAATCAACCTTCCATTTGGTTAACCCCCCTGAAAAAATAAAATACATAAATAAATATATATATATATATATATAAAATCCAGTAGTGATAGATTCCCTTTAAAACCAACAAAAGAAACTAAACAAAATAATCATTTCAGCAAATGGAAGAGCCTAGTAATTCCAAAATTTTCTTCGGACTCCTGGCTGGCGCCCGTCGAAACCTGAAGGAGTTGGGTCCCGAAGCCAACCGCTCCATGCGCTCATTAAACCAAAAGGCCATGTGTTTGTTTCCCCCGTGTCTTTTTGTCCTTTTTTTCTCCGAAAGCCAGTTCCTGGGCCCGGCCAAAAGGCAACATCAGAAGCTCACACCAAGCACCCAAGCACCCAAAGCACAAACACCCGCGCGCGGATCGCGGGCGCTTCTTTTCCAAGGAGTGGCATCCGAAGAGAGGCTTGGGCTCAAGACCTGTAGCTCAATCCCACGCCAACCCTTCGCAAAAGCTGAACAAAGAGACGTGCCAAATCGATTTGGGCAATCTGAACCTTGCCCAACTCTATATCTCCTCAGTGGTCACAGGCTCCTCGGTAGACCGGATAAAGGACATCTCCATCGTCGGCGCGCTGATGATGAGCTTGCCATCTTGCGCCAGCCACTTGCGAACGCTTGGCAGAGCTCGGGACACCGCGCCCTCTGTCTGCATCATGGTCTCAGGCCCTGCCATCATAGTGGAGACTCCTTGCAGGACAACCGGAAAGCTGAACCATTTGCTTTTTTGTCTGGTGAACGACCCATAACCGAGTGACCGGGAGCAAACAACCCACAATCCACAGCACCTGGCACTTGCTGTTCATCCCTAGTTCGTGTTATCCCTAGTTTGTGTCTTCTAGAATTCTAGAAATCATCAACCAACTGCTTCAAGCCTCGCGCAATACAAATTGCGCCGATGACATGTAAACCAGCATACTGTTGCTTGCATTCTTTCATGGTCCAACATTCCCCTTCGTCCAAGTTTCCCCCCTCCCCCTCCCCCAGCCCAAACACAAAAATATGGTTGCAGTACTACAAAGAGGCACTGCTGGAGTCGGTCTGCTGAGGCGGAGAATTGAACCCAGATTTGGTGCTCTCGAGCCACAGGGAGTAACAAGGGGCATTTGGCAGGATGGTTCAATGAATGGCCCAAGCACATTCCCGGCAGGTGAGCTTCAACATTCCCAGTCGAACAATGAAGTGATATTGGCTATGCCATCTTCTGGGCTGCCCTCAGGCCCCCTGCTAAACGTTTAACTTTTGGTGGGTTCAATGAAAACCCCCACTAAACACTAAAGGCCAAAAGCTAAGAGGATGGCTGGGAGCCACCAAGTCTTATGCTCACTTGACTTGCTTTTCAAGTCCCCTCAACCCATTCACATTAAGGCCCATATTTTTTTCCAGTGGACAGACCCGGGTTTTCAATAGCAAATTCCGCCCGCCTGGGCCGATGATGGTCAACCCATCGAAAGGTGCCAGGGAGGTATCTGGTTTCGATGTTGCTCCGAAGTTCAGGATGTTGACAACGCGCATGCTGATCTGGAACTTACCATCTTGCTCTTGAATGGTTGCTGTAACCTCAGATCATTGATCGGCGGGGCTGGGCAACTTACTGTCGCACCAGCTAACATGGAAGTGCACAGACCCCTGCAGAAAGACTACTTTCCTCCTGGAAAGAGCTTTTTGCACTTCCGTGTTAGTTGATGAGAGGGTATACCTTTGTGCAGAGCGTGGGTAGAGCGCAAGTAGTGACTTTGTAATTGTTCACCCTGTGTGCGGGTTTCTAAGCACTCGTGGGCTTGCAGAACGTGTGTTGCCCCCATACAAGACTCGGCCTGTCCCAGCCTCGAGAAACTCAACCGTCCCAAGGTGCCGCTTACTGTGACAGACTAGCCCAAAAAAGGTGCGAGCCACATGAATAGCCCTCCCACTCCGCACCCAGTCTCCCGGTCTCCCGGTCTCCCACCAACCCACCGAGCCAACACTACTTTCCGAGCCACAGCTGCGGCCCACGTAACCTTCTTGTGCATGAAACCCATAGATTCGCATCCATGCCATGCCTCCCCTCTCGCTCGGTTGGTCACTCCAGCCCGCAAGCTCAACGCACAACATATCCCAGCACAGCGTCAGCAAATGGGGCCCAGGGAGCGCGTAATCCGCAAGGCGAAGCGAAACACAAATTTGGACTCAGTGCCATAGTTGTGAGAAATTTCTGTCATCCCACAGCGGGTCACCCCGTGACTACTTTTTCTCTTTCAAAGCATGGTATCTCGGAAAGTCTCACTTCCTGAGTGGATTGGCCAAAAAACAGTCTAAACTTTCTGTGAGAAGTGGCCCTAAGATTCAGTTGTCCACTACGCTTAGTGCCCATCCAAGCGGCTGGCCGGCCCTCCATCTTCTCCGCCAAAGGATACTCGCCCAGCTCTGCGCCCATAAAGAGCTTTTCAAGCGTCCAATTCCTGAAGTGGGAGTCTTCTCTGGAGGCTAAGCCAAAGGTCACTACTTAAATCCCGCAAAACCTGCGCAAATTCCTGGAAAACAGGAGCAAACAGAAGGTCCCCACTCGTGTTTTGCGAGGACCTTTTCGAAGTGACCGAGGAAACTGCAAACAGAAACCTGCAGGTGCGCCCAACTAAGATAAAGGCCATGAACAAACAGACCCAAGTGTTGCGGGGACCTTTGCGCATTCTCGGAAACAAGGGTCAAACGAAAGGTTCCTACCTGTGTCTTGCAGGGACCTTTCCCAAATGACCGAGGAAAATGCAAACAACACGTACAGGAATCTCCAGCTAGGCGAAAAAGAAGACCCTGAACAGAACCAAAGGCCGCAACCCAAGTCCTGCGGGGACCCCTTCTACACTGCTGGAAAACAGGACAGACAGGGTCATCGTTGTTGCATCATCAGCATCACCAGCTAGGGGACCCAACATGAACAAACAAAGGCAAAACAAGGCTCCCTACCCAAGTGTGGTTGGGACCTTTCCAAAAGAAAAACTGCAAACAAAAGGAAAAAGCAAGAAGCATCAGCAGCACAGAGCGAGTAAAATGCAAACAACAACTTGAACAAACGAAGGCAAAACAAGGCGGGTCTGTCAAACACCTGTTCGGCGCTGAAGGATCAACCTTTTCGGTCGCCCAGTTTTGCCACGCTCCATAGACGACTTGAATCTTGTGCAAGGATCATCCACACTGAGCCACTCAGTAACCCAATGAATCCACCCAAGCTTTCATTCTGGCTATGAAGGATTCACCGGAGAACATGAAGTGATTGCCTGCCCTAAGGGTGGCGTGCGATCCTTGCTTGCGAATGGCAGGAAGCAACATCTGCGCTTCTCGAATGTCAGCTATCGCTATAAGCAACACTGATTGTCCAGCCACATTGGAGGGAAGACATCTGGTCAAAGCTGCGAGGACCTTCGTAGCCGCTTGCGGCATCTCCGGCGGCGACGAGCTCGGAAATCAACGCAGGCTCTCAATTTACCTCGGGGACAAGAGGAAAGGCTGCCATGAATAAACTTCAAAGAGCTCCGGGCACGCCCAGGTCGGTCCGTCGGTTGGCTTCAGCACCCAAAGTCACTGCAAAGCGCGGCCATGCGAGCTGCGCCATCAAGCCGCAGGCTTGGTTCTTACTGCGCTTGCCCAAAATGAAACCTCTTGCAAGCTACCGCCAGATGCAAAGCCAGCTCAGCAGCTAGGCCAAGACTGCATCGTTTTGAATCAACACCTGCAAGCCATACAAGTGTACGGATTGGCTGCACTTCACAGGTCTGCAAGGCAAGTTGCATTAACCGCAAAAACGGTGCGCGGAAAATGCGCGAGCCGTTTAGCAGTACTTGTGCCAGTACTGTGTCTGCCAACCACAGCGGCTATCTCATGCTGCAACTTGCAACGAAGTTTGCACAGCCAAACTCTGTGGGTCCAAGCGCTCCGTTGCTCAAGTCGGCATGGTACGTTGGGATTGTCCTTCATGCCTTCATACTGATACTGACAGACCTCCTGCTCTGTGCCTATTGCTTGCTCAGGCCAGCCACACACTCAGGACAGGAGGGGGCCATGATGCCAAAGACATGCGGACAAGTGTGACAGAAATATCGAGTGCTCGGGCTGGGCACTGCACATCTGGAGTTGCTGTCCTCAATCCCTCCAACTCTTTGGGCGCAAAACAGCAGCAAGTTTGCTGACCTGGGGTTCTGCACCCCGAATATGTTACCACTAGCTTGGAAGATAATTCCAAGCTATGGATGCCGTCAGTCACGCAATGCAGGTACCCCGTGCGTCGTTGCTTTAGCTCCTACACCGATTGAACCACATGGCAAGGACAGCTCTGTACCTGAGATCGACTGTTGCTAGGGCATGCACGTGACCCGACAGAGCAGCGTGGAGGGATATGCACTCGCCAATCCACGTGTGCTTACCGTATGAAACGCATTTCCTGCGCAACCGCCGCTAAGCACATTTCGGGGTTGAAAGTGGGACAAGAGCGAGGGGAAACGAAAAGAAGTCGGCGCACTGGTAGCGATGCCATGAAAACTCTGAATGCTATCCCATCTTGCAAAATCAGCTTCTGAAAAATGCGCGCAAAGCCTTCTACAGAACATTGTAGAAGATGTCTGCAGCAAGGAATTCCGGCACCATCTGGCACTGCGGAGTATTTGTCCTGCTTTTCGCTCCACCCATGCGATGACTCCTTTTGGTTTGCCTGATTCTGCCAAATTGCTATCTGTTAGACCTTCCCACATACCACACTGAAGTGCATCTCTGTACCGATCTGAAACGCATGTCCCTCTCCCGCAGCCGAACCACTCCAAGGCCAAGTGTGAAGCCAAGTGCTCCAGCTCATGCGCTCGCAATGTCAGCCTTCGCGGAAAGGGTCAACTCCTCACTGCTCACTTCCAAGCAGAGTGTAAGATCAATCGGACTTGAAAAGCCAACTTAGGCAAAAAATGCTCAAAGTGGTTAGACACTCAGAAGGCGTCTGTAGCGCTGGCAAGATGTGGCACTGCCGGTGCTGCAAGGCATCAAACCTCGGCCAGGGCACATGCACAAACCAGCAGTACTGTGGCCGGCAGTACTGTGCCTGCCATCCACAGCAGCAGTCAAGCTGCAACTTGCCACATCCTGAACACAGCCAAACTGGCTGGGTCCAAGCGTTCTGTACATGGTTCAGGTCAAGCCAAAATGAAGCTTCTCATGACGCCATCCAGCGCTACTCCTGGCATTGCACACAAACCTTCTCCCCAGCAGCCTTACGGGAGTGAAGCAAGCTGGGATTCTAAGGTCTGAGGTGTGCGATCACTATGAGTATCAGCCTTAGCTTTGCTCAGGGCAACATAATGCTCGCCATGCCCAAGCAGCCATGACAAAACCATGGAACAGGCTGGGATGCGGAGGCGTGCGAGCGCTGACACGAGTCTCACTTCACAGCACAGGTCGCTTGGCTTCAGCACCAAGCACTGCCATCCCAGCGCCTGCACCTTCTGTCAGCTTGGCCAGGTCTGGTCTTATTCTGCAGCTGACCCAAAGTGCAATCTCTTGCGCGCTACTTTGATGCGAAACCAGCCACTGAAGCAAACACTGCACCAAGACTGCGTCATTGAAATTGATTCCGAAAGCGCGCTGCTTGGGCCAAAGTGTTGTGTGCTTTACCTAAGTCCGAGACCCCTGGTGATGTCACCAAACGCTTCTCCTGCAAGCCTGAACGTACCCCATTCCAAGCAACCTCTTGCGAGCTACCTTAATGCGAAGCCAGCTCTGAAGCAAATGCTAGGCTAAGACTGGTGAGGAGCTTGCGGGCTGGCGGCTCCCAGTCTGCTGAAAGAGTTCAGGCAGCTTCGACAGCACTTCTTTGTGGAAGGCTTGAAGGGGGAGGGGCTTGCCTGGACAAACTTGTCTTCTGCGCGCCTTCCGCGTTACATCCGCACGACTTCCGCAGTTTCCCTCATGCGCTTTCCGTGTTCTTGTGCTGGCCCTGGGCCCGATTTTACCACTCGCACGCAGTCACCCGTTTGTCACTAGCCCTGGCCCTTCCACATGTCTCCGCCGCCCCGTCTCTTCCGCGCACAGAGTGGGAAGCTCATGCCAGGTTAGTCTGGAAATTCGGAATACTAAACCGAACATGGCCTTTCGAACGCCCGGCGCCCAAAAGAAACCGAAAGCGTGCCAACTTAAAAGCGGCGGGCTGGGAAGTTGCGATGCTGCCGGTGATGCAAGGCATTCGTCCAACTCAAAAGCTGTGAGCGCATGCGCAGGCCAGCAGTACTCTGCTGTCTGCCAACCACAGCACTCTCAAGCTGCAACTTGCCACAAAGTTCTGGGCACAGCCCAACTGCTTGGGTGCAAGCGTACGGTGCTTTGGTTAAGTCAAGGAAACATGCCGGATGCCAAGTGATGTCATCTTACGCTTCTGCTGCAAGCCTGAACATATCTCATTCCAAGCAACCTCTTGCGAGCTACTTGGATGTAAAGCCAGCCACTGAAGCAAACGCTAGACAAAGACAGCACCAGAATGTCTGGGATTTGAGAACCTGATGCAAGTCGTAAAGAGACAGGGGGGGTCCAGTTTTCTCAAACCCGAGTGTTTTCCAAGTACTTTGTGGCCAAATAAGCAGACATGGCTGGGATTTGAGAAGCTGATGCCAGTCTGACTGAGAGAGGGGTTGGGGAGCCAGGTTATTTATTGGAATGATCTGAGAACCCCTTGCTTCGGAAACCACCTCGTACTTCGGGATACAGGCATCGCCCAGGCGCGTCGAGCTCGCTATGAATGGTGCAAATCATGGAATTTGAATCCAAGAGCATGCCATCCTGAAAAGCAGCAGCCGGTATGCGGAGTTGTGGCGCTGCCGCAAGGCAAAGCGTCCAACTCTGTTGAGGTGTTTTTTCAACTGCGCAGGCCGGCAGTACTATACTGCGTCCGCCAGCCGCAGCAGTCAGAAGCTGAAGCTTGCCACAAAGCTCTGGGCACAGCCGAGTCCGCCTGGAGCCTCCATTGCTACCTTAATTTTTGCTACGAAATATTTTTGCTCGTGACACGTTCTTCTCAAAAAAACGCTCGTTTTAACAGAAAGTGCTCGAGACATCCGCGCAAATGCAATTTGCTACCTGCGATTCGTAGCATTTTTTGAATTTGCGCTCGTTTGCGCTTTTTTGCGCCGATTTGCGCTCGTTTTGCACTTTTTTTGCACATTTGTGCGCCCGTTTTGGCTCAACTTGACGATGGGGAAGAAGAAAACACGGCCGAATGGGATTTCTGCCCGAATCGTCAAAAAGCGCTCGGAAGCGAATGGGAGGCAAAAAGTGCTACGTCGAGTCAATTTTGGTATCGAACAAGGGGGGAGGCAGAAATTTATGCTACGATGGAGGTTCCAGGCGTGATTTGTTCGAGGCAACACAATCCTGATGCCATCTGATTGCACTCCCGTCAGCCAAGGCAAACCTCATCCCGAGCAGCCTTACAACAGTACCATAGTCTGGGATTCTGAGGTATGCGAGCGGGGCTTCACAAAGTTCTGACAGATTGGTCGAGACAAAAGGGTTCTTGGGAGGGTTCCGCAAAAGTGATCTTTGAAGAGTTCCTCGAAGCTGTGGAGCAATCTCAACAAGTATCAAAACGGCTCCGCAGAACCGTTAGCCGAAGTTCCGAATCAGCTCCTGAAATCACGTGCAGTTTTTGCCTATCTCCCAAGAAACTTTGTCGAAGTTCCGCGGTGCCGGAAATCCAGACCCGCGCCCCTTGCCGAAACCTTCAGAAAGCATGCTCAGGATTTGCGGGGCCCGGACTTGGGATGCGGAGCCCAACTTGTGCGAGAGAATTCCCTCCGGGCGCTGGGAAGAATCGGACAGTCACGTGCCAGCAGATTTACTCCTGGTGTTGCACCAGGTGAGTGGTTGACACATCCAGATCTTTGCAGCCCAGGCGTCGGGCAAGCACGTCTCGAACCAATAGGTGTGTGCTCAAGTCAAGTAAGGAGCTTGAACTGCTCACTTTGCTTCCCTGGAAAAAGCCACTGTCCGAGTCGAAATCCATATCTCAATGTGAAAGGCTGAGCCAAATCAGCAGACCCGATCACAAAAACCGTGGAGTGTACGAAGCCCTTATAGACCAAAAGCACGTGCAAGTGATACGGTCGTTCAACATGAGAAGTGCTGCGCGGTGGTTCTTCCACCTGCCGCTTGGTGGTTATACAACAACCAGGCCGAATGACGGATCGCACATAGTCCAGCAACTACCTAGGGCTTCAAGAACCTGTAAAAATGTCGTACCCTGACTAAAACATCGTGTTTTTCTCGATTTTCTGAAAACATCGTGTTTTCAGGAAAAACATCGTGTTTTTGATAAAACCCCTTAAAAATTGGCTTCTGAGGCCAAACACTCATTTGGAGCAAAGGGTCAAAGGCAAGGGTCGGGAGTGGATTCACACAGACATCACTCCCATTAAGATTTCAACTGAGGGCAACGCTCTATACTGAGTATGCTTCAAATGGGACCACATTGATGAGCCTGACAGCCAGGGTGTGCAGCTGGCTTCAGTCTTGAAGTACCTTTCACAGCAACAGGCACCTGAAGACTGGCGCCAGGTCACACCGAACCAGTTTGAAGGGGGTGCTGGAATCCGAAAGCTCCTTTTGGTGCAAAACAAGACCAGGTGACACTTTTGAGATTGTTTTTATCAATTTTGAGTTTTTTTTAGCAAATGGGGCGGGATCCTGGCGGCTAACCGCAGAAACCCGCAGAAAACCCGTAGAAACCCATAGAAAACCCGTAGAAACCCGTAGAAAGCCCGCAGCCCAACCGAAAACATCGTGTTTTTGGAAAACATCGTGTTTTCTAACCCGTAGCTAAACCGTGGAGAACCCGTAGTAAAGCGTGGCAAAGCGTGGAAATTCTATGGGTTTTTCGGGTTCAACCACGAATGCGCTAATTCGAGAATGTTGCTGGAAAACGAAGTCGTGAGCAAAAGCACGGTCTTTGCTTGAGCGCGCGCTGTTCGAAGCCAGCACGCCCTCATCATGGCACTGCTGCTTGACAAGTGTCATAAAACCGTGGTACTTTTGACTATTTGGGTCCCCGGCCTCTTTCTTTCAGGTTGGAGTTGCGAAAGACGAGTGGCGAATGCGAAGCTGATTTCGTTGCGAGTGCAAAAGGGGAGGGCGATGGGAGATTCTGAGGTTGAGATGATGCTTTTGAGATCTTTTGAGAACGGATGACGAGTTGAAGGAATGTATGGGAAACTGCTTGAAATCGAAAATGCGGTGTTTCCCGAAAACATCGTGTTTTCCCAAAAAACATCGTGTTTTTTGTAGGTATGACATTTTCATCGGTTTTTGAGGCTCCTGGTAGCCATGAATGGGTATGTGCTGAAGGGGGCCTTGGATACTGGTGACGTTCGTTTTGGATTCCCTTTACAACCGCGAAAAGGGCACCCTAGAAGCACACTCACAAATTTTGACCCCAGGGTGTCTCGAAGGGGTTGGTTTTGCACCAACCTATGGGGCCAGCCTTTTTTTTCTGTTCGTTTCTCATAGAAACCCGCGATATGCCGCCACTTTCTCAAGAGCAAACCTGGGGCCCGCTCACCTGGCGCAATGTGATAACCCCACGAAAAGGGCATTGTCCCTGTTGAGGCTCCCGAATTTGACGGTAAATACGTGTTGCCACTGCCTCCCTTTTTGGGCCTTGCTTTTAACTTTTTTGGCTTTTCACCGGCGAGCGCATATTTGTGCATCCATTTGTGCAAATGTGTACGCTTCTGATCAGAAACTTTGCTTGAATGGTCCTGGGATTGACTACCCTGTCGGGTGCTTCTGGTACTAGTAGAAGGGTTGTCTATTGAAATTTGGGCTTGGCTTAACAGGTGGCCCAACCTCTCCCTTCGTCTGTGTGCTTTGCTTGTTTTTCTTTTTCCGGTCTTTGGCTTGCTCCCTCGGCATTTCGCCCGCGAGAACTTGCGAGTGGAAGGTTCCGCATATCCCCGCGGTCACGGGGGAACCCCGGGATTGCCAACTTCAAGGAACTTTTGGGCTGGGAGTCGTGAGTCCGAGAGGCGTGAGTCATAAAATCAAAACCGATGGTCGTAAACCCAGAACCATGTTTCAAGGTTTTAGAAGGCGGATATCCCTAGCGATTTATGGCAAGGGGATTGAACTCCTTGCCAACCTTCACTTACCCGGGTTTTGGTTGTGGCTGAAGTGTGGTCACAGGTCGAATCATTCTCAAACGTTGACAGACACTTTGAGATATGTTGATGCGAAACTGTTGCCTGTTTGGGCTGCCAGCGCGACATTCGTCCAACTTGACAGATCTACTTGATGGGACAATCATGTCTCCGAATCGATTCGGAAGCCCCTGCTTCCCATGGAAAGAGAAAATCAGATGCACCATTTCCTCTTCACAACCATGATGTAAACGGGCAACGAATGATACATTCAAGACACGTCACACAGCCATGCCAAAGAATATTAATCGGACTCATGACACCATCTCGCTCAGAGAGAGCCCAGACCAAATAAGTTTACACTTATAAACACAAATAGAAAAACAAATCAAATCCCACGAAAATAACAAAACAAGGTCAAATGCACTCAAAAGCAACTCAGAAACGTGTTTTGCCGATCTTATTTTTGTGGTTCTTCTGAAGCCCCGGCTGTTTAAGCACATATCCGGTCAGAAATCCAGACCAAAGCAACAAGCCAAAACTATATGTCTCACACCTCCGCTTTGATTTTACCGGCCTGTCTCGTATCCGCTTGTGGTTCTGTCAGGCTGCAACAGTTTTTTGCTTTTAATCTGAAAGCGGCCGGAACCTCCTGCTGGTGCATCACCCCAAGCAAAGGCGGGGGTTAGCAAGGAGCTTCAGGTTCACACGTTCACACCGCGCTCTCGAGGCTGTCTCCGGCTCTGAAACTCCTTCCCCCCGAAGTGGTGTTCGGAAAAGCACCCGAGTGAAGCTGCCAAAGCGACGTCTTGGGCACATGGTTTTTTTTCTGCCAGGGACCCCATCGGCTGGGTCTGCATTCTGCACGAGATCTTGCCACTAGATTCTCCTTGTCGTGAACGAACGGGAACTTCAGGTGTGTATCGCTGAGCGACGAGACGCTTCTCTTGCCCTCGACCAACAGCCCCCAAAACAAACGTGATCAACTTCAAAGGTTATTTTACCCCAATCTTCCTTTGGGAGCTGTTTCTTGCGGGTTTGTGGAATCTGCAACGTCGCCTCTCAGCGCCCCTGGCACCCACCCAAGGTCCAAGCTTCCCGGTCGCCGGATGCCCTTCGGAAGGCTGGCGCGCCGTCACGTTCGGCGCCGGCAGGTCTGTGGCAATGCGGAAGACGTCTCCGGCGCTTTTGGCCTGAAGAAAAACACGCGGATCTCGTTGCTCCAAGAGTTGGCTGTGGGTCAAAAATCGGCTAACCCCAAAATGGCTTGCCCTTTTAAGAGGAAACATGGACTAACATCTGCGGTCCAATTCTTGGTGGTTTAATTTTGACCCACACCCAGTCAAGCCCAAACAAACTTGTGGGATGGGTCAGTCCTACTCTGAACATTGAGGCTACTGATTTGTGTAGGGAAACAAGCCAGGTTTGTCGGGTGAAAAGAAGGCCTGGGATCTGAAATGGGGACTGCCGGATTACAATGTGAATTTATCTTTTATCCACAAAAGGGACACTCATTCTAGGACGCCTCCTGAAAAGGGCATTTCTGTGCCATTTTCAGAAATGTCCCCGACATATCAATTATGTCATATGGGTGTGTTTTCTGACTGCGTCTTTTTTGGGGTGGTTTTCAAGGAAGACCAAGACAACCACATCTTTGTTGGGTCCCTAAACACACACACACACACACCAATAGCCTTCTGACAGTGGTGCTGGGAAACGCCGCAACTCTTTTCCGATGTGGCTGTGGGTCAAAACCAATGGTACCATTTTGGGGTAGGTAAATTCACCACCCGTGTTAGAACCTATTTTAGTGGGGATTGGGATGTTCACTGGGGTGGATTTTGACCCATGGCCATGTGTTTTTCTTTCCGGAACCTCAGGGCTCCAGGACAAGGCTGGCAAGTCCAACGTTCGGAGTTGGGCCCGGGTCAATGTGCGCCGTGGATCGGAGCGCAGTGCAGTATCAGAAAGATTGGATTCAATCAATCAACCTATAGTGCATCATGTCTGCTAGGTGCGAACCCCCTTCCACGCACGTTGGTTTCAGCCTGAAAGGCTTCATTCTGAAGCGAAGCTGTATATGACAAATGCAGACTTCGGAGCATGCAACGGGTCTGAGAGCTCCCGGAACCCGGTGAGAAGTCCTTGGACGCATTCCAGAGCTTCTGTTCAATCTGTTCATGAACGGGCTGAGGTGTTTTTGTTTTGTTTGCGTAGCCCTGTGTTGTGTTTCAGTGGGTGGTTCAGGGTAGGTGTACGTCCTTCATGAATGCTGGAAACAACCAAGTCTATAGGGTCGTGGCAAAAGACCCTGCGGGGCCGCTCTGGGTTTTGGACACACACACGCTCTCATGTAGTGCCCGCGTCTCAGGCCGTACGCTTACAACTTCGCCCAAACCCGCAACAACGGTCCGCACTCCTAGGGGTATGGATCCGTCAGGAATCCGCGCCATAATATCCATTTTGAGAAATGCTGCTTCTGAAAGGGGGTCCTCAATCGTACTCATGATCCTAGGATTGATGCAAGTTGACCATTCCCATTGGCCTATTGACAAACATGACGAAAATTCCCCGGAGACGAAGCAGCCTCGCCTGGACCACAGGGAAGATCTTGCTCCCGGAGTAAGCTGCCTCAAAGGCCGGCCCCAGGCAGCGGCCGTTCTGGTACACCGTCATGGTCAGCTTGCTATCCTTCACCTCGCATGCGGGCGCATGGTTGGATGGTCTCTTGGCTGGTTGGCTAGCGCCAAGAAAATAGGTGATAAGCTGAATAAGAATAAACCAGGAACAAAACTTGGAACCTTTTTGGTGTTCACCAACACACATGTTTAAAAGTATCTCCACAATAGGACTCATGTCAACTTAGGCTTCCTGCATCCAACAGAGTGACATCCTCAAATCATCCTCTACGAGTGTTTGTTGATGGTCATCCACAACAGGTTCGCCAACCGTTTGTTTGCTGGCTTTCAAAGAGAACCCCTCCCTTTTCAAGATTCGCCTCTTTTTTTACCATGGGTATTTTCAAAAGACTGCCTTGCTTCTTGCTTTACCCGACTTTTCCCAAAGCCAACGCTTCGGGCGCTTCCACCAACCGCGGCTTGGAGCTTCGAGCTGGGAGCTTCGGCCTGCACCAAGACCCCGATGACGTCGCCTCGCTTCACCGGCTCCGCCCACGCGAACTTCTTGCCCCCGCCGCCGTTGGCCAAGTTCCCGGGACCGCCGAAGAAGAGGCCCCGGCACTTGTAGCCCGCCTTGAAGCTCTCCTGGCGAACAAAAAAAATAATCCCCCCGTTTTCTGAGCCGTCCGTTTTCAGATCCCCCGCTAAAAGTGACTAACTCTTGGTGTGCTGAATGGAAACCCCCACACTGAAAAGCTAAAGAGCTAAGGGGATGGCTGGGAGCCACGGAGATGTGTGGTGGGCATCTTTGCCAATGCGAGGTGTGGGTGCTATATTTTGGCGCCAACTTCTGTACAACAAACTGTTTGTCGGGAAATGTGAAGTGTTGTGTTTCTCTTCTAGGAGAGGGGTGCCATGGAGAGCAACGGATGTGGTGGGAACGCGCGGATTTTCCGTGTGACGGCCACCAAAGGTGATGTTAGGCAACCTTTTGACATTGGAACTACTCTTCAAATTGCCTGTTGGCCCGAAAGGGAGGTGTTTACATTTCGCTTTTGGACATCACCCCACCTGCAACCGCATAGATAGACTACCTTACCATCTCCTGAGTGGGTAGCCCGCTTTGAGGGATCCTCGTTTACCTCCAACAGGACTCAATCCAATGGCCATTAAACCCAGGAGCTGTGCCTTCAGCCAGCCGGTTCTCCCCTCTTGCTCTGAGGCAACGGACCTCCAAATTTGAGCAAACGGAAACAAGAGACACCCTTTGGTTGATTTTGATTCCCGGAGGTCCGGGTGAAACTTCCAAATTCTTCAAGCCATGCTCACCACTTGGCTCCTCCGTGCCAATGCCAATGAAGGGGCCATCTTTCGCCAGCTCCTTCCGGCTTAGGTGCGGACTGAGAAACGGGTCGGTCTCCAAATTGGAGACCCTCCCAAAATCCGTGGCTTCCTGTACTAGAAACTTTCTGGAAATTGCCCCCTTTGCTGAGGAGAGCGGAGCTACGCAAGGCTTGCGGAATCAGATATCCCCAGCACCGCAAGCACCTTCCGTCAAGAGTAGCTTCCTGATTCATGAAACATCGACACAACAAACGTTTCATCAGGCAGGTTTCACTGGTTGAAAGCCCTGCTGTGAGCAGCTTGTAACGGCCCGGCAGGCCCCAGCCCTGGTGATTCCACCTCTACACCGCTGCTCAGGGGTCCGCTTCATGGCATCTCACGGCATCTCAACTGAAAATCCATCCGTCCATTTCACGCCAAGACCCCACGGCAATGGCTAGAACAGGAACTCCATCGCTCCATTTCCACCCGCGGCAGCATTGTAACAAAAACAAAACCATTCGTGCCATTCGCTCGCCAAAAAGCTCCTGGCAGGTGACTTCAAAGTAGCTGCCGGAGTGCAAGGCCACAGGGTAGAGCGCGTTCACCGGGGACTGGGACTTTTTGGCGCCCACCTGGAACTCCGAGCCCCTGCTCTGAATCGCCGAGGAGCCGTCATCCCCTGGGTCCACGCGAGTTTTTTGTTCGCCCCTAAAAACGAGGTCTAACACGGCCTAGCTCGTGCGAATGGCACTGTTTGTGTCCAAATGGAGGGTACCAACAAATTGAGGGTTTCTCCTTGCTTTCCGTTTAGAAAAACTCCAAAAAGGACAAGACCAAATACATGGATTGGTCCAAGAAGGTTGTCTCAGAGTCAAAGTTTGCCTGGGCGTGCTCCGTTTCACAAGCCACAAACGCTCCTAGACTCGCGATCGTGAAGCAGAGGCGTTGAAATCCGGACGTCCAGCCCGCTGTAGCGCGCACCAACAAGCCCGTCTCCGTGGAAACTTGCTTATTAGGTGCCATCCAGTGGATTAGGTGACTTCCAAAGGAATCGCAAAATGAGGCATTCTCTACTAGGTCCTCCAGTGGAGAGGTTAGAATAAGGGTACCCTTTTTCCTGTAGTTTGTTTTAGCAGGGGAACCCTCCCCCCAAAAGGGTAAAAGGGCACTACTCGGGGACCTAGGGTGCCATCCAGAGGAATGGCAATGAGGTATTCTGGTGCTGAAAGGACTGGCCAAAAGGACGCCATCTTCCCCTTGCCAATTCTAGGCTCAGCTAGGCCACTCCAACTGACCGCCTCCGCCGCTGCGGCGGTTGGGCACGCTACTGCCGCAGTGACAGCAGTCGCGGCGATCCTGAGATCTGCGCGATTGAAGTGGACCCTCTGAATTTCGGGCTGGGCCTCAATGAACGCATGGAAGCCTCGAAATGGCTGGGATTCCATCTGCTTTGCTGACAGGCAATCCCAATGGCCTCAACCAAAAAAGACCCGCCCATGCTTGCTGAGGGACATACCGTGTGCCATGCGCGGCCCTGTAACAAATTGGGTTCAAAAAACAGAGTAAAGCCTGAAGACTGTGGGCTTCCGGCCACAGTAAATCCGTGCATGGGACGGTTGTGCAAGGTGTCCTCTTGGCGCGCATTACGATCAGTGGTTCCTTTAATACGGGGATGGACAAAATCCAGAACAAGTTGGTACATTCTGGTTGCATGACCAAGACTTCCTCCGTGGAAGAGCCAAAGAAGCAAGCAGAATCGGTAAATAAGGAAAAGACACTCCTCCTTACTCTTCCTTGCAACCCCACACTTTTTCTACAGCTCATAGAAAAACGAGTTGCTGTGGTTGTATCATTTCTCGGGGAAGTGGTCCGACAGAGCGCCGCTGAAGACAGTTGTATTGTATTGCTCGCTGAAGCGACTTGCAACTGTGTACTTCCTGTTGGTTGCACAGTAATAGCGCCGGGTTTCCATGAATGAATTCTGCTTCAACCCCTCGACACGTGAGTTCATGGCTAACCGCCACAAAGAAAGCTGCTGATCAACTTGCCAACTGCACGCAAATTCTTACCCAGCAATAATGTTCCATCCAAGCAGCATGTCAACCCACAAGCTGCGACGCCGCATGCGGCGCACTGCGGGCACAGCAAGCACGGCAGTGGGCATCAGGCTTCTGGAAATGCCAGCAATGCCTGCGACGGCGGTACCCTCCCACCATGGGACTTTTCCATCTGACACTTTGGCGGGTTCCATGTCTGCCGACCTCTTCTTCTCAACAGAGGTACATGGGAATGGTAGCACGCAGAACATGAATGGATATCCTAGACTCCTCCACGCCACATTGGGACCAGCTAAAAGCTGGTGTCGACCATTTTAGCCTTATGTACGCGATTCGATTCTTACGTTAGACATCGTTGCCCAGACTATTCATGACTTTCTGAGACCAGATCCAGCCCGTGTTTAACAGACGTGCCCTAAAGACATCAGCACTCCAAAGTGCTGCGTCCAAGTCATTCCACTCATCCGGCTTTCCCACAGGCATCCCAAAAAGCCTTTCAGGACAGCACCAAAACACATTTCACAACTATCCCATGGAAGATACCCACAAAAACACACGGGATGGTAACGGCCGCCCCCAATGAGAAGCGGGTTGAGACCATGCCCAATACACTGGGGCACTCCGCCTGCAACGTTGCGAGATGGCGCCACTGCTACTTTGGCCGCGCTAAAACGGCTCATCGGGGTGCTCGGCAGCTGCAACCTGGCCGTTTCGAAGGGAAAGGTCGCCATGGATGGTCCCGAAGCAAAGGACTCTTCGTTTGCATGGCTGATATTCCAAAAAGGACACCCAAAGATGAGAGAAGGTGCCACTGGCACTTTCACTGAACCATAGGGCAACCCGCCCTGCTTTGGACGGCTGAGCGGAAGCTTGAACCTCGCGCAACATGAGTTCGGCCAGCCCGAACGCCTCATGGCTTGCAGCGGGCGCATGGCGAGTTATGGGAGTCGCTCCGGAAATCAAAAGCAAAGGCAGCCTGGGCCAAATGCCTCGCAACGGGGAACGCACAGGGCCGGGAGCTTTCTTCGGCACAATTGTTGGCCCAACATCTTGAAACTCATTGTTGATTCATTGGGAGGTGTCCCAATTCAGATTAAATCCATCGCTGTCAGTCGACAAGTCTACTAATCCCTTTACTACCCCTGTCTCGACAAAACATGAAAAACAACAGTATGCTGTTTTTGCCTTTGAAGGTTACAAAGGAAAGAACATGCGCAACATGGAGACACTTCCAACAACTGGTACCCAAATAGTGCCCCAAGATAAACATGTCTACCCAGAAAAATATATGTTGATTTTGGGCCTACAAGTATGTTTATGGGTGTTGTTGTTGTTGTTGTTGTTGTTCCCCACATCTTTGTGTGGGGTTCTTACTTTTACCGCTCCGCGCCCGCCGCCCGCCGCCCACTGTCTCACACTCACTGTCTCACACTCACTCACACACACTCACTCACACACACTCACTCACTCACCCGCACAAAGTCACTCACTCACACACACACTCACTCACACACACTGACTCACACACACTCAGTCACACACACTCACTCACTCACACACACTCACTCACACACACTCACTCACTCACACTCACTCACACTCACTCACTCGCTCACAGGGGCAGCATTTGGGAGATTTGCGTGGCAGGGGCAGCATTTGGTTGCTGTCTAAAGGGACTGGATGTCTTCGAGCGCGCGGCTCGGGGGCTCAATCTGCGTAACAGGCGCAGCACTTTGGAGATGGCGCACAGATTTCGTGGCAGGTGCGCTCGACAACATCCAATCCCTTTAGACAGCAACCAAATGCTACCCCTGCCACGCAAACACACACCCAGATGCAGAAAATACTGCGCCTGCCACGAAATCTGGGCGCCATCTCCAAAGTGCTGCGCCTGTCACGCAGATTGAGCCCCCGAGCCGCGCGCTCGACAACATCCAGTCCCTTTAGACACCTACCAAATGCTGCCCCTGCCACGCAAACACACACCCAGATGCAGAAAATACTGCGCCTGCCACGAAATCTGTGCGCCATCTCCAAAGTGCTGCGCCTGTCACGCAGATTGAGCCCCCGAGCCGCGCGCTCGACAACATCCAGTCCCTTTAGACAGCTGCCAAATGCTGTCCCTGCCACGCAAACACACACCCAGATGCAGAAAATACTGCGCCTGCCACGAAACTTGCAAGCCATCTCCAAAGTGCTGCGCCTGTCACGCAGATTGAGCCCTCCAGTCCCTTTAGACACCTACCAAATGCTGCCCCTGCCACGCAAACACACACCCAGATGCAGAAAATACTGCGCGGCTCGGGGGCTCAATCTGCGTGACAGGCGCAGCACTTTGGAGATGGCTTGCAAATTTCGTGGCAGGCGCAGTATTTTCTGCATCTGGGTGTGTGTTTGCGTGGCAGGGGCAGCATTTGGGAGGTGTCTAAAGGGACTGGATGTTGTCGAGCGCGCGGCTCGGGGGCTTAATCTGCGTGACAGGCGCAGCACTTTGGAGATGGCTTGCAAATTTCGTGGCAGGCGCAGTATTTTCTGCATCTGGAGGTGTGTTTGCGTGGCAGGGGCAGCATTTGGTAGCTGTCTAAAGGGACTGGATGTCTTCGAGGATGGCGCACAGATTTCGTGGCAGGCGCAGTATTTTCTGCATCTGGGTGTGTGTTTGCGTGGCAGGGGCAGCATTTGGTAGGTGTCTAAAGGGACTGGATGTTGTCGAGCGCGCGGCTCGGGGGCTCAATCTGCGTGACAGGCGCAGCACTTTGGAGATGGCTTGCAAATTTCGTGGCAGGCGCAGTATTTT